>VXBX01004383.1:0-19467 GCA_013400415.1 Scytalopus superciliaris
CATTTAATCCATTTATTACAGAAAGTAGGAAAAGGACCTGAGAATGCTGGTTGATAGTGGCTGAACACAAGCCCAAGAGGGCAGGAAGGCCAATGGCACCTGACCTGCATCAAAAACAGTGTGACAGCAGGACCAGGGCAGTGCCCATCCCCCTGTGCTGGTGCTGCTGAGGCTCCTCAAGGGCTGGGGACAGTTCTGGGTCCCTCAGACAAGAGAGACATGGAGGGGCTGGANAGCTTTTCCAGACTAAATGATTTTGGTATCTGTTCTTGTGTTCCCTTTGATCTCCACAGTAAAGCAGAATTCAATTAGTACATGCCTGAACCAACTTAACAAGACAACTCTTTTTGTTATGTTAAATATTTAAGAGTTGTATCTCTGGGGAAGAAGTAATATTTGTATTCAGAGAATGAAATGGTCAACTGATTGATATAAACAATGTTAACAAATTCATTGTGTATGGACAGTGCACTTTGAAGAAGATTGGTTTATCCAAAGTCCCCTCATCTCTGTGACCCATCAGATTTACTTCAGCCTTACTCATGTAGTACTCAGCATATGGCAGCTCACAGAAAATCACACCATGTCCCAGCCATATTGTTGATTTTTTTATTTCACTGTATTGTAATTCAGTGAGTTTTGGCATGGGAACCAGAAATCAGTGTAAAATATGTGTGCTCTGGGGAGGGGAAAAATGGCATTCTGAACTTCCTGAATAATAATGAACGTACAATGCACAAGGTCATTTTGCTGTCACTAGAAGGAAATAAGCTCTGTTTTCAAATGTGTTGCTCTTTGTGCTGTTTCTACTCTTCACACTTGTCTTCAACCATCATGCATTAAATTTTAAGGTGAAATAGTGTAGATATCAGGCAAAGTTCTTGCAGCCTACACACACTGAAATGATTTACCAAAACCATGAAATAAACTGCAGAGGGATGGAATAAGAGGATTTTGACAGGAATAGAAAGATGAAACATTCTGTTGTTTTGAAAACTGAAAATTGTTTTAATGTAAAAATTGCAGAATTTGACAACTGTATACAATGTTTAGGTAAATGAACAATTTTTTAATATTCAAAAATTAAAAAAAAAAAAGATATTTCTATGCTCTAGGAGAGGCTTTGTGCCCTTAATTTAAGGAGTGCTTGATTAAAATATATCTGCTTCCATTTTAAATAGCAACTGACCTGCAAACTTTGAAAAAGTTTAAACAAATCACCAAAACCTAAAAAAAGAAAGAAAAAAAAAAAGCACTCTTCAGAATACAGTATAACTTTGTAGAGGAATTTGTTATATTTTTTAGAACTGATGTTGTCAGTGCGTTTGATTTTTTCCATTTCTTCTTGCCTGTCTAAAGGCTTGGAATCATCACTGAGATTGTGACTGATTTACAAAATTATTCTATTTTCTGTATTTGCCCAGAGAAGCTGTGGCTGCCCCTGAGTCCCTGGAAGGGTCCAAGGCCAGGTTGGATGGGGCTTGGAGAAACCTGGGACAGTGGAAAGTGTCCCTGTCCACGGCAGGGGGTGGGACTGGATGAGATTTAAGGTCCCATCCAACCCAAACCATTTTGTGATGATGTGATATTTTCATAGTAGTTTACAAACAGCAGTTTTGTTGTGTTTGATTACACCTATTTTCAGAACCAGTTGTGAAGAGTGGAGCCAAAGCTAGCCCTTCTTTACTGATTGAATTGATTTCTCCCACTGTTCCAAGCATTATGTCCTCCTGTGTTATTGAAGTGTGAGGCACAAATGTTAATTTGAAACATGACCTGGTTCAGGTAATCTGCAATTGTTCCTTCGTCCATGGGAAGCAAGAATGTTAGAAGACAGAATGAAGTTCTTTATATTTGTGTGTATTCTTGCAAACAATATTTGGTTTTACCCCACTCTTCTGGGATAAGTCATTGCTGCCCTTGAGCGATCAAGGCAAACATGCCCCGGTTCGTTCCATCTACTGAAGCCTGCTCAGGGAGAATCCTAAATTAAGAGTTTACTCAAACTGTGTTATTTTTGTATATATGGAGTTATATATGTATATATATTTTGTATATATGGTGTTGGCACCTCCAGAGAACATTCAGTTTAACTGGACTGACACAGTTTTTACAGGTAGTGGTATTACCTGGTTTGATGTGAATGAGAGGTTATCAAGTGATAACTGAAGTTGGGTGGGACCAATGTGACCATGAATTAGCCAACCAGGTGCATGGTCAGGTCTCAGTATTTGCCTTTTCACACCAAAAAATGTACTCACATGTTTCCAAATACAAAATACCAAAAGGTTGTTCTTGAATTGAAGAGTCCTTCATTTCTCTGTTGTCCAGCATTGTTTTCAGTAACGCTGTGTGCACCTTTTTTGTTCTAGTTAATTCAAAGCTATGTAGGGAATAAAAGGTAACAATAGAATAAAAAAAAAAATCACGAGTGATTTTCTTCAGGCCCATCAGAGGGGAAATGTTGTTGCTGTTTTGGAAAGATAAATTTAATTTCTATGATAAATCACTGCTGTGATTTGTCAGTAACTGGCGTAACAAAGATAAATCTGTACAAGTGGTACATGTGTTCAGTATGAGCTGAAGGAAAAAAGTAGTGAGGTAACGAAACAGAAATAAATATTGCACACTGAAGCATTCTGGTAGAAATCAAGCCCTGCCATTTACAGTCTCCCCAGAAGATAACAGGATGACCCAAGGAATTCAAGTACCCTGATTTGATTCCTGTGAAGGGAGAATATTTTTAACTTACTCCAAGTCTTGTTTTTCATGATTTATATGGTCATACCTTGACGAGGCTAGTTCACATGCATCAAAATAGTCACTTTATGCTTCAAGTAGGGTCCCCCTTAGTGGGTAAGTTTTTTAGTTGGTCCCGGGTGCCTTTTTTGTCAGTGTTCTGCACCTAGGTCTACTACACATTACTTAAATACAAATAAAGCTAAAACTAAATGTAAATGCCATCTTATAAATTAAATATTGCAGGCTATACCTTTTAAAGGACAACTTGAAACCAGATGCTCGAGAACTGCAGTTTTGTATTGTTGGATTTTGGTGCTGAGATGCATAGTTTGGTATCTTCTTAGATGTGTGAGTTTCTGTGTAAGGAGGAGGTTTTATACAGAGTTTTCTCCTATTCACTGTAAATGTTCCATTTCTACTGCTCGAGTGTACATCTAAAAATGGCCTGGGAGGGTTAGAAAGATACACTTGGGAGTTCTTAATTATCCTTTATCCAGTGCTTCATGCCTGCTGGTACCTCTTACAGTCTGAAAGACTACAAGCATGAAACATCCTTTTCTGGCATTTTTAGTGGTTGCACTGTCAATGTTCCCTCCTCCCATGAAAATTGTTAATTAATGCTGAAATAGCTGTAAACAAGTTTTGCTTCTTTCCCCCCTCCCTCTTCTCTTGATTTTTCACATTGGAAAAATAAAATGCTTTATCATGTAATGCTATATTTTGAGCTCTAAACAATTAATTCTGAATGTACAAGATGAAAGAATTTTATGACACAAATAACCTGGTACAGGTCATAGGTCAACTCTTGACAAGCAGTAATACCTTGGTAAGTCCTAATGTATAGCACCATTTAAATCAGACATCTTAGTAAATGTTAAATGCACTCACTTTTGAAGGAGAAATAATTTGAAATCAAGTCTATTTTTGAGACTAAAACTGTATTTTTTCCCTTCTGAGCCATCAAATAACAGTATGTGGCTTGTGAATATAAATATTGCCCTTACTTATAAACATAGACAAGGATCTGCATAAGATACAAACTTTAGCTCTTCTTTTTTAGATTGCTATTATGTCTGCCTAATTAATATAGTAAAAACGTTGTTGCCTAAATCAATGTATGACCCCAGTGCAGTCTTGCTAATATCCCTCTATCCAATAGATCTCCTTCTGTAATTCCTCTGGAAGAAGTGGGGCATGTCAGATAAATTAAATGAAAAGAGCAGATGTAGATTAAGAGTGATGTAAATTTCAAGCCCGCACTTTTAATTTCACTAAATACTATTTTCCATCTTCATGATCACATTACATTGAAATGTGGAACTTCAATTTCCTCCACTATTTCATTTAATAAAGCCTTTGTCTCATCTGAGTTCTTGAAGAGATGTTAGCTTTAAATCACATTGACTTCACCCTATCCAATTTACATATGCTGAAGAAATAAAAGTCTTTTCAAGAGTTGCCATGGGGCTTCAGAAGCCTCAAAGGAGTATTAAGACCTTGAGTTTAATGTGAACTGCCTCCAACACAAAACACAAATCTTCCCAACAGAATACTAATGGTTTAGTGTACAGTTGTATTTTCAGTGCAAGTTTGTAAAGTAAATAAACAATCCACATGTAGGGAAGAAATAACTGAATTACGGCTGAGTGTTTAAGTCTAGAAATGTGCCAGCTGGAAATAAAAACTGTTTTCTATAGGCCTGTATTACATAAGAAATGTTATGTGGTTTGACAGATTTACAAAATAGAACACAGGATAGATTAAAGGGGGAATTCAGAGCTCCTCCACTTTTCCTCTGAGGACTGTATACCTGCACAACTGCATCAGGAGTTCTCAAAGTCACAGTGAATATACACAAAAAGTGTTTTGTCTCAGATCTATATGAACGGAAATGCTTTCACATTATATTTACTTAGTTTTACTCACATAGATATTTGATATTTAATTTGTTTGTAGAAACTTTTGTCTCTTTCAAAAGATCAACAGACCTCATTGGGTACAATAACTAATGGGGGAAATGTTTTCCTAATATGACCTCAATCTCTTCTCTGTAATAGGTTTCTCGTTATAATAATTATATCCCATTAAAATGTCAGAACTGGTTTAAAAGATATCTAAGAAGGCATGTGTAGCAAACTAGCAGGCAGGAACCTTGATGTTAATTTATTTGGCATCATTTAAGGGAAACAGAGAACTATGGTACATAAAATGAGAATCCTTGTGTGACACCAAATGCAGGCAGATTGACTATATATAGTATTAACACTTAAATAATTGGTCAGTCATAAGTAATTAGGGAGCATTACAATTACACAAAGAGAAGGTTTGTTTCAAGTGGAGAGCAGAGTGAATGATTCCGAGTGAATGCTTCTGCATCACAAACCTAGTCCTGTTTTCTGCTCAGGAATGATCTGCAAGCAGGCAGATTTTTATTCCCTTGTTTGGGTGGGATGGCAAACCCCCTCCCCTCCATGGAGCCCTGTTCCTGGGGCGGTGACATTTCCAAGAGCGGTGGCTCAGTGGGAATGCGAGGTGCTCCGTCTCCCTTTTTGTTAAGAGTGGCTGAACTATTTAGGCCAGAGTCCGACAACCTCTTCATACAAACACTTGGCTTCTCCCACAAATGATCCCAGTTGTTTCAGCCCACTAAGCTCATCCTGGTCTGGCTCTTTATTTAGAATGATTTCCATTCCTCGGGTGTTCATGAGCAAGTCACTGTGACAGAGTTTCCTGCCCTTTGTTATCCGTGGTGCTTTGTGTGCAGTTAGACCCTGATTCAGCAAGTGATTGCAGGATGAATGGAAAGAAGTCCCATAAGCTGAGCCGGCAAAGACAAGCACCTGCTTTGTGTTCTCTTGAAATCTCACTTTCCTCACCCAGGTTGCTTTCCTGTTCACTCAGGTGTTCTCTGCTATAATGTCCTTTAGAGACAGAAAGTCCTTTATAAATGTTAAATCAGAGCAAACCACAATAACCAGAAATTATCAGGTTGTTTTATGCATTGACCATTGTCAACTCAAGAGTTTTAATTCTTGTCTGTAGCTTATTAATTTAAAAGTGTTTATGCTTATTTTTGTAGTAAATTCATAAATAGTGGTAGGATGAAAATAGTACAATTTAGACACAGAAATCCCTCTATAAATACTAAATCAAAGTAAACTGCAAAATCCAGAAAATAGCAAATTCTTTGCACATTGACAATTGACCAGTCAAAACTGTTAATTCTTGTCTGCATCTGATTAATTTAAAAATGCAGTTAAAAAGTATTTAAGTAAATTTTTGAGCAAGTTGTCAAAGAAATGGCAAGATGAAAATTGAACAATTTCCTTTCAATATTATTCTGCATTTTATATAGTAAAAATCCTCAACCACAAAACAAAACATAAAGCAACCCTTTCATCTGGAACCCACTCTCAGAGTTTTCATAAAATATCCCTCCTCCTATGCACTGTGTGAGTGGGCTGTTGGGAAGTAACTTTAGTTTCAAAGTAGATTGCACACAAGCTGACTTCCCAAGATTAATTGGGAATAGAGACACAGCTCATATTTCTTATGCAGGCAAACCTACCATTGACTTAAAGTGCATTTCCTTGAATGAATGGCATGTTGAAACTCCTGGAATGAAGCCATGCTACAAATAATTGAATTGAATGGGGTCAGAAACACTCCCAGAAAGCCCTTTTAAGCTTGGAAAGCACCCTCCTGAATTCCTTGCCAAGCGCAGTATTTGCTGTCACATCTGTAAAGAGTAGCCTGCAGCCCCTCAGGCCTGGCTGGCTGGGCTTTGCCAAGGCTGCAGGGTGCAGGCAGTGTGAGCAGCGCCCCTGGGCCATCCATCTCGCACAGGCAAACCCTGCCCGAGCTGTCCGGGTGTCCTGGCCATGCTCAGTGCTGTTGATCTCTACAAAATACTTGAACTGGACCACAGTTCTTGAACGTCCCTGCCAATATTTTCATTTTGGCACTCATCTTTTGTCTATTATAGCTCCAGCATCACACAAGTAGGGTGGTAAATATATTTACTGTACTTATGTATTTCCCAATACGGGAAATCTTTTGTCTTCTTAGAATGCCAGATAAAGTTAATAGGGCAAGTCTCAGTAAACAAGGCTAATTACCTTGACAATCTAGATTAAGTCCTCGAAGAGGATTGTCAGAAATTAGTTTGTTTATGTTACCAGATTAAGGATGCATTTCTCTCTCAGATGTTTCAGCTACCATGAACTAATCTTCCTCCTGATAAGCACAAAGAGTTAGGCATGTTTGTTGCTCATTCCTGTGCATACACTTAAATGGGCTTTTAAATTGCTCTCAATTCATGACTTGAATTTGAGATCTTTAACTCAATGTTTCTTATTAATTCTTCTGTTGTGTTTGCTAGTTTTGCTAATTAGCTCCAGCGCTGTTCTCCAAGTGTACACCTAAAGAACTAACCAATAGGTGGTGACAGCAGAACACTTGTGGATTTAAAGTAGTTACACATGGCTTTGCAGCCTGGGCTGGCTTTTAAAGGCATCATTTCTTACTCTGTGAGCTTTAGTGCTGTTACTAGAAACAAAATAGATTCACTTTTAAAATTCAGAGGTTCTGGTGTAAGTCTGGAATAGCTCAGTCTGTGAGAGCACACATAAAAAAGTAACACAGCAGAGATTAAACCAGTCCAAGATTTAAAGTCTCAAAGTAGTTGGGAACAACCTCTAGAGCACAAAAGATACAGTGGCACAGCTTTTAAATCAATCCTTTTTCCAGGGCAGGATTCTGCATCTGCAAAACTGAAACTGGTATTTCTTCATTTACAAGTTGCAAATATCAGAAGAGTCGCGTCAGCATTGTGTTAGAAGAAGGTTTTTGTGAAGCAGGGGAATGAAGGTCTGACTCTTCACCCTCTACAGGCTTTTGTAGAGAAACCTGTGGTAAAAATTGAAGTTTCTTTCTATGTTTAAAGTATAATCTCTATCTATGATACTGTACAGACAGTGTGTGAGTTAACAGTTAACTCCATCCGCTTTCCACTTCCCTTACCCAAAGCTAGAATTTTGTTTTAATTTGAGAAATGCAAAACAATAAAAATGATAAGACAAAGTTAATAATTTCTATTTGATGTAACAGCCCTCTCATAGTGCTTCATTAGCAAAGGACAAAATTCCAAACCTAGATAAAGTTAGTGATGATTTTGTCATATATTTTAGTGGGTCACAATACTACATTTTTCATTAATATTTCACGGTAGGTAATTTTTCATTACTGGAAATTATTTTTACAGCTATTTGCTAAGAAACAGAGTAATTTTTAAAAGTTTTGTATTTGAAATGTTAAATTTTAGTAACTTCTTTACTGAGGATGTGAGAAATATTGATATACCCTCTTAATGCCATTTTTTTACATTTTGTAATGTATTTTTTCATGCAGATGGTGAAATTTAAGTTCTATTGTGATTCATTTATGGTGCTAGATGCATTATTTGAAAATATGGGGAACTTTGGAAATTCTGATGATGTGTCATTACTTTGCAGAATTCAGCATGTCAGTGAAGAGTGAACATATTTCCCACATTCTAGAAAATCACAAGAAAAGACAGAAATAGTCACTGAATGTATGGGATGAACTGAAAAAAAATGTTTTTTTTGGAGCTCCCATAATGTGTTTGGCTATAAGGCAAAATTTCAGGAACCTTTTAACACAGAAAAGAAAAAGAAAATAGAGAGACAAACATAAAAAATACCAGATGACAAAAATCAGTCCAGTATTTCAGCAGGTAAGAAGCACAATTTGAACTGCTGTAAAATGAACCTGAACAGGTTGAAAGAGTTCTTACAGTCCATCCACTGCCACCCCCTGCCATGGGCAGGGACACCTCCCACCAGCCCAGGTTGCTCCAAGGCCTGCCCAACCTGACCTTGGACACTCCCAGGGATGGGGCAGCCACAGCTTCTCTGCCCAACCTGTGCCAGGGCCTGCCCACCCTCACAGGGAAGGATTTCTTCCTAATATCCCATCTAAACCTTCAGTTTGAATCCATTTCCCTTGTCCTGTCCCTCCAGCCCCTTGTCAATACTCTCTCTCCATCTTTCTTGCAGGTTCCCTTCAGGCACTGCAAGGCCACAATTGGGTCACCCCAAAGCTTCTCCTCTCCAGGCTGAACAATCCCAGCTCTCCCAGCCTTCCCTCCCAGCAGAGCTGCTCCAGCCCTCTGACCATCTGGTCTCACTCCAGCAGCATCATGTCCTTGCTGTGCTGCCCCCAGGGCTGGAGGCAGCTCTGCAGAGGGGTAAAAGACTTAAGTGTAAAGTCAAAGTACAAATAATTTGGCAGTAACACTACAATTAACTCTGCAGTGCTCAAAAATTTAATATGGGTACATGCTATAGGTTGTATCTTCATATTCATTACTGCTGCCCAGTACAATGTTCATCCACTCTTTGAGCAATAATCCCACTGGCCAGTGCTGTGTTAATGCAGCATTTAGTGTTGTTTGCTTGATTCAGTAAAATAGCAGCAATTACCAGGAATCCATTAAAAAGCCTCAAAGTCTGCAGTTTTATTCCAAACAACTGCACAACTCTTAAAAGAATGAATTGAGGGAATGGAAGAAAATGCAAGTCTAATGAGTAGGACTGGATGCTTGCTCTGACCCTAATAAAACACCTGTTGAGTGAGAGTTGACATCAATGGACTTCAATATTGGACTATGTGTCATAATTAATGGAATTGTCACAATATTATTATGGTTAGCCTTTAAAAGCCAGATTAAGTGCTGGGGGCTTCTTTAATTTTTAATGTGATAGCAAGAAATTAAGGCTAAAATATTGCCAAGTAGCAAGTCAGGCAATTTTCTATAAGCCTACACTCACATATTCAGGTGCAGAGTTCTGGCAACTGCATCTAAATACTCATGTGAGCAAAAGTTTGTATACAAAGCTTGAAAGATTATGTTTAAAATTGACAGAAATACAGTCCTTCTGGATTTTGTTATATTTTTTTGAATCTTGTGTTTGTAAACAATCTTACTCCAAAATCTTGCTCAGAAGCAAGGTCAAATTGGTGGCTGGAGGATGGGAATATGAAGTAAATGGAGTTTCCTTGCCTATTGAGTTTAAAACTGATATGGTAACATACAAAACAAGTGTAATTCCCATTAAGATTAATAAAATGGGAGCCAAGCAGTGCTTGCACATATAAGATTGTATAAGACTGGGGACAAGAGTTGAATAAGACTGTAATTAAAGTCAAGCACTCAGAAAACTATATAAACCTCCAAAGGTCAAATTTACTTTTACCAGACCAATATGTTTTGTTGGTAGCATGTTTTAGAGGTTTTTTAGGTGTAAAATTGATTGCCAATCTCAATCTAAGTATTTTAGAATAAACTTTTCTGTGGGGAACTGTGAAAGGTATTGAGACTCCACTAGGGATTCATATATTACAAATCATTATGTCTTAACCATGTCTTGGGCAGTGCTTTTGTAACCTTTGAGAGCTGTGATTGACTGAAGTGCTGGTTAAAGTTCCTGCTGCTGACTGAGCTTTTAGGAAGCTCATATGTAACCTTAAGAGTGAGATTGCACTCTTCAGGCTCTGCTCTGCACTGTGTCCATCTCAAGGGAACTTCTGGGGAAGACTCTGCTTTTCAGGCTTTGTGCTTAGACATTAACAGGAATATGGCCTTTCCAACCTTAGGCTGATACTTGGTGTACCCTCTTTCTCTACTTGTAGACTGATCCATATAAGCTGTTGTTTGATCTCCTGTCACCTTTCACTTTCTGAGGAGTGAATTTCACTATGTAGTCATGAATGTGCTGGGAGACTGTGTGCAGGAGATGATATAAGAAACAGAAGGTCCCTGCATATTTCCTCACAAATGTTAATACATAAGATGGAAAAATGACCTTACTGGAAAAATTAGTGTAAATTTTTCAAACTAGGACTGAAGCAGAGAAAGGCTGTCCCAGTGGGGAAAGAACTGTCCTATGAAATGAACCTTTCTCCCAAAAATGCACTTAAAGACCAGAAATCCTTGGGATTGCATTAGGAAGCTTAATGGTCATCACCAAGTGCTAATTAATCAAATAAATAAGGGACCTAAATAGCTTCAAATGATGCCTCTCCTTACCAAACATATGCCCATAATTCACCCAAGTCAGTGAAAGGACCTCTAAAAATAGTGAGGTGATAAAGCTGAAACACAGAAATGTGAAACTCTGAGGGGCCATTGCTCTGATGTGTAAATCGTCTCTGAGTCCTCAACACAGGTATGGACATACCATGAAAACAGGTCAGTTGCTGCTGCAGACCACTCAACTCATTTCTGTTGTGTAATTAACTTCTTTAAATCACGCACTACTTCGGTAGCCTTGTCTTGCAAGCCAAGAGTGAGTTGAGTTCTGGGTCGGAATAACAGATCCCATAATACAGGAGTCACTTTTGGTAGTTTCTATGATTTCTAGGAAATGTGGAAGAAGTAACAAACCCACTGGCCTTCATGCAAGCCATGAAAATACTGAAGTTTTAGAACTTTAAAGAAAATAATTTTAAAAATATTTTTTCTCTACTTGTCATTGGTTGTAGCAGAGTTTAAAAAAATATTTCATGTGGTTATAAAGAAAATGGCTAAATCAGTCTTATCTACCTTCCTAACAGCAGTGATACAGAAGCTGTGCTCTAAAGGAAATTTGCTGGGTGGCTAAGGGTGAGCAAAAGGGATGCAGAGCATCTCTGCAGAACCCATTCTGAAAGTGTATGTAGGACTTTCCTCTTCATCATTCAATATTCCTGCCCTTTATCCACTCTTTCTTGAGCAGCTCTGGCTGACAATTCGTAGTTTTCCTTGACCTCAATTAATGCCCTGAGCCATTTCCCCAAGATCCCTCCTCCAGAAGGAGGTGTAGAAGTGTGGGGTGATGGACCTTGTGGACAGGGAATGGGTGACTTCAGATCTGACCTCATAATTTGGAATCTGGCACACTGTCCCTCAATAAATCAAAGAATTTAGGTATCCCTTATCTGTGGATCATAGGAGTTGCATTTTCAGGGAACACAGCCTCTGATTCATTACGAATATACATTTGTATTCTTATGTGTTGTTCCTGCTTTACATTTTCATACTGTTTCTACTGTATATATGGGCATGCATATGTATAAAAAGTTCTTGTGTAAATAAGATTGCATGATTACAGCTGAAAGTTATCTAGGCTTAGCCATGAGACAGTGCCTCTCCTACATATATCAGCTATGATAATAAATTACCACTAACATTTTTGCTGAAAGAAACCTGTGCATTTAAATCAAGGAAACAGCTCCTATTCACTTTCTTTATTTTCTAACAAAAAGCAAAAGAGAAAAATAATTCTTGCTGCAAGATATTCATGATGCACATGGCAGTGCACTCTGACAAGGCTAACAGCAAATGCCACTGATCCCACAGACCCTGTGAACAAGTCAGTCCGTTCACTCCACACTGCACATGTTGGATTTGTTAGATATATGTCTGTTCTCATTGATTGCTGGAGCTTCATGAATTTGGTTACAAGACCATATGCTTTATTCAATTCTGTTTCTACATAAATACATCTCACTTGCTCCTGAGATGACAAATACTTTCGTACTTCATAATTTTTTGGTACCTCACTTGTTTCAATTAATATGCAGAGAAGACAAATGGATTAATTTCTTCTCTTTAAATTCAGTAACACTACTTACTTAGGCAAGGTCCCAATTTTATTTCTTGTTCTTAGAACAGGAAACCACAAGTGTTTCATCATAATCTTATAATTGTATTTTACAGATATGCAAAATCTTTCTTAAAAAATTAGAAGGCAACAGTATATCTCTATAGATTTACTTTATTCTGAACAACATGTTAGAAATTGTGGTGGAACATTAATTCTTATTGTTTGCTTTTTTAATTAAATAGTTAACTTAGTATTTCAAGGAAGCACAGTCTATGGATAACAAGAATGGTGATTCCTTAACTGTAAGTCTAGTTGCTTAGCAATAAATCTTTCATTTCTTCCATGTTTATTTAATGTGGATTAATGGCTTATGTCTCATTGAGCTCCACAGCCTTTATTAAAATAAATTCAGCTGAAGAAAAATAAGAAATCCACACATTTTGTGTTAGACTAGTATATAATTTAGAGTAATAGACTGAAGAGTGTGTGTTTATAGGATAAGAGAAATAACACAATATATTTCAAAACAGATTATTATGCATCAGTGTATTGTGGAGCCTACTGACACAGTACACAATATATAGGGTAAAAAGCATGTGATGTCTGCAGTGTTTATGTAGTCTCTTTAGCATTTTACAGTTTAGCATGTCTATATGTTAAGCTAAAAATACTGATCTGTACAACAGGGTAAGTTGCTTTTTATGCGATTCAGTTTGCGCAGTCCAAAGGGACACTCATAAATTAACATTTTAAATGACAACAGAAATTAGTTTAGCAAAAATGCTATGGGAGTCACAGAATCCCAGAATATCTGGACCTGGAAAGGACACACAAGGACAATCCATTCCAGCCCTCAGCCCTGCCCAGGCCCATCCCCAGAGCATCATCCAAACCCTCCTGGAGCTCTGGCAGCCTCGGGGCTGTGCCCACTGCCCTGGGGAGCCTGGGCAGTGCCCACCACCCTCTGGGGGAAGAGCCTTTGCCTGAGATCCAACCTGAGCCTGCCCTGACACAACTCCAGCCATTCCCTGGCTCTGTCCCTGCTCCCCACAGAGCAGAGATCAGTGCCTGCCCCTCCTCTGCCCCTCCCGAGGGAGTTGTGCCTGCAATGAGGTCTCCCCTCCGTCTCCTCTTCTCCAGCTGAACACCCCAAGTGTCCTCAGTGCCCTCACACGCTGCCCCTCCAGGCCCTGAACCATCTTGGTTGGATGTGGACAAGTGTGTCACTAAAGGCAGACATGGATGCACAGGGGAAATAACTGCACTTTCATGCAGTATTACATAAACAGCAGGGCTAAATAAAGTGTTTGATATGATGATGTTTCCATTAACCACCCATGAATGGCCCCAGATGACTTTTTATACAACCTGAGTCACTACTGTCTGCAAACACCTGTCGACAAGTGACCTCTCCTTACTCCGGGTATGCCCTAAATACTTGTGTCCCCACGGCAGTGACCTCACCACCCTGGTGCTGCTCTCAGTAATTCTGACACTCTGGGTTTACAGGCTGCCAAATTTACAGAGAGGTGTTTGATTATGGAAGAATCTTGTTGTTTTACTTGATGAATAATTTTCAACCAGACCAACAAGATACCCAAAAAACCTCTGACTTCATGGCTGACAGGGCTAATTTTGAATCTATTACTCATCATAACAGAAAAAGAAGTTTATAGAGCCCAGGTCTGAGATTTGCATACCATCCACTTTGCATGCGAAGGAGCTGTGAATTCAAGGGTCTTCAGCACATGCTTTGCAACATCACTGTCAAAACCCCCCTAACTGGATATTTGCTTGTGTAAATTTAGGATTTACATACCTTTCCTCTTAAGGACTCAACATTTCTGAGTTTTAGTGAGTTTTGCATGTGGATGGGTCTCCACACAGTCGGTATTGTGGGAGTGCCATGGTTCACCCAACAGTTCTGACAGCAGATTTTAAAACTGAAATGCCATGCCTGCTACTGCAAGACCAGCTCATGAAAAATCCCATTTCTCTGAGGTGATCATCTCCTGAGCTGAAGGAAAGATAAATATTGACTTCTTTTACAGTGGATTACATACACAGAGTTTAATAGTTGTTTAATTAAGCACTTTTCCATGTGGGGGATAATGTGTAACAAACTGAATCACTGTTACAAAACAATATGTTCGTTTTCAAAGGCCCTGTTGGAGCATTTATTCTTAAGAAGCAGTGTGTCTTGTGCTTAGTCATTGCAAAGTTGAAGGTCAGCCAGTTTATTAACCCTAAATGGCTTTATAACATATTAAATATAAACCACATATGAATTATTAATTATTATTCCTGTATTATAGTTGCTCTGTCCTCTTATATCTTTCTAGCATTTGTCATTCCTCCTTCTCCCAAGCCCAGTGGTCTCTCTGTGGTAGTTCACAAACCCTGCATCCCAATGAATAATTAACACTTGCTCAATTTGATTTATTTTCAAAGACTTGACATTGGGAATGTAATAAGTTGCAAATGGAAATTTCTTAATTTCTTTCCTGACCCAAGAATGGACTTAATGGGTGAATGGCTGGTGTTTCCCTTTTGTTCATCACCTGTACAGTGCAGATGGTACCAGGCCAGGTTCAGAGTTGTTTCAATGGTCAACTAATTATAATCTTCTGATTGTAATCTGCTCTATTGTTGGTCCCTGGGTAAATACTTCCCCTGCTGAGTATTGTACCTGACATTCTCAGGACTGATAGTGGCATCAAAGTATTACCTGAAAGAATTATAGTATTTTATTAGTTGTCACTGAACACCACTGAAGCTGTGCATAAATTCTTCTACAGAAGAAAATTACAGACATATCAGTCAGTGATCCCATAAAACTGAAATGTCCTACAACTGTCAAAGGATACCCAAGAAACAATGAATCACTAAAAAGTAAAACTAAAGAATTTGTAGTGTGTTTTGGTAACATTTTATATTATTTCAGCTATCTTTCTTATGGTATGGGATGTGTCCAAGCCACCCTTAGTGAGTGGAGAGGTAGTTTAGATGTGATTTTTTTTTTTNATATTTTTAATGTTACCTGTTCAACACATATTCCAGTCATAGCAAGTCCATTGTCTGGTACCTACATCCTGGTGAGATACTGTGATCATGAAATCCAGTACCTTATTAGCATTTTGCACTTTCATACTGCATCATTTGTTATATGGTGCTGGTGATAAAAATATAATGGACAAAAGTTTTACCTTTAGGGTCAAGACTTTTAATATAAGTTATTTAGGCCTGGTAAAATATTGCTTACTATTGTGTAGATTGCTGTTGTTTTTTATTGCTGGAGAAAGTGGTTTATCATTCCTCCAGTGAATGTTTCATGCTAAGAAATTACGATGCTTAAAATACTTCTTTTATGACTCTTAGACATTTGACACAGAACTCTTCATCAGGCAGAGCTGTGATAGCAATTGCTGCTTTGCTTCTCTTCTTTAAAGTGAACTTGTCACAAGCTCAGTACTTAAAATTGGTCTTGTTTAGTGTTGTAGAATAGCTTAAAGTACTATGGGAAATTGGGGGTAAAACAGAATTAAAAGAGGTAAAAATAAATCTACACCTTGTCCAAAGGATCCTGCCATTTGTACCAGTCCTGCTGAGCAGCCTGACAGCTTGGGCTGGGAGAAGGGGTTTCTGAATTATGCAAACTCCACACGGTTTTCTCAATGTCTTGAGCTTCCTTGAGATTCACAAGCTCATCACTCTCCTTTTGCAGATACAGCCTCATAGCTCAAATGATGAGAAAGACACAGCCTTTTCTCGTTGCTTTATAACTACAGAACTACAGCTTTTTTTCCTCAACCTTTTTTTCTTAAAGTTAAGAAATAAATGAAAGAAATGCTTTTCTTTCATAGTAGCCTTTTAGATACACTTGTAGACTGTAATCAGAAATATCTCTTTCCTGGTCTCAGTTTGCAGAGTAACTACTCTCAGGTTTACTGAAGGAAAGTAGTTTAGTGTTTGGGTTTGGAGTCCTCCATTCTTGGTACAGTGGTTTTGCTATAAGCTGCTTTCATGTTTTTATTTACAATTTGGTTGTTCTTTAGGCTTATTGGCTTCTACCACTATTTATCCAATTATTATTTATATTAAAATGAATGTACTTGCTAGTGTTTTTACTGTTCTTTTCCCTTTCTTTTTTTGCCTTCACTTCATTGGATCTATTGCCAAAATTACACCATTTGAAGGAAAGCACTGATTTTATTTTTTTTTTGTCACTCAAATGTCCATGAATTGCCAATCAAAAGTCACCTTTATTCTGTTTTCATTTCTCCCAGTTGTCAATTTTGCCTGTAATTTTCCTTTACTTTCTCTCATCACAATTTTCTATCATGCAGGTTTAGAATAGTTGAAATTTTTTTGATTACATCTTGCCTCTTATTCTCTGAGATATCTGCTCTGAAATATTTGGGCTCCCTGAATATGTGTGTTCAATCCTACCACAGTCATAGCGCATAGTTATTCTTCTGAGATTAATAAATTCCATTCTATATAGTTCATAGGGTGTGTTGCAGAGACGGTTTAGCTGAAACTTTCAAGAATCAAATCCTGTCTGCTCTGTTTAATTACTGGAAATAACATAATCTTTCTGTAGGATTTGGGGTTTATTCCTGTGACTTGTTTCTTTTGTCCTCAGCATACTGGAGTTTGCTATCCAATTAGTTTCTGCCTCCACTTATCAACAATCACCACATTTCAGCAGTGTTGTATGCAAGACAGCAGCTTGTTTCATGCAGTTTGCAGTAGAAGTGTAAGATCATTTGAGTAATTACAAAAATAAAGGGAAGGGGTGTTAAAGACCATCCAGTGCCACCCCCTGCCGTGGGCAGGGACACCTTTCACTAGTACAGGTTGCTCCAAGCCCCGTCCAACCAGGCCTTGGACACTCCCAGGGATGGGGCAGCCACAGCTTCTCTGCCCAACCTGTGCCAGGGCCTGCCCACCCTCACAGGGAAGAATTTCTTCCCAGTATCTGATCTAAACCTACTCTCTGTCAGTACAAAGCCATTCCCCCTTGTCCTGTAATGACAATTTTTAATAATTCATGCTTATTCTCAGTATTATTTGTTTTTAACTAGCAAACTAAAAATAATATTACAACAGCCAGTACCATTATATTTCTGTACTTGTCATATTTGCCTTGGGTATCTGCAGGTGGAGGGGTTGTGTGACATAGCAGGTAACATTCGAGTGGCACAACTGAGGGCAGTAATTAATCCTCCTTTAACCTCTGTCACTGCTGCAGTGGCATTTAAACTGTGCTACTAAGAAGGCTCAATAAAGGCAGCACAGAAAAACTGCACAACAGTTAAGTGTTTCAATGACGCACACTAAAGCAATGCTACTGATTAGATTCCTTGCTAATTACCTTCTGCTACTTCTGTTGGTTATATTTCAACAAAATAGGCGCGCTTATTTACCAATAGCATTGTTTTTAAGATGGCACTCACTGCTTATGTCCTGTAAACTGAAGACAGAAAAAAAGGTTTTGAAATATCATTTTAGACACTTCTAGGAACACGAAGCAATTAATTTTTGTAAGAACATCAAGGGACTTAAAATCATTAGAAATTTCCTTTCTCTTTTTCCAGGACTTGCTTATACTTCATTCTCAGTAATTATACTGAAGTTATGTAAGAAGCACTTTGACGTGGTATTGTTTTTGCAGAAGCTTAGGAACTGCTGGATTTAAGTTCTCTGAAGTATTTTCATTCTTAAGACCACAGCCTGATTTTACTGTAAAGTGACCCATGTTGCCTTCACTTGGATTCACACTGCGTTTAGCTTTTCTAGGAGAGGATCTGTAGGCCCTTTCAGCAGGGAAGGAGCTGTGGCTATGTCTCTAATGAGTAGAGATTCTTCTGTAGCAAAATGTAATACCCAAACAATTCTGGAAAACAATTCTGCAAAATGCAACAGAAGGCAAGCGAGATTCTGTACGAACAGAGGCACAGGGCTATGTGCATGATTATCTTAGAATCATAGAATATGTTTAGTTGAAAGGGACCCAGAAGAACCATCCAGTCCAAATCCTGGCCCTGAACAGACACCCCAACAGTCCCGCCCTGTCCCTGAGAGGATCGTCCAAACCCCCCTGGAGCTCTGGCAGCCTTGGGGCTGTGCCCACTGCCCTGGGGAGCCTGGGCAGTGCCCACCACCCTCTGGGGGAAGATCCTTTTCCTGAGATCCAACCTAAGCCTGCCCTGACACAACTCCAGGCCATTCCCTGGGTGTGTCCCTGCTCCCCACAGAACAGAGATTGGAGCCGCCCATTGAGAGGAGCTGCAGACCCTGTTGAGGTCTGACCTCAGTGTCCTCCAGCTGAACACACCAAGTGCCTTCAGCTGTTCCTCATACAGCCCCTCAATGTCCTTCAGCAACTTCATGTCCCTCCTTTGGAAACCCTTTAACAGCTTTACATCTTTCTTATATTGTGATGCCAAAATTGTCCTGACACTCAAGGTGAGTCATTGGATAGAAACAGAAAGTCAAGAAACACGTCCCTGGCATGTGTGAGGAGAGAAAACTAGCTATCTACCTATCCATTTAAAATATATACTATTGTCCTACTGCTGCCTTTATCCTCACCCAAATGGTAGGCAGACATCTTTAACATGACATGCAATCCTCTGTTCTTAATCCAACCTAATATGCTCTTGTCATGCCTTTCAAATTTCTTTGCTAGCACAGGTTTTGACCCACAGATTTTCTCTCCCAAGAGAAAATGCTGTTCATATCCTGGTTCTCTCACATACCAGATCTCAGCTGGAATTCCTGGGATATAAATGTCTCACCTGTTATAAGTGCTTTTCTCCCTGGTGTAACAAAAACGTAGGATAATCATGGCTAGGCTTCGCGAATGGTAAGATTTGGGAAAGGCTCTACCCACACTTGCTGCAAGTGCGCTGGTGGCTAAAAAGGCCAATGTGAGACAGGCAAATCCGGCTGCAAAAGGCACAGTGGAGTCTCCTCGGGCAGTATTGGCGAGGCACGGCTCTTTCTGCGTTTTTTTCTCTTCGAAACTGATCCTGAGTGTGCTCCCAAAGGA
>VXBX01004384.1:5792-29573 GCA_013400415.1 Scytalopus superciliaris
TGTTCAGGTGGCCTGTAGGCACCTTTGAGATCGATAGTGTAAATTAGCGAGTTCATGCAGGCCATGGGTTTGTACGAGACGTGTTCAATCCTTCCCTAATAGCTGTCTCACCCAGAAACTTGCAATGCTCCCGCTCTTGTAGCACCTAAGCACTAATGAGCTGAAGCTGCAGAATAGCAATGAGACCTCAGGAATATGGATCAGCCTTTCCTGGCCCAGCCAGAGGCTTTAAAATCGTTTCAGGTGGTGCTTGAAGAGGCCAGTGCAGCCCAGCAGGGAGGGAAGGGTTTAAATGAGGTGCTTTGGGTGGAGAAGGTCTTTGCTGCCCGTGGTGAGCTGCTGGGGATGTCTCTCAACTCTTCTCTCCAAACAGAAGGGTAAGTGGCTTGTTTTGGGGTGAGGAGAGCTCAAACTCTGGTTAAACCACAGGTATCCAGGTGTTCTGGTGCCCTCCCTTTTTTCCCTGATAATTGGTCATCCCTGAGTTTCTATGCTTTGCCCTGTTTTCTCCACTGGCTTGGATAAAGCATCTCCAAGCATTTTCTGTGTGTCTCAGCAGCCTGGTTTGCAGATCCAGCCCCAGAGTGTGTGCATTTACAGAGCAAGTTGTGGGACTGGTCCATGCGCAGCTGCTTTGCTGCCCCATCCCTGGGAATTGCACCAGCACCACCAGCAGCTCCTCATAGATGGGCTGCTGGAAAACTGGGGTGATTTTCTGCTGAAGCCCCAAAGCAGAGGGAAAACTTGCCCAGCGGCCGTGAACCTCCAGGTTTCCCTCTCAGCTTGAAATTCCTGTTGATTTTTCAGAGGCGGGAATGCTGCTGGGGAAACGTGGGGGTGGGAGGAGGAAGCCTTAGCAGCACAAAGCCTGAAAATATCAAAGCTTGAAGCCAACGCTTCAGGGGTGACCCAGGGGGGTCACCTGCCACGCAGGGAGCCCCGGAACCCTGGCAGGCTTTGCCTGGAGCCTTCCCAGCCCCGCGAGCGGTGGCTCTGGCCCCTCACATGCTGCGTTAACCTTTCTGGAAATACCAAGCGGTGCTGGAACAGGCTGTTTATTTCCAGACACCGGGGGCTGCAGGCACGTGGGCAGAGGGCTGAGAGGAGCCTGGGGAGCCAGGGTGGCTTTGGCACTTGATTTACATCTCGGAGCAGCTCGGGGTGGAGGAGACGGAAACCTTGATGAGCCAGAGCTGCTGCCTTGATATCAGCTGCGTTTTCCTCGGTGTCATTCCCCGCTCGGGGCCGCTTGTCTAGCCTCGAGGGATACACTCTTTTCTTCTTAAGAAAGCTGAGGTTTCACAAATAAACGCCGAGGTTTCAGACAAAAGCTCTGGGGCTGCCCCAAATGCCACGAAGTGTGCATGGCTGCTCCAGGCACCGCTGCTCCCCTCAGCGAGGCAATTAATAAGCATCTCCCAGGTCGTCCCGACCCTCTGCACAGGCCCTGCAGAATATCACTGCCTGCAGAAGGTCCCGTCCTGTGCCATTAAAGAGGAGCTGATGAATGAGCTTGAGGGTCCCCCAGGGTGTGACCGTGCAATGGGAACTGCCGGGGCAGGAGGTGTTTGGCAGCTGCCCCGTCCCTGGAACCGGGAAGCCGGGAGCCCCAGGGATGCTCCGTACCTGCCCCCTCGCAGGCTCGTAATGGCTGTGTAAATACACAGCAGCTGCCGTGCCAATCGATCCGGGCTGGCGCAGCACAGCTCCGGGGACAGGCACGGACCCGGCAAAGCCGGGCTGGAGCGATGGGCAGCGCTGCTGGGGAGAATTTTGGGAGCCTGGCATAAGCCAGGGGGATGCAGAGGGTGCTGGTGGCTCCCAGGGCTCTGCCAGTGTGAGGTGTAGGGGTGGCAGCAGGTCTTCTCAGGCAGTGATGCTTTCAGCTTGTCTTCTCACGCCAGTCATTTTCACATGGCTATGGGGTTTTTATGGAATCTCATGCCAGGTCTCTTTTTAGAAGTGCTCGGGGGGTCCTGGTGACAGCAACCCCCTCCCAAAGGCCACCATGGCTTCCCGGGCTCTGACCTGGCCCCTTTCAGCTCAGAGAGGGTGAACTGGAGCCAGGACCTCACGCTGTGAGGACCCTCCTGCCTCCCCCTCACGTTTGCCGTAACTCAGAGCAGGGTCAAAGAATTTGGGTTTGCTGGAGCCCCTGCTTGCTCTGTGGATGCTGCTGGAGGTCTGGGGGACCTCAGCCAAGACTTGTTTTTGGGGGTGTGGAGAAGCGTTCCCAACCTGTATTTGGGGGATCCCTCCCCTCGGGAGCCTTGGTGGAGGTCCCTGCTCCCCTTTCACTGCCCTCCCGAGCTGAGCCCCACTGGCAGCAGGATGTGTCCTTTCTCGTCATCCTGCCTCACCCTGAGTTTCTTTAATTACAGCTTTGGGAGCGATCTTCCCCTTTATTCCCCCAAATCTTCTCCTTAATTAAAATCCTTGATCTGGGCCAGTGGGAAGCAGCTGTTGCCTCTTTGCAGTGTGCTCGGGTGTGTTGCAAGCTGCCAGCTGATTGCTGAGCTCACAGGGACAGGATAGGGACTGGCTGGGGACGGGGCTCCCACAGAGGTGGGGGGCACTGGTGTTGTCACTGTCCCACCTGGCTTCCCCAGGCATGCCAAGGTGATGCCAAGTGGAAGTGGCTGCTGTGACCAGCCTCACCGTGCTCACAGGAGGGCTGAAACCATCCCAGCTGTGAGTGGGAACCAAGCACTGTGTCCCTCTGCTTCCTTTGCACCATGGAGTCCTTCCAGGGGGGATGCAAATGCCCTGAATGCACTGGACCCACAACCAGTCATTCTGGGTTTGCCCAGCTCCTGCTCTGGAGAAGGGCTGGATGATGAAGGTGAAGCTGGGGCTGGGATTGAGCTCACTTTGCCCCGAGGATCNCTTTCTTAAGAAAAATTGGGAAAAAAAAAAAAAAAAAAAAAAAAAAAAAGGAAAGGCTGCTGACAACAGATGTATTATTTCACCTCGGATTTACCGGCGCATGCATTTTTCATTCATGGAAGCGGCTGATATGGGGATTTGTTCAGAAAGGAGCAGGTACAGCCCTTGACGGATCAATTCCTGCAGCACACTGAGCAGAGACGGACCTGGCTGAGCAAAAGGCCAGGCAAGGCACTTCCCAAAGCCAGCCCCAAATTTTGTGCCCAGGATGGGCTAAAAATCTAATAATCTTTTGCTTTTTTTCCCTCCCCCCGCCCTCTTCTGTTCCCATTTTGGGCCAGGAGAGGTTTCCTGAGATTTCCTTCTCATGTGTCCCATGTACTTCAGCCGGGGTGGCCTGGTTTGACTTTGGTCTCCTTCCAGCTCTACTTTGCTGGGGGACACCAGGGTGGCTTCACCCCTACCCTGGTTTGGAAAAGCACATCCAGCCACAGCAGAGGCTGAATTTATATTATGGCCTTAATATGTACTAAATTATATTATTTATATTGAGGTAGCTTCTTCCAGAGATCCTTCTTCCCTCTTTCAGGTGGGTTCTGGCTGCTTAGTCACCAGAGTCATCCCCTGAACATCAACACCAGGGTCTGGTCCCTCTTACTGGTGATGAAAATTTGGCCTCCAGCCGTGTCTGAAGCTCCTCTCTCTCCGTATGCACCACGTTGTGCTTTCTCTGTGTTTTGGGGGGCTCAGCTCCCCCACAGTGGGGGGACAACACCCTGTAGAAACCAAGCAGAATTTCACCTCCTTGTGCTGATGAAACTGAATCCAAGTGAAATATTTGAGGTGTTTTTCCCCTCTCATTACGAATGGAAGACAGGAGTCTTCTGTCTTCTGGGTACTATACAACCAGCATGAATTATTTAGGATGAAGCATCTCTCCAATAAATAATTTTTTTATGTTGGGGAGATTAAAGCTGAATTTTTAAAAAAATACAATAACAAAAGCAATTTCTCTCTTGTAAGTCGTCATATTTCCCACAGAAAAGAGATCCCAGGCATCCACTCCTTTATTGATCAGCAAATAGGTCCTTGTATAGATTTAGTTCACCCAACCTTGTTTAATTTTGGATTCATTGATTCAATGCAAAGATCTAGATGAAAAGCAAGTGGGCTGTTTCCAGTGCTGGTGATGCTATTTTTAAATAAATCTAGTGCATGCTAAAATAAATATGCAAAGCATTTTGTAAGGCCGTATAGGGGTGGGGAGACCAGATGTACTAAAATATTTAACAAACTTTTTCTTGATTTCTCAAAATGCATGTTTTATTTAGTAAACACTAGTGGAATTTAATCTCACCCAATATTTGCTCTGAGGCCGTCCCGCACCCATTGTCTGGGGTGAGCAGGAACGTGGGACCTTGGAGGAACAGTCTGCACAGTGACATTGGTGGCACATTTAAATGCAAAGCTCATTAACCGTGTCTGGGATTTTTTGTTTGTTTCTTTTTTTTTTTTTTTTTTTTTTAACGTTCATGTTCGTTGCAAGAGCAAGAGATGAAATACCCATCTACAATTCCCTTTCATCTCCAGGCATGTTTGGGTTTTTTTTTTTTCCTCTGCTGTTGCTCAGATGACAAAGTTTCTCCTTTGGAATTTTATTTGATTTCAAAAGATGAGAAAGAATTAAAAGCATCTCTGGGAGGCTGAGCTCACCTTACTCTATCTGGGATCCTCCAGAAGGCAGATGAGTGAATTGGCAAAGGCTCCTGGCCCCAAGGGATGGAGTTCATCCCGAGGTCAGACCTACATCCTGGCTTTTCCTTCACCTGGGGTGACCATCCTGCCCATCTCAGCCCCCTTTTCCAGGGAATGGCATCCTGCTCTGGGCGTACGTGCCCGTCTCCTTGAAACCCTCTGCTTTCAATCCAGTCAAAGTTAATTGAATTGTGGTTTTGATCACATCTGACGGTGGCAGAGATCTTGCTGATAATCACATTCCCATGGGTGGCATGGAGATGGGGCTGGGGGAGGAGGGAGGTGAGTTGGGGGCTTGTGTGCCTGTGCTGGTGCCTCTTTGTCCTTATGAGCACCAGAGAAGCCACATGGCCAGCAGGCTCTGTCCAGCCTGGGGTCAGCTCACATTTTGGGGGTGGGTGAATGTACTGCCTGACTTAGCAGGGGGACTGAACCAGACAGGTTGGTTTTGGTTAAAAAAAGGGCAAAGCCCTGAGTTGGGGGGCTATGGTGGGGCACCTGCAGCAACCCCCACTGCTGCCCCAGCACTGCTGGTACCCAGCTTGGCCTCGTCCCAGCCTGTCTGGAGCCATGCAGGGATGCAGGCTCAGCTTTCCACCACATCTGCTATCGCTTCCACACGTGTGCAGCAGAGGATGGCAGCAATTAATTACAGGAATTCATGTGTCATTTACATGAATTCAACTGGAAGTGCAGCCCCTGGGATGGGGGAATATTCCTCGCAGAGCCGTGCTGCTCCCTGCTCCAGCAAGTGTTTAATGGGGTGTTCATTGTGTGTGTGATTTTGGAGGTAACGAAGCAGGGGGAGAAGAACGAGCCAGCAGCCTCCCCTCCATCCCCCGGTACTCGGCACTGGTTTGGGCACAGCAGGGAAGGCACTGGAGATCCCAGGCAGGGCTCTGGTCCCTCACCTCAGACACCATGAGTTTTCCCCCGGGCTGGAGTGAAGACAATAATCCTTCACCCTGACCTCAACCTCTTCACTGAGACATTGGAGGGACACATGTCCCCCGTTCCAGGTGCCACTACAGCTCACCTCAGGACATGGTGGGGTGAGAAGGTTGGGCTCCACAAGGCAACCCCAGTATCTGTAGTGTTGTGATGTTGTGTTGCCACTGCACGAGGCCATAAGCATAAGCTTGTAGGTTCCCACGACTCAGGCTTGGTGGACTTGCTCTGTCTGAACTTTTCTTGAACTTTCACAGCCCTGTTTCACTTTGTTTAGATGTTACAGCAGTTTTTCTCATCGAGCAGGTGGCTGTGGGCAATTTATCTTATTGCTGTCTGTTTGATACAGCCTGTGGTTTACTGCATCTCATCTCCTTGCATGCACAGTCACAGAGTGGTTTGGGTTGAAAGGGACCTTAAAGACTGTTCAGTTCCAACCCCCTGCCATGAGCAGGGACACCTTCCACCAGACCAGGTTGCTCCAAGCCCTGTCCAGCCTGTCTTTGAACACTTCCAGGGGTGGAGATGAAGACACCTATGACAGTGAACTGCCAGAGGAGGACAAAGGGATGTAGCTGTGGAGTGTAAATGAGAAAAGAGACTCCTGCAAGGACCCTGCAGTATGCTAACTCAGTGCAGGAGATGGCAACAAGCCAGGAGACCCAAATACCATGGCCAGAAGGATGAGAGGACACTGCCAAGTCAAGCAGCTGTCCAACAGAGCAATACTGAGCCTGGAGGAGAGAGGGGAGTCTGGAAAGGAACGACGAGGTCAAGAAACTGAAGTGTAAGGTGACAGCCAGAAATAGAAGGGAACAAGTGATATTTGTATCAGAGGTATCATGGGGAAGGCATGAAGGAATCCAAGCCTGAGATACCCAACTCCTTGTGCTCAAGCCTTTCCCCTCAAAACTGGCCTAAACTCTCTTAATGGCTTGTCTCAGCTCACCACCAGAGAGGATGGAGCTGGGCATGGTAGCCGGGCACTTCCACTGGTCCACTGGTTTGGTTCACACCTCCACTGGTTTGGTTCAGATCACTAATGAGCTAATTAGTTGCTATGGAAATGTAATGTGGGAGAACTTTGGGGAGGAAAAATTATAGGTAATTTTTATTTGTTTGGGCCCTGTTCCTATAGCAACAGGAGAACTTGTCACTGACTACCAGTTGGTTTCCATGGAGTTGGCTGCTAGTTCTGGGTTATTAATGCCTCCAAGCATGAAACAGTGCAACTTACCTTGTAGGACTTGTGGGTTGTCCTCCAGCATCCACTTTGCAGTTGCCCAAACTCGGGGCCTTGCTTTTGCAGTGGAACGAGCACATTCCCAGAAGTTGAGTCTGAGTGTTTGTCATCAACGGGTACAGTGCTAGAAGGATCGATTATTTTACCCCTCTCTTGAATTCAAGACGTCGTGGAATGAATAATCCATCACTCCATAGCTTGTTCTACTCACAGCATTGCCTGATTTTTAATTGCATTTTCTCCGGGTTCAGCTTTCAGATGCTTGGCGTTGATCTGTCTTTCTCTGCTAAATTAAAAAGTCTTTTAACACCTGGCAGTTTTGCTGTAAAGGGACTTACTGTAATTAAGTCACTTCTCATCTCACCATGACTGGTTCTCCTGAATGAAGCTGTTTGTTTCCTTCAGCCTTTCACCCTGATGCATCACCTGTTTTTGTGCACCTCTAAACAAAGGGATGCAAAAGGGATGCAATCTCTGCTTTTCAGAGCGTTGGGGCTCTGTTGAGGGACTTCTCCAAACATCTTCAGAAGCTGAGCCTTGGAACCAGACCAAACACTCCTGAACAGTGAAGAGACTGGATTTGGGAGAGATTGGTTTTATGATAGGTTATAATTTCCCTCCCACCAGCGAACTCCTCAGCTTTCCAGAGGCGATAATTACCCAGCAGGAGCTAAAATGTCTCTCCTTGTTCCCTAGTTATCAACCCATTCTCCACTTTGAAGGCACCACCATTTCTTTCCAAAGTGTCCTGGCCAATTCCCTTCGCTAAGTGAGCTTGGAGTGCCTTGGCATCTTCTGTTGGTTTGGAAGATGGTGCAACATCTCCCTCCTCTCCCCAGGGAGAGCGACCTCACTCCGGCTTTGAAGGCAAATAAAGTGATCAGTGTGTGGATAAACCTTTAAAGATATTTGGCTGAGTGCCCCACGCAGCCGGAGGGGAGGCACGAAGCAAAGGGCAGCTCCTCATAACCAGCCCTGCTTCAAATCCCTTGGCAAGCTCTGCTGCTGGCCCCGCAGCCCTGCATGCTGTGCTCACAGCTGCTCTGCCACCACCAGCGAGGCACAGCCCAAATGCCTCCAAAACGAGGGGGCAGAGGGGGGTAGAGGATGAGTCTGAGATGAAGGCTGGCTGTGGAGATGGGAGGAAAGTCCTGAGCCACCCAGGTGGGGTCTGGCTGGCAAAGCTGGACAAGCCAAACCTTCGCTGTGGAAGAAAGGCTTCATCCGAGAGTTCCTGCATCTCATTAGTGCCACTTGATTTACAGATAAATTATGTAAGAAATTCCTCTGCAAACTCTGTGTTTGTTGTTCCATATGTTTCTTTCCAACGGTGATACACATGGAAGGAGAGACTTGGAAAATTTTTTCTTTAGGCAACTGGCAACGTTGGCTTTAGGACAGAGACTGACTGTTGGATGGAGAGTGTCACCTGGGTAAGGGGGACACAGGAACCCAGATCCAGGTGGGGAATCCAGATCAGGGACCCAGAAGATGGGAGCAGCAGGTGCCCAGGAGGTGACGTGCTGGGAATGCTCTGTGTGGCCCCTGCCTCGGGGTCTCTCTGCCCATGTCAGTGTCTTGGCTATAAATAACAGTGATGTTGTTGGTGGTCACCTCCAAACTGGCTGTGAGCTGTGACTCACGGGCTTCCTGTCCACAGCAACGCTACGAGCTGACTCATGGCTATGGGAGTGTTTCATCCTGACCCCACTGCCCCTTGATTTCACCAGACACCAGCATGTGTTTGTGAACAAGAGATCTCCATTTCAGGGCTGTGAAAACTGAGGAACATCCTGCAAAGCCACGTGGCCAATGGTGCTTTTCCCTGAACTTCGCCTGGTTCTCCTCCTCCCCTTCCTTCACTTGTGGTTGGCAAGAAATGCTTCCTGGCTTGGTTTGAGCTGCAGCTCTCCCAAGTTGGGTTTTACTTCACTTGTGTTGTCACAGTCCCTTGCAAAATCAGCATTTTTTTCACTTAATATCCCAGACTTTCTGAGCCTGGAGCAGCCATGGCTCTGCATCAGAACAGGCACATGGCCTATGCAGGGGTGGGAAGGCAGATGATATGGGCATTGTTCAACCATCCAGAAGCTGTTTGAAGCATCATCTGAAGAGGGCTCTGAGCATGGAAAGTAACCCAACACCTGGGTGGGGTGAGACCAGCCTTTGGGAAACAGCTGTGAGTCACAGAATCATGGAATGGTTTGGGTTGGAAGGACCTTAAAGATCATCTAGTTCCAACCCCCTCATCATGAGCAGGGAAGTCATGTCCCTGATGACAGTGGAGCTGTGCTTTGCTCGGAACACCTGTCACCACCATGGCATAGGAGGGGAAAGGGTGACATGTGACATGCCACGAGGTAAGGCTGGTGCCAGCTGAGAGAGCCATGCTGGATCCCTCGGGGATGTGATGGCTCCTGTCGTGTCCATGAGGGCCTCCTCTCCTCTCCTCCAGCCCATGTCCACGTTCTGAGGGAGGCGGTGGAGCCGCCTCAGAGGGGTGTGATGGGAAAGGGAGGCCACTGGCAGCGTGGCCGGAGCGCTGTGGTGAGCACTGGAGACCCCGCCCAGCTCCGCGGTGAGCGTGGTGGGAGGAGGACTCAGGGCTTGTTTTTATGACACATGGAGCACATGCTTTTACTCTGAGTAACCTTCTCCTGCCAGAGGATGGAGCCTTCTGCTGCGCCCTGTGCTCTGTTGTGTGTTGGAGCGTGGCAGCCACATCTGGTACCATCCATGGGAAGTGGCAGGGGGAGGGTGGCCGTGGAGGAGCTCCTTGCTGGGACAAGCCTGGGTGGCTACTCCTTGATATCCAGCAGCTCTGCCATGACTGCAACAGGCGGGTTTGTGTTCTTCTCCACAAAGTAGGCGAGACCTGTTTGGGCACAATGTTGTCCCAACCTCCTGCCCCAGGTTTCTGCTGTCCCCAGCCCTCTGTGGTGCTTCCAGCCAGCCCTGCTGGGAGGTTCTCTAGTGCTGAGATGTCCAGGTGAGCTTGTGGTGAAGCCCGGGGTCCTTCTCGACCACTTACCTCAGCCCCTGATACTTTCCCCCAGGATTTGTCTATGTCATAAGGATCAAACAAGCTTTAGAGTTGGATCAGTCCTGGATGAGAGAGCCCTTTTGCCCTTAGAGATGGCTGTAGCAGACTCAATCCTACATGAAGGACTTGCTGGCAGCCTCTTCCCCTCTCCAGCTGTGGCCAAGAGGGAGGTTGCCTGTGCCAAGGGGTGTATCTCCTGTAGCCTCCTGTCCACTCCCTGCCCACTGACGGCCTTGCTTCACTAGGAACATGTCTTTCCAGGTGAGCATGGGAAGGTGTTTCCTGTGGAGCCACTAACCAGTGGTTGAGCAAGCATTGCTGGCTTGAATGCAGGTTCTCCTGCTTCCCCAGCCCTTTCCCTGCTCTTGATCCATCCATGGGGAAACATCTTCTCTGAGCTGCCGATGTTCTCCGGCTCCTCAGCCTTGCTCAGTGACAGAGTGGAGACGTTGTGGTCCCCTCTGGGCTCTGGTGGCAGAAGAGGGTGGCAAGGGCTGGCTCCAAAGAGGTGAGATCCTTCTCCACCAGTGCTTGGGAGGTGGGAGCAAGAGGAGAGCTCCAGGAGCCATCTCCAGGGAGCTGAGCAAGGAGAAGTGTGAGTGAGTCCGTGTGGATGAGTCGGGATGGGATGGGTGAGTGCTCCAGCCTTGCCTCACCCCCACAGCAAAGTCCAGGAGGCTCCTTGATTGCCAGAATGGGGTATTTGGAGGTTCAAAGGAATGATCTACAGCAGTTCATGTCTTCTGGAAGTGTCCTAGAGACTCAGGGGATGAACCAGCCATCTCTCATAGGACCTGGAAGGCTTGGGAGGGAATCTGGCTGTTGTTCTCCAGGGCTGGCCTCCTTGTCTGCCCCCAATGGTGAAGGCAAGAGTGGATGTGGTGGCTTGGGGATTATCTTGGTGCTTGTAGGGACTCAGGGTGGTTTTCTGGTCTATCTTGGGGTGCAATAACATGCTCAAGTGCCCAAGCAGGGCTTTTCTTACCTGGCTGGGCAAGGAGGTGAAAGCAGGTGCTTGTTTTGCGGGGGAGCTGTTTCTGCAAAGGGTTTTCCTTGCTCTGCCCTTCCCTGTCTCATCATCAGCTTTCCTGTGCCAGCTCCTGGGGGCTGTTTGCAGCACACTGGGCTGTCTCTGACAGCACTCTGGACTTTTGATCACCAACAGGGGCTTTTTACTCTGTGCATGGACAACTCATTTTGTGTCTCCCACAACCTGCATGGCAGGTTGTCCCGGGCTGGTGGCTCTCTGTGGTTCCCAGTCTCTGCACATGTGCCTGTGAGGTGCTCACAGGGGTTCCAGGGGTGCTGCTGTGGGAACATGGCTGTGTTCCATCTCTGGGACACCATGCTCCATTCTGCCTTCTCCATCCTGTTTAAACTTTCATCACCCAGTCAGCTTCTGCAACAGAACAAACATCCTCTGGTAATTAAGCTGCACAGATGGGCTTTATTTGAGTAAGCTGGTGTGCACTGGCCACGGAGGATGGGGCAGGAGGGTGCTGGGGTGCAGCACCCTGCTCTGCTCTGGGCTTTTCCCATGCCCAGGAGATTCCTGGGATCACCAGATCTTTTGACCAGTGTTGGGAGCTGGGGTGGTCCAGGGCATTCAGTTCTGCCAAGGGAGTTATGTGAGAAAATAGGTTTTGTAGTGGTGGAAATGGTGACAGTCAGGGAAGGAGGGAGGGAGGAGGTTCCCTCTCCTCTCTGAGGTGCTTCTTGCCTCCTCTTGAGCTGCTTCATCCTCTGTGATCAGAGCAGCTGGGTTTGAAAATGGAAAATGTTAAAATGCTGTCAAAGGTCTCACCCAGAAAACCTCAAAGTAAATGGGAATCTGCATTTCCCAAGAAAAAAACACTCCTTGTGGAAGCCCTCAAGTGCTTCAATACCCTTGAATTGTTTTGTTCCCCCTGTAATTATTGCCTCATTTTGTGCTGAACTGGCAAAGAGCTCCTGTGGCCCCAGAGCCTCATTTTTTTTGTGAATCACTGTTAGCTGATGTTTTTTGCTGCAGGGGCTCACAGCCACTAAGCCCATGACCAACCCCATTAGAACTGAGTCTGATTCATTGATTGCTCACTGCAAACTGGACTCAGGAACGCCCCTGCCCCAGCGTCACCTGGGGAGTGCATTTCTGGGGCTGGAAACATGGGGTGCTGTCCTGAGCCCTTTTGTGACTCAGCCCAGCCAGCCCGGAGGGAAGGGAGACATCTCCCCCCTCTACATCTGCTGGCTGTGGGTGACAGGTGCCACAGAGCTATCTATATAAACCATATCTACATAAACCATACCTACACAAACCATAGCAGAGCAGGGCAGCACTTCCCAGCCTTAGAGACTTCCCCCTACCTGGCAGCCAGACCCGAAATCGAGCTGCCCTTCTCCCTGGCCTCGATTCTGCTTCACTGCTGGGGCTGCTCTTGTTTTTAATAGAGCATTTCTAGATTACAGCAAGTGACAGGAGAGTGATTTGTGATGGGTCAGGTTTCCTGCCCTTTCTCTTATAGCCCTGGCTTATAAAAATATGTTCCCGCTGGGATTGCTTTGGGTCCATCTTTGCTGGCCTGTTCAAATCCTTCTTTATTATTTGTAATAGGGGGGCTTGGGAAAGCTTGCAGCCTCCTGGTACCAGGTTCAGCAAAGCCCCAGTCCTTGTCATGGCTCCAGGAAGGCTGCTTTCCATTCCCAGGGAGATGAAGGGAAGTGCCCTGGGACATGCAGGCAGGGAAGGGTTCACCTCGACACGGCTGGAGGTGAGCCCGCAGCCATCACACAGCCCAGTTTCTCAAAGACTCATCTCACATGCCCTGTGTGTGCTTTGCCTTTACTTTGAGGCCTTGATCTCACTGCCTTTATAAAATCCCTGACTCAAAAGGGAATCTGTGCCTTTGGTGTGTGGCACGAGGCTGGTTTTGGTGGGGATTGATGTCTCGGAGGGCCAGGAGCCTCATGCTCTGGCTGCTGTGGGCGTGGGGCTAGGGAGTCAGGACCTCACCTGGCACAGAGCCAGGGCTGACCTGCAGCACCAGGATCCCAGAGACAGCAAATGAGCAATTAGCTGAGGCTGATGAAAGCATCTGAGGGAAGAGTCGGGTGCAGAAAGCAGCACAGATCATACCTGCTGCTGCCCACCACCCCAGCGTGCCGTGCTCTGCCTCCCTGTGGCTTCTCCCTGCTTTGGGAGGTCTCAGAGGGCCTGGACATCTTACTGAGGAATCAAGACTGTCTGTTCTCCCCCGACAGGGAAACAGGATGATATGAAGTCTGTGCAAAACCTCAGTGGCAGATCCGAGCCCCAGCCTGCAGCATGGCTGCAAATCCTCCTGCTAATCTCTGCTGTATTGAAGGGCACCAGGGGATTTTTAGTGGTCCCATTCAGATTACTCAGTCATTTTCCCCTCCTTAGTTCCTCTCTCCCTTGCTCAAATCGATTTCCTTTATTAGCTTTAGGCTTTCTTTGTGGTGACAAAGCTACAAGAAGATCCTTTCCCTTTGCAGGACTCCTCTTAGAAATCCAACAGAGCATCCTTAGCGCATGCGAGTGGATGCGACTCTATTTCCCGGTGCTAACAGTGCCAGTTCTTCTCTTTGAGAGCACTTGAAGCACTTACACTCCAGCTTGTGAGAGCTATGGCACAGATCTCGCTGCGAGCAGAGCATTTCCAGGGCCTTCAGGAAGACAGAAGCACGGGGGGACAGGCAGAGGATGCCATCAGCCCCCCTGGGACATGCAAGGGAAGGAGAAGGCGCCTTGCAGGATGGGGGAGAGGGGCTGAGCCGGCGCTGTGTCCATCCCAAACAGGTTGGATCTGTTGATTGCTGGCTGCAACCCTGCACCGAGCTGGAAGAAGACCAGGGAGAGAAAATTGGCTGGCAGAGGATCCGGCGAGCAGTAAAGCGCTTGTTGCTCAGGCAGGAAATTGTGTCTCACAGAGCTCGGGACTCTGCTGAAGGTCCCCCTTGGCTGGGGGTGGTGTGGGCAGAGCTGTGGTACCCAGCCCGAGTGCTGCCTGACACAACCCACAGAACCACATCCCCCAAAATGCGAGTTCTGGCTCTTGCCACCTGCAAGGGGACAGTGCTGCAGCATGCCAGCGTGGCACAACCCTGAGCTCATAGCCTGGTGTCTCTGCCCAGGCTCCCAGCACAGGGCATCATCCCTCTTGCTGGTGGCAGCACTTGTGCGACGGCAGGACCTGGCTCTGGGTCTGATCCTGACCTGGCAAAGCTCTGCTAATGCAGCTCCTGGATTTGAGCCAGCAAAGCTGGGGTGGAATTTCACCTTTCTCCTCAGAGGGAGATGCTCAGACACTTGGATCTGTGCAGGCAACAGCTCTCTTCTGACATCGCTCTGATTCCCCAAGCCAAGTGGCAATGGGAGCTGCTCTCCCTGCAGAAGCTGCAGGGTGGGATTGGCTTGTGGCACAAAACACAGTGCTTGGCCTCCCAAAAAGCATTCAGGAGGACAAACCCCTCCAAGCCACAGGCATGACATGGATGAATGCAGTGGGTTGTTTATGGGGATTGAGGAAATATGTATAAGCCAGGGGAGGGTGGGCAGGCAGAGGGATTTATTCAGGGTCTTGTTTGAGAGCTCTGAGCATCCTGCATCCCTCTGCTTCCCCTCTGAGCTGCTGCCCGCCCTGTGAGCATCTGCTGCTCCAGCCAAAGACAGGTAGGCAAAATTCAGTGGATTTTATAGAGAAATAGGGAAACTGAGGCATGGAGAGGTGCTGAAACTCATACCGGGAGTTATTCTGAAGTGCCTGGACTCCCTTGGCTTGTGTGTCTCTATCTTCTCCCTCATCCTCTGGACTAAGGGGGCCAGGGGCAGGGTACAGCCCCATCTTCATAAGGAAAATGGATAGCTCCATGTCCATGGCCTGGATATGCAGCAAAAACATTTGCAAGATGAAAAGGGTCTGGGGAGGCTCGTTTCCAGGAGAGAATATTGGATACTGAAGGACCCAGAAATGCCAAAAAATCCAATGGCTGCAGCAAATCTAGAGATCAAGCAGGTTCAAAGGGTGGGAAGGGGATTTGATGGGGGGGGACAGGAAATCTCTCTGGCAATTGTGCCATCCCTCTAAGAAACAAGGTGCCAGTCTGAAGGAAGTGGCCCCAAAACAGCTCCCACCTCCCTGATTAAGCAGGAGGAGACAATAATAAAAGCACATTGTCCCGCCAAATATAATTAACAGGAAAAAAAAAGATTTCTCAAAGTTTGGGTCCTCAGAAACGATGTTTTATTCATGGCCCAGCGGGGAAGGGCTGGCGGTGCCATTAATTATGGGAGCTGCCGGGTGCTGTGCTTGCTCTGGCGAGCTCGGCTCGGCTTTATCATCCTGACACCCGGAGCGGGGAATTGGGGCAGCGTGGGGAGCCCTTGGGACCACACTGCCAGCTTGGGCTCACCTGCCAACGCCAGCCTCGCTTCTCCTCCCTGTGATGCTGGAGGTGCTGGGCCATCCGGAGGGTCCTGCTGCCCCACACCGTGCTCAGGGATGAGCCTCGCCTTGCCAAAAAATCAGAGGTGGATGGGGGTGGGCATGTGCCAGCAGCCCCAGCGGGTCAATGCCCTCCCCGCAGCCAGCACTGGGATCTTGGCAGCACCCGTGAAGCAGCACAAGTTCATGGCTCGGTCAGAGGCCCAGATCAAAAGGGATGGTGGCATAAAAAAGCGCCTTCAAAGCACACCTAAAACGCTGGTTGGAACTATCTCTGGGCTCTGTGCACCCCCAGGGGCAGCTCACAGCACTGAATGTTTCCTGTTCTAGGAAATCTCCCCAGTAACTTTCCAGAGAGGGAATAAATAAAATATTTGGTTTTCAGCAAACTAAAGCAGGTGCAAGGACAACGTGAGAGGGAAAAAGGACCTGGAAAGGGTCCCTGTGGGAGTTGGCGGCAGCTTCCAGAGATGGCAAGGAGCGGGACCAGCACAAATGGGGCCAGTCTGGGAGAAAGGTGACCCTGCAGCAGGACCCTGTGCTGGGGCAGCTCTGAGAAGGTGCCTTCAAAACACAAGCCATCAGTTTATATCCCTGGAATTGTTCAAGACCAGGTTGGATGGGGCTTGGAGCAACCTGGTCTAGTGGAAGGTGTTCCTGCCCATGGCAGGGGTTTGAAACAAGATGATCTTTAAGGTCCCTTTCAACCCAAACCATCCTGGGATTCTATGGTAATATTGCCATGAAATAAACTTCTCAAAAAATCACTTTGAAATACAAAAGTGATGAAGCAAGGCTGGAAACTGGGACAATGACCTGGGAGTAGAGGAAGAGGGTGACCTGTGGCATCATTAGATCCACTCCAGGGTTGTACCCAGGCGTGCTGGTGTGCCCAGCTGGTGGCATCGCACAGAAAATGGGGTCTTTTGTGTCTGCAGCGCCTGAAAAGGCAGGTGACAAAGCAGGAAAAGCTTTGAAAGGGCAGGAGCATCCTCAGAGGAGCAAATGCTGGATTAATGAGTGAAACAACCTCTGGCTGCCTGGCAAGGAGGGACAGTCCCTGGGAGCATCAGATGGCGGGTGGCCCACGGTGCTGAGCTGTGTCCTGGAGACACACTGGGCTCCCCCCTGTCACCTGGGATTTGGGGAGCTGGGCTTGGTGACAGGGACAGTCCTGCCCTGCTCTCCTGGGTGGCTGCTGGCACCAAGCGCTGCGTTCACCCATCTCTTTTAATCAAGGTAATGCTCAGTTGTGCCCAGGCCCAGGCGGTGTCACGGGGGAGGATTGATCGCCGAGCCGCGGTGCTGGCACACCAAACCCCGGCTCTGGCGGCAGCCTCGGCTCAGATGGCCCCGCTCATCCTCGCTTCTGCATGCAAACAGCTTTTAATTTTTGGAGATGCAATAAGGAAAGGGGCTGTCTGAGCACTCCTGCCCATATGGTCAGCCTCAAGCCCCTCCTGGCCCCACTCCCCCACAGGCAGGGTTCCACCAAACCCGAATCTCTGCTGCTCCATGGAGGGATGGGCTCTGCTCCCACACCTACGGGCTGTGGTCGGATTCAGCGAATCTCTAGGAGCAAATAATGTGCCTAGAGAGTTTCATCTGGGGGATCTCATCCTACACACAGCAGGGTTTGTATGCCCCAAAGTGCAGAGGGACCCAGAGCCCCAGGGATTCTTGATCAGAGAACCAGCATCAGCTACCCAGGGGGGTGCAATTAGCTTAATTGGTGTGAGTATTGGAGGGAAGATCCTGTACTCTCCTCAGCTGAGCCTAAAGGGAACAGAGGCAACCTCCTCCCCGGCCTGCTGGTTATATATAGGAGGAAACAAGGGGGGTGAGTTGGATGCTGGAGGAGGGCTGCCTGGTGTGGGATCTGGTGGTGGGATGAGTTGTGCCTGTGCTCAGCCCCCCGGTGCCTCCCCCAATTCCTCCAAGGGGGTCTCAGTGCGGCAGCGTCGGGGGAGGCGGCTGGGACAGTCTGTCACCGCAGCAGGGCTGGGCTGGCTCCCAGGCATGTCAGCTCCATCTGCTCCTGCAGAAAGCCCTCCTGTTCCGCCTCCGCAGCCAGCCAAAGGTAACTCGTAACCCTTGCTCGGAGCTGGCTCCACGCAAAGCCATGTGCTCTATAAAAAGCCACAATCCCTGGGAAGAACTCCCCCCTCTATTAGGATTTTTTTAGAGACACCTGATGATGAGCAAACCTCCCCTACAGTCTAGAGTGAATGCTCTTGGAAAGCAGATCTGGGAAGACAGGGTTTGTGGGGAGAAAAGGGCTTATCCACAGGGGCAGAGGGGCAGGGACCTGCTCCTCATGGGCTGCAGCGTGCAGGGTTAATCAGCAGCAGCACTTGCCTCATCCCTGAGCCCTTCGTCTTGCTCTGAACGTGTCAGTCCCTGAAACTTTAATGCCTTTACACTGATGTTTTAATTATTAAGTGTAGAGGTAATGGAGAAGCCAAGCTGGGAGAGGTGGCTGCCATGCAGAGGTGCAATCCAGCGTGCCAGGCATGCAGGAGGCTGCAGCATGGATCTGAGTGTCCTGGGGCTGCTCTGCTGCTTGACACACTACTTTGGCTTCACTGTTAGTGTTTTTGGAATTTCCCACATCATGTTGCTGCCCTGCAGAAGCACGGAGGGTCTCGGTATCTCTTGCTCTCTGCCTGTGGTGTGTTTGTCTGGTTAAGTTTGCCAGAGGGGATTGATGTTCTCGAGAGGCTGAGGGAGGAGATGTCTGTGACCCCTCTGAATTAATGTCTGTGCCTTGGTTGTCTGCAATGTGGCAGAGAGCTGTGAGCTGTGAGGTTGCTTCCAAGGTCCTTTCCCTAAGGTACGGACTGTGTCGGATTGAGGCAGAAGGGAATGAGCTTGTCTGCAGCCACGATCGGAGCCTGATGGTCCCTCTAGCTACAAACTGGCACCATGCTTGCCAAAAAATGTAAAGCTCTTGTGCTAGCAGGGTAATTAATTAATTACAGCTCATTAGAGGAATTACAATCCCATTAGTACCTTTGGATCCTAGTGGGGGGGAGCTGATCTTCAGAGGATGCGAGCGAGGGCACTGCAGGCTGCTGAGAGCTGCTGATTGCACTGGGGAATCTGGGGGTGCTTTGGGACTGATTTGTGGGGATAAGGGTCATGCTCAGACCTCTTGGGAACCCCAAATGATGGCTCACTGCTCCTGGAGAAGCACACATGGAAATTGCTCTGTCTTGCCAAAACAGGGACACTGGTGTGTCCCAGTCTGCTCCCCGGAGCTTGTGCCGGGTGTCAAACTCTGCTCCATCCTCCCATGCTCTCCTACATCCCATTTTAGAGATGACTCATAAAACTGTGCCTTTGGTGGGGATGGATCAAGATAAGGGCCTTGAGCCCACGTGGGGCAGGTCATGGTGTCATGGCATCACAGCTCTTTGCTCTCCCTGGGAGCAAATCCTCCCTCCTGCCCTGCTTCTCCCCTCAAAATCCCATTAACTCTTCCTTTATTCTTTGCTTCATGTTGCTGTCACTCACCAGTCGCTTGTTTCTTTGATCCCTTTAATTTATTATTTTTATTTCACAGAATCTTTCATTTTTTTTAAAGGCTCCATTGTCAAGCCTGGGTGAGTGGGGACCTCACTGATTAAATATAGCAATGAGACGTGCTGCTCAATGTGTGCCAGCCTTGGGGTGTAGTGCTTGTCCTCTGAGAACTTGGGCTGTTTCCCTCCTCCTCCTCCTCCTTGCTGGGACACAGAGGAGTGTAGGGCCTGCCATGAGTCTGGATAAATTACTCCAGACCTTAAGCCCTGAACAAATACCAAGTTTCCTCCATTTCCGTTCCCCTGCCCCTCAGAATCTGGGCGTATCTGTGATACAGCAACACACCTCATGAATAAAGATTAAGTTGATTAAAAAGGAAAACCCAGAGCAAGGCTGAATAAAAGTGATTTGCAGAGATTAGATGCTCTGGCACATCAGGAGTTCCCTAAAGGGCTGAGCTAACATGTTCAAACACAGGAGCTTTAAGCCCTCTTCCCTGTGTTGTGTCTAATGGCTTTGGGTTGGGATGACTGCCTTTCCCACTTGATAACTGTCCCTGTGGGACACAGTGGCACTTCATGCACTGAAGGACCATCCTGGTTCAGAGGCCAGTATTCCCTGTAACCTGTTCCTTGCTTTCAGTGGGATGTTCTTTGGGCAGTAGTTGCACAAACGCCTCCCTTCACAGTGGCCAGATGTGAGGGGAAATGGCACAAAGAAGCTTTGTACCCCAGCAGGCACAGCCTCTTCCATCCTCCTGGATCCCAAAACTGGAGATAACTCTCCTGCATGACGGAGTCTAAGGAGGGGAAAAAAGTAAAATCAAAGTTCTCTTATTTGAAAAAGTGAGACTGAAAATGAGGCATCTCCATGTGATGCCCCAGCAGACAGTGTCATGCCCCAAGTATCTGCTGCAGCCAAGGAAAAATACCTAAGTCCTTTTGCCATGCTCCAAATTCTGTGGGCTGCCAGCATCACAACTTGAGCTTCCCATCCACCACTTAGAACCAAAAGTGAAAAATAGGGGGGGAAAACCCCCTCCATACTCTTTTCTTTCCCCAGGGTATCTTCTTCCCTGGATAGCCCCCCGGATAGGACCCAAAGCATCAGACCTGTTTGTTGCATGCCTGAGGCAAGTGCTCCAGCATATGCTGGGAAAGGGGCACTGTATTATTTAATGAAGCAGCAGGAAAAGGAATGTGCATACGTAATCTAGAAAATCCTTTGTCCGGGATTTGCAGGGGCAGATATCAGGGCAGGATCCAGCTTGCTCCATTTTAATGATGTAACCTCTGCCTTCATCAGAATTTACTATTGGTGCTCAGGTCTGCAGCAATGTTTCTCCTCTGGGCCAGGACTTTGTCTTGTTAAGTCCTGTTTGAATGAGTGAGACCATTCCTGTACCTGAGAGATTATAAAGCAATTGGCCTTTCATTTCTAGCCTGAAAAAGTGATGTTTTCTATACCACAACCCCTACCTCCTCCTCCCTGTTTTCTTTCCTCTCTAGAGATGCTGTCACTGAGCTAATGCTGGTTGTGCCTAACTGGGAAATCAGCCCCAAGGCGATGTGTGTGGGACCTCTGTGTGTCCTGACACGTGGGGGAGCCCACCCTGAGGTGGGCATGCCTGGCGTGGAGCATCCTCAGGAGCCAACTGCAGAGCAGGATGCCAGCAGCAGCTGGGGGTACAAAACCGAGCTAATTTTAAGCTTTCCGTGATAGATTTCCGAACTGGATTATGCAACGTGGTAGCCGGTGATGGCAGGGTCTAGACTTGATGATTCAGGGTCCTCTCCCCCTTCTCCTGTCCCTGTGTGACCCAGGAGCCGTGACTCCTGCCGTAGTACTTTTATGCGTGAGTCAAATTCCACCACGGGTAATTACACTCGGTCTCTTCGGATTCCTGGGGGAGCTTTGAGGCGGTCGCTGGTCCTGTCCCTGCCGAGGGAGTCTCGTGTGTCAGCGAGCCGCAGCCTGGAGGTGGCTGCATTGCAGGCGTGCGAGATGCTCGCAGGAGCTCCCGCTCTCTGCTTGCTCGTCAGAATAAAATCTCTGTTCTGCTCCGAGTTTCTCACCGGCGACAGGAGAGGGGAGGTTTCGAGAGGTGTATTCCTGCCGGATGTGCTGCCTGTGTAGTTGTGGCAGTGGGATGCTGGAGGATGCAGCCCCCGTCCTGGGAAGGTGGGAAAAGCTTTGGATCCAGCTAGAAACGCAGTTGGTGGAGCAGCAACTCCCCCCTGCTCCGCTCCCTTCTCCCTGCAGCCACAGCCGTCCATCCCCAGCAGTTGCACCCAGCGCTGTATTTCGGCAGGAATTACTAGCCCATCAATCCAGCTGCTGTTTCTTTCCCCCCCCCACCCCGCGCGGCTTCAGAAAGGCAGTAAGTCCGCAGCAATACAAATATTGAAATGCTGCGCGTGGGGGATTAGTGACTTGGCAATTAAAATATTTGACCTACATCTTGTGGAGCACCAGCAAGGTCAGATGGAGCTGTGCTTCTTCCCAAAACTTATTCCCAAAGGGATTTTATTGTTGTGCTTACTTCTGTTTGAACAGACTGTTTGCTACCGAATATAAAGAAAAAGGCTCAGCATCCAAGTCTGTGCAGGGGCTGGACCCCTCAGGAGGCATTTTGGGGGTGCTGGGAGCAGTTTTGGAGGGCAGACTGGGGATCATCTCTACAGTACAAACACCTCTGAATGTTTACAGGACTCTTCCCACAAACACAGTGGAGAACAAGCATTTCCTTTTGTTCCTGAGATTGTACGTGCTGAGAATCCTCATCCAAACAAATGAGCGGGGTTTTCTTCCAGCAAATATCACAGATCTCTCTTTCTTTTTTTTTTTTTAATTATTTTTTTATTTTTTTTTTATTTTTTATTTTCCCCTCTCCTTTTTCACATGTTTTTCGTTCTCTTCTGCAAACAATGTCCTTTTTAAGCCAGGGCAGAGAACTCTGTCTGTCTTCAGAGCATGATGTGATGGCAGGAGCTGCCGATGTCTGCTTGGCAATGAGATTAAGCGGAAGTCATTTATAAAGCTCCTCTCATCCCAAAGCAAGGGGAGGGGAACAAAAACAAATCCCCCCCTGCCCAAAACTGCTTGGTTTGGATGGCCAGGAACTCAGCTGGGGTTACAGGGACAGTAGTCAGAGGGTTCCTGGACAACCCCAGCCTCAGATCTGGCACAAATCCTCCTTGAGTGGCAATGAGTGGCTCTAACAGGGCTGGAGGGACACTGACTTTGCTCCTTTGGACTGCAGGCTGTTGACTGTTCCCCCAAAATACACTTGTACAGCTGGGGACTCCCAGCAGTCTGGAGAAGGTGTTTTGGTTTAAGGTGGGCTGTAGTTTGTGCTATAGCTGGGATCACTTGCTGTGGCTGGGCCCAGCAGCTCTGCCTCTTGCTCTTGCTCCTGGACAGGTGCCTCCTCTGAGCCTACCTGCTCCAGGCAGGGCTGCTGAGACACCAACCTATTGCCTGTTCAGGGGAGTTTGGAGTTCCTACCTCCTGGAGCTGAGCAAGGGAGGCTCTTGCCATACGTGAAATAAGTGTGGATGTAGCTGTAGCCCCTTGGGCTGTGATCACAGGGAAGGGTTGTGCAAAATCCACGTGGCTGGTCTGGGAGTTGCTGCAGGCTCCAACACCATGAAATCCCAGTGTTCCTTCTCCTGCCTGCAAAGCAGGTACTCCAGGGTACTGTCCTGGGGCAGGAGAAGCCCAGGCCATTGCTGGTCCCAACTGATGCTCAAACCGGAGCCCAAGAACCTCCTGGTAAAACCCTGACCTTGCTGTTTTACTTGTCCATCCCAAGAGCATGAATGTTTGCCAAGAGACTGAAGTAATAGCAACAATGTTGGATTTTGCCAGAACTCTTTGAAAATGGAAACCAGCAGGTTTGTATAAACCCCTGTGGTCTCTCATCCTGGATGGCAGTTGAGTCACTCACCCATCTTCCCCATGCTCAGGACTCCCCATCCCTTCTGTTTGCAGTGGGGTGATGCTCCTCAAAACGAGTGGGGCTGGGGTGAGAAATTCCCAGTTGCAGCTGTGGACTCACCTTAGTGAAGGTCATTGGTGCTGTTTGCAGTTATGCTGCCTGCCCTGGACCTGCTTCCCTTGCCTGCCCAGGATCACCCCAGGTGGGGTTTGATAGCTTGTCTTTATTGAGTCGTGCTGTCCTTGGAGTCCAATGCAAGAATCTCTTGCAGAGCCATAAATGTCTCCAGGGCTACCAGCCTGTGAGCCAGCAGGGAGTGGGGAATTGCTGAGTTTGGGTAAACTTGTCATTAGAGAGAAAATAGTTCTTCAGGTTTTTCTCTGAGTAATACACAACTTAAAATAAACCCTCAAAACAAACAAAAAAACCTCTTCAACAGCATACACCCCAGCAGGGCTCAAAAGAAAAAGAACATCTTTTTTTCATTCAACAAATTTTCCTGCAACCTCTCCCTGATTTTCTTTAGGAAATGAACTTCTGGCTAAACCTATTCAATCTCACAAAGCATTTCAATTTTGACAAGAGTGCATATTCTGGAGGAACGTGGTTTCATCAGAGTTTCTCCAGCCAACTCTAATCCCAAACGCCTCGCTGTGACTAAACCTCATTTCTATGTTAAGTACTTGAGCTTGCCTGTAAGGACCAGGTAAAAACTCAATCAGTCGAGTAGCCTCCCTGCAGCTGCCTTGTTAAACAGTGGGCTTTTAAAAGTTTTCTCCTTTTTATTTTAATGGAGAAGAAGTGGAAAATCCCCTGGGGAGAAGCACAGTTTGATCCCTGATAAACCAACCCAAAAATTTACACTGGGAGCTCGCTGACATCAAGGGACATGGGAGGGCTTGGGGGTCCTGCTTGCTTGGGACTGGGCTCTGGGAAGCTTTTTGCTGCCCTGTCCTGTATTATCCAGCATCCAGAATGGAGGGAAAGAGAGGGGGGG
>VXBX01004384.1:39095-120505 GCA_013400415.1 Scytalopus superciliaris
CCACCTATTGCAGCCCTAATGGAGAAATAAGACGGGGAAGTTTCGCAGCGGCAGCTTCGCGGGGGAAGTTGCCCCTCACCCCTGTGCCCGAAATGTCAGGTTGTGGGGGGGGATGTTTTGCCAAGCTGGCCTCCCTCACCGTGCCAATGCCACGGGCCCCCTCCCTGCCCAGCCGGCAGCGAGGGTTTGCTGCTGCCTTTTGGGGAGCATCGACTCCTCACCATGCTCCGTCTCCCCTCCTGCCTCCCCTGGGCCAGCTCGCTTTCTCACCCAAAAACTTTTGCACACCGGTTGTTTTCGGAAATGCCCACACGGGGTTGTGCCCCTCTGTGCCCACACATGTACACTCACACGTGTGTGTGTGTGTGTGTGTGTGTGTGTGTGTGTGTGTGACACAGGCTCGCCCAACCCTCTTATCCCCATCTCCCCAGACCCCGGACAGGCTTGGGGTGAGCCCAGGAGCTGTGGGGTTTTGGGGGTGCTTCGAAGGCAAACTGCAAAGCGCAGGGTAAAAGCAAAGCGAGCCGAGCACGGCAGCAGCAGCAGCAGCATAATTGCATCACTGTAATAGTATCGGCGCTGAGCACGAGCCAGGCGAGTAAAATTGTCCAGAAAATGAGCTGTACTAAAGTGCCTCCAGTTTGCAGCACCTGCACGCCTTCGCTGGGTGCTCGAGGCCGTTCGTATTTTTAGAAGTCTCTCTTAATTATAGATCCAAGAGTGTGAGAGGGAAAATGGTGTGTATTTAGCAGCATTCGTTCCCGGACAGTTTTGCAGTGAATGTGAGCACAAAATCACCAAATAGGGGTTTTTGTCTCCCCCACTGCACTTGTGAATTTGAACCACCTGTTTTGTTGTGGTGTCGGCAAACGAGGGCTGGATTTTTTCTTTCCTGTTCTTAGAAAGCGTGGCGATGACTTTGCCCACAAAAAAAGATGGGAAACAATCCTGATGCCCTCCCTGTGCACCCCGAATCAACCCTGATTTCTGTGAGACCTCCCCACTCCCATCCCACGGGTGGCACTGGTGGGGACAGGGGATTCACACGCCGGTGCTGGGTCTCCTGCAGGCACCAAAGAGCTGGGGTTGTTTTACAGCTCACTGCGAAAAAAAAAAATCCACAACAAACCCTGCAACAACTCATTTTGCTTCTATAAATCTCCTTCCCCTCATCCTCTTCTCTGCAAAACTTTCCGGGGCCTTTTGTTTGGAACAGCAGGTGAAATTCCCTTTGTGTGAGCACAAAGCAGTGAAGCCACCAGAAAATAATGAAAACAAGACTTTAAAAAAAAAAATAAAAAAATTAAACAAATTAAACAAAATCCTTGCCTGCTCTTTTCAGGCCTGGAATAACAGTGAGCGTTCCCGTTCATGCCGGATAGGCTTAATAAAGCTCCGGCTTTGCTGGGGAAGGCACCGTAAAGGCCACTTTATTTCTTGCCTCTGATCCAAAACACACTTTGAAATCCTGTGTTGCTTCTGCTGCTCTTTACCCAAAAGAGTTGCTTTACCTGCGAAGCCAAGGTGGTTTTTTCCTGAGCCCTGGAATGATCCCAGGGGTTATGGCAAATCCTTTGGGACCAGCTGGGGTGGGATGTCGGTGTCCCCCCTTGCCGTGGTGCCCTGTGATGCTCCTTGATGCTCACAGTGGGGTTCCCCCTCTCCCTGTCGGAGCAGTGAGGTGGGAACCATTCCTGCTGCGGATAAACTTCGGAGGAGCTGTCGGGGGAACTGCACGACGAGCTCAGCCCTGGTATTTTCACCCCAGTCGTGTCAGGGTTTAGGGTGTGAACGTGCCTGAGTGACACGGGAACCTCACCCAACCTCTGTGCAGGGGGGAGACAGGCCAGGTTGGCAGTTTTGGGGGTGCTGTCTGGAAGGAGTGGGAGCGCTGCCACTGTGAGGGATGGCTGGAGGGATGGATCCGTCACCTTCCCCTGTCACCGCTCGGGTGTGTGGCACACGGAGCGGGCACCTTATGTAAGCAGCGATGGCAGCGCCGTGCCCCGGCTGTGCCATCCTGCTCTGCCACTGCTGGGCCCTGCGTGGCCTCTGCCACCACCCTCATTCCCTACTCTGGGGGTTCCCTGTGGGTGCAGATGCTGTAGGAAGGAGCATAATCCCCCCTTGGTCCAGGGCTCACGGAGTGGCGAAGGGCTCCAAGCGCAGGGGCTTGTCCATGGTTTTTGCAGAGTTCATGGTTGCATCTTTCCTGGCACTGGCTCCGGGGTCCCCGGCCCTGGGGAGCTGGCACCAGGCTCAGGCCCCTTTTTAGGCTCTTATGCACCCCTTGGCTCTAATCCATTCCAGTTTGGGTTCAGCAGTGCAAGGGTGAGGGCTGGTTCTCATGGATGAGGAGAGAGAAATTGTCCTCCAAGCGTGGGGACACTGGTTGGCAAAGGACCTGTGTTCCTGTCCCAGATCATGAGCCTGTCCCTCCATCCTTGCTGCAGACCCCTGGGTGCCCCAGTGCCCACCTGTCCTGCACCCAGTGTGCCTGAAATGAAGGAATGGAGAGAAAAAAAAGGAGCCTGAAAGGGCTTGGGAAAGCCCCTGCACCCCAGAGAGAGGAGCATGGTGAGTGCCTCACTGCTCTGGCTCCACTCCAGCTTCTGAGTAGGGGTGGGAGGGAGAAAGGTGGGAGTGGGGTAGCAGGTGACTGGGGTTGAGTGTAGGTCTGTCACCTCACTGGGTCTTGCCCCTTTTTCATCATTCCTAGCTTGTTCCTAGCTTGTTCCCTAGATCTGTCTCAGTCCTTCAGTCCCAGCTCGATCCTGGATCCCAGCTCGACCCCAGTTCCCAGCTCACTCCCTCGTTCCCAGCTTGCAGCGAGGCAGGTCTGCCGGTGGGCGATGGATTTTTTGCAAAGCTCTTTCAGATTCCCCCGTTGGACTTTTGAAGCATCTGGTATCACTATCTCAGCGTCATTATGAATTAATTAGCATTAATTTCCTGTTCTGGTATCTCCCATTGCTGGAGCCTTAGCCTGGGCTTTTTCCCCCCTTACACCCCTAAACAGAAGCGGTCACGTCCAGACTGCGCCTGGCAGAAAGCCAGAGAGAAGCCACGTGTTTGGGGGGGTCGGGAGCTCCCCATCCCTGTCCCCATCCTGCACTGTGTCAGGGAACACTGCCAGGCTTCCGATGGTCTGTTAGCCAGGATAGGGCTGGTCCTGGGGGAACCTCAGTGCTGCCAGCACTGCGTGCCCACTTGCCATGCCCCCAGTACAGGAAGAGGTGTTTTGGGGATGGGAGATGCCGGCTGTGCCATCCCTCACCTCTCTTTCCCTGCGGGGATGAAGGGCAGGTGATCAGGGGGCTGTCCCGCAGGAGAAGGATCTCTCTCCAGCTCTGGGAAATCCTGATCCTGGCTCCCCAGCCTGTGCTAGGGGCACCAGCGATGTTCTCCTCTGGGATGCTGTCCCAGGGATGCTAATGTCAAGCATGCTGTTCCCAGGAATGCTAATCCCAAGCAGGTTGATCACAGGGTTGCTGACCCCAGGAAGGCTGTCCTCAGGGATGCTGACCCTTTAGATATGTGAGGATGGGAATATAGACATGGCAGGATGGGATAAGGTCAGGATCCTTCACCCTGGGCATGTTCATCCTGCCCTGTGAGTCACCCTGAGAGGGAGGCACAGCCCTGGAGTGGCCACCTGGTTCCATCCCCGAGCTCACCTGCACGGGTGAGCCCCGGTGAGTCCAGAAGGACTCAGAGAGATGTGGGTGCAGCACCTGCTGCCTCCCAGCCCCATCCCACCCCACCGCCTGCCCCACTCCCTGCCCCACAACGACATAACCCTTCTGTCCCCCCATGGCTGCTCCCCTGCCACCACCATGTGCCCCACGGCAGGGCCACAGCCACCCCCAGGGCCACCCCAAGCCCCACTGAACCCTTTGCAGTGTGGGCTGAGTTGGTGGGGGTGCCCCCCAAGTTCCGCAAGCCCCGTGGCTGAGGCAGGGAGGGGGTGGCAGCCCCCGGGGGGCTGGGGGATAACCCCGGTGTCCTACATCCCCGGAGCCCAGCTCAGGCTTACGTAACGGCCGTGCTGCAGTCTGCTCTGCTCAGCGCCAGTGCCACCGGCAGAGCTGCAGCGCGGAGCCCATCTCCCTGGATATTTGCTTTTTGGGGAGAGGGGGGAGGGAGGGGGACACCTGTGGAGCTAGCCCAGCCTCAAGGAGTGGCCAGGGCCTGGAGGGGATGGTTGTCAGGGCTGACTGGGCACAAGGTGAGGGTGTCTGCCCCCAGCCCCACCTGTCAGTGACCTTGGGAGCCAAAGTCCCCCCCTTGGGTGGCAACACGGTGTGGAAGGAGAGGCTGGGGAGGGGGAGAGTAGAGAGGGCCCTGCCCTGGTCCTGGGTGAGGGGTCAGCTTAGAGACCCTGTTGCATCCCCTGCCAACCACACTACTGTCTCTGTCTTGGAGAGATGGCAGGAGGCTGTGACGTCCCATGGGGAACAGGTAGCACAGTCCCTCTGGATGGGGAGGGGATGGGAAATTACCAACCCCTTGGATAACTCTGGGTTAGAGTTGTCCTGGCCCAGCCCAAGCTCTTCGCCTCGAGCTGGTGTCCCCACTTGGAGCAGGTGCATGGGCACAGTGACCTACTGGGAGCAGGGGCCTGGCACCCAGGGCAGCATCCTGGCAGCAGGTGTGTGTGTCCTAGCATGGGGCATGGGGGGACATCAGGACCCTTCCGGCTCCCAGCTCGAGTTCCCAGGGAGTCATGGAGTGCCAGAGCAAGGAGCTGGAGGGAGAGACTTCACTGCCAGGTCGTGCTGAGGCCGTGGTCTGGCAAGGGACAAGTGTGTCACTGTGCCTCACAGCTGCCAAATGCCAGGTTGCACCTGGGAGCTGACCCTTTGCCAACACCCACCAGGAGCCCGGGGACTGTGGGTGGGCTTGAGGTGGTGGTAACAATCTTGTGTCTCAGGATGGTACTCACTGAAAATCCCTCTCCAGCTGAAATATCTTCACATTCCCACTCTGGCACAGCTCTGCTCCAGCACAGCTTGCTGAAGCAGGAGGAGGGTTTGTGTCCCAGTGGTCACACAGTGCTGTGGGAACCTGGTGGGTCTCTGGGCCACCCTGAGGGTCAAGGTCACCTGGTGTCACTGGTAGCTGTGCCTCTGGGGTACCTCATGCCCAGAGCAATGCCACCACCCATGGGTGCCACCTGCCTGCAGGGACACCTGGCAGGGCAGTATGGATATCACTGCAGCCCACTGGGAAATCCCAGTATGATCCCAGTGCAAAAATGTGGTGTCACTAATCAGTGAGAGCCAGGGCATCCTGCAGGGATCACTGAGACTCCCCGCTTGCTCTTCCCCCTTTGCCCCTTGTTCCCAGGCTCAGCTGGCATTTCTCCCAGGGCTTGGTGGGACAGAGCCCAGACAGCCCCCAGCATTCCGCTGGTCTCCTTGGGCATCCTGTCCAGCCCCGCACCCTGAAGCCAGGGGGAACCAAGGACACCAGTGAGCTCATCCCTCCTGCCCAGGCTGGGAAAATCATTGCATTGTGCTCCCTGCAACAGGCTCAAAGGCCTTTGGTTCCCTTTTAGGACACGTCTGGAAAGGAGCCACTGAAACAAATGCCAGGAAAAATAACCCTTTGGTAATGGCCACTTTCTTGGTGGGTTTGGAGGGATCTGTATGTGGATCCCTCACCTTGGGGAGCCCTTTGGGGCAGTAGGGATAAAACTCGCCCCAACACAGCCTTTTGGTTCTGCCAAATCTGGACTTGTCTGGTGATTTAAATGTTTGGGAATGGAGGGTGTTGGATGCTGCTCTGAATCATCCTGCCCTTTGTCCCCACTGCAGTGCAGGGGAGCCCCGGCACAATCCCCCAGGGGGTTGGACACCCGGTGTGGTGGGATATTGGTCCCTAGACAGGGTGGGATCTTGCAGCAAGGTTCTCAGCTGGGCTGAGAACACCCTCCAACTCGTTACACACACGGGCCAGCTAATCTCCATCTGACAGCGAGTCATCCTTCCCACCGTGCTGAAGGCTGGAATGACAACGTGGTTAAAGGGGCTGATGAATTAAGTGCATCTTATAAATACATCAGATATTAAAATTCCCATATAATTACAGTGCAATGGATTATATGTGGTGCTGAAGGGGAAGTAATTCAGTGGAGCAAAGGAATTACAGTGATAGAGGAGAGGCAGTGAAGCATAATTGCACCGGGATCTGCTCTGATGGGGGGATAGAGCAGGGGCTGCAGTGGGAGTGATGCGGAGCGGCACCAGAGCTCTGCTGACATCCAGGGCTTGTCTGGAATGCTGCAGGGGTTAGGGAAAGCGAGTTGGACCTGCACGGTTTGTGGAGGTGAGTGGGAGAGGGGTTTGCTCTGCTTCAGACCTTGTTCTCCCAGGGAGGAAGGCACTCTGCTCCAGGGCTGGCTCTGGCCAGATGGATCCACGGGCTTTGGCCATCGCTCACTCTGGCACCCCACTGCTCCCAGTGCTCCTCTATGGGATGCAGCAGTCAGTCCTTGAGCAGATCAGAGACAAAAAAACCTCATTTCCTTTTTCCTTTCCTTTTTCCTTTCCTTTTTCCCTTCCCCTCCCTTCCCCTCCTCACTATCTTTTCCTTTTTTCCTGTTCTTTTTTTCTCCATTCTTTTCCTTTTCTCTCTCCTTTTCCCCTTTCTCCTCCCTCTCGGGCTCCATGTTCCACAGGCAGCTGTCAGTATGTGAGGTCCAGGCAGAGGCTGCCAGGTCACCCTGTGCCCTGAGTGTCACCAAACAGGCCAGTCTGTCACTCACACCCTCGCTCCTCCGTGTTTCCTGGCATTAGCAGAACAGGGGGGTCTTTTTGTTGCTTTCAGCCCCCCTGCCCTGGTGAGGAGGTGCCACCTGCGAGGGCCCTCATAGTCAGTGTCCCCAGCACGACTGGGCTGCAGAGCTGCTGGAGCAGAGGCTTTTCCCTAATGAGCTGGTGCCGGTTTGCTCACTAATGACATGGAGCAGTGCCATCTCCAGACAATTAAGTCATGTTGTCCCGGGCTCTAATAAGGGCACGGAGAAAGCCAGGCATGGAATGCTGTGTGATGGCACGTGTGCGGGCACCGAGCGGGGCTGCATCGAGGCACCCACTGAAACCAGCCCGTCTCACTGCCACCCATGGAGCTGCCTCTTCCTCTGCCTCCTCCTCCTCCCCCAAAGGGCCGAGAGTCCCACAGGACACTGTCCCCATCGTGCCCCCCACACTCAGTGAGGACAAGGTGTTATGTGACACCCGCCTTCGCTCGTGCAATGGCGTTTGTTCACTAATTAGCAAAATCTGGCAATGCACACCGTTCTCCCCGTCATTAATTATTATTAATTATCTGTGATGCAAATAGGGTTGAGGAGTACACTGCTGAAGGCAACACAAACAAAAACAGTCCCGGGCCCAGGCGTTTATGTAACAACAGGCAAGTGGGCACTGCAGGAGCCCCTGGAGCCATCCAGCCTCCACACACTGTCCCCTGTGTAGGGTCCCCTGGGAGCTGGGGACACGTCGATGGCATCAGTGGCAATGGGGACTGCAGGGGTGCTGCTGGAGGGAACTGCAAGAGTGAAGGATATGGGATGTAATGAGGAAAATGATGCTTTTTAGGGTCCTGCGGGATGAGGGTGGTGGGGGNGCTGGCAGAGATGGGAAAGTGAGCACTGCCTGTTGTGGGTGCTGGCGGTGTCCTGTCCAATCCCTTTCCCTGTGGTCCATCCCTAGGAATGTTTTCTGGGGAGAAGTCAGGATATTTCACCAAAGCTGTTACAGTAAGTGGCAGTTTCCTGTCTCCATCCTCCAACGTGGAGAGTGGATGGGGTTGGGACCCCTCTGCCTGGTGCTGATGGTCCTGAAACATTATTTTGGTGCTCCCCACCCTCCCTTTCCTTTCCATCCAGGGCTTTCTTCTTCATCCATGGCTCCCTTCCCCTCGCATGCCTCTGATCTCACCATCGACCCTAAATGCAGCCACCCATCACTTCCCTGTGACATGGACCAGTAAGACCAGTGGCACCATGCCACAGGGACACAGGCTGGCAGCAGCAGGGCCCTGTCCAGCAGCAGTGGGAAAGGGAACTGAGAAAAAATGGAAATTAAAGAGAGGAAAGAATTAATAAGGATCCTGCCTCGACCACAATGGCTTTGTTTCAGGAGAGCTGATACCACACGCTGGCTAACACTGCTCCTCAGAGGATTTTGGGAAGAAGAGAGGTTTTGGCAATGCCCAGGTGCAGTTTTGGTGTGCTGCGGATCTGAGAGTGTTGGAGTTGGGTTTGGTCCCTGCCCAGCCACTGATGTCCCCAGTGTCCTGTCACTGTCCCCAGCCAAGCACTGCACCATGAGGCAGCCGTCATCATAAAGCAAAATCCTGGCAGACAGGAATCTGTTCTCACAAGGTGATGCCTGCTGTCTGGGTGCCACTGTGGGGCCAAGCCCTGGAACACCAGACATCCTGGCTGGAGGGCTGCTGGCTCCTGCTGTGTAGGGAATCACCCTATAGTATCTGTATGGTACACCCTGACTACACGGAGCACAGGATAACCAATGTGCTTGTAACAATCCCTGCCTCCATGCCCCAGGCTCCATGTGGATCACCTGTAAGCCCCTCACCAGCCCTGGTGTTATTTGCATTTTGCACTTGCTAGATCCCCAAATCACTATCCCATAAGACTTGCTCCTGTATTCTCTCCATCCTGGGGTGTGTTTCTTTGGGGTATTCCCAGCAGGGATGGGAGAGGAGCAGCACTTTGCACAAGCTGTGCTCAGAGCTGCAGCGACGTCCCGACAAAGCTCTCCCATTATTCCCGTGCCTGATGTCCATGGGGAGTTCATCGTCTTTTCTTCCTTCACTGCTGCAGGAATCTGCTCTGGCTGCTGCCAGGGTTATCTCCATCCTCCAGCTTGCGGCACGCTCTGCTAGTTCCCCATCCCTCCGAGGGCTGGGGCTTGACCCCCGCCAGGCAGCACATGCTCCTGCGGAGGAGGAGGATAGCTTTATTTCCTCGTCACCAATAATGGGTTTGGAGATAAAATCTGGAGGAAAACTGGGGACTCGTGGAGCTTCCCTGCCTGCTGCCTGGGCACTGGTGCGTGCTCAGTGCCCCATCCTGAGCCCAAGGCTGGGCCGGTGGCTGCGGGCAGGGCTGAAGCCAGATGCCTGTTTCTAATAAAGCTCAGCTCCTGCCGTGAGCCGCGCTCATCCTCGCCCGCTCCAGATGATAACGGCGGGGATGCCGCCGCTGGACAGACCTCGTGGTACATGTGAAAAGCAGCTGAAGGTGAAAGGATGTTGCATCTGTGCATCAGTCCAGATTTGTGGAGCAAGGATGCCCTGGGGTGCATCTTGCCCCAGACCTGTCCCCCATGGGGGGTTCACGGGGCCATGGGGGGCCGGGGGTGCAGGCGGAGGGCCGGGACGCTCCACGGAGCGCAGCAGGAAGGAAGCACTCGGCGAGGACACAGCCAGCACTGCGTTCACGTCCTTACATATGTGCTATTTTCAGCTTGACGGGGAGCAGGCCAAGTTCTCCAACAGATTGAGTTTGGAGCTGAAATCCTCCTCTCCTCCTCCCTGCTGCCCAGCACCCACTGCCTGCAGGCACAGAGAGTCCGAGCGCGCCCCGGGCGCCTCGCTCTGCCCCGCGCAGTCCCTTATTCCCGCTGTCCCAGTGGTGCTGCTGCCCAAACCCCCAGCTCGTAGGAAGGCCACAGGATCTGACTCTACTCAGGAGGGGAGTAGCTCCAGCTTCTCTCCTCCCCATTTTGGGCTGGTCCCGACACCAGCCCCAGCATGCTCCCAAATCCATCCCCACTCTGGACCAGTAGCTTCACCTGCCTTTGGCTTCACACACTTGTGCACACGCCCATCTGTTCTGTCTTTGCTTTTTTCCCAAGCGGAAAATATCCCTCCTTCCTCCTCTCCCCAACTCCCCCCTCCTGTCACCTCCCCTCACCCCAGCACTGTGACCCTTCCAGAGGTGCAGCTGCTTTTGCAGCCGTGTCCTTGCCCTGCTTGAAATGCAGGAAAGAAACCCATGTGCAACTTACTGTCTCGGCACCCTGTAATCATTTTGTCAGCCAAAAAGCACTTTTGTCAAACCCCCACAGGCAAACTGGGAGGGGATGGATTGGGGAGATGCACCTGACACTACTCTCTCCTTTCCCCCCCACTTTTTCCTTCCTGAGTTCTGTTTTACAGGTGGGGCAACCATTGGGTTTTTCTCTCTTTTCCCTCTCTGCATGTTTCAGCAACTGTCCAGAGAGAGTGAAAGGAATAAGGAAAACACTGCAGGAGAGCAGTGAGTCTGGAGAAAATGTATTGCCACAGGCTGGGTCTGCTCAACAAAGTGCAATTACGCAATGGGAGGAGAAAGCTGTTAGGCTGGAGAGGGGTTTCCAGCCAAGGACTAATGGAGCTCCAGGCTTGGTCACCTGGGATGGCCCCAAAGTGTCCCTGGCCCCTTTTAGGTGCTGGAGGGTACTAAATGGCTCCTTCTGTCCTGCACATGAGGTCTTACAGCGGGAGGTTGATGTCACTGGTTTGCTCCTTCCTGAAAGCAACAAATGGGGCAGCAACAGCTGCCTGGCCCAATCCTGGGAGCCCAAACCTTCCTCCAGGGCCAAGTCCCTGAAGGAGACATGGTACTCTTCAATGTTAGCTCTCCCGTTCTGGCTCTGGGAGAAAGGGCTGTCCCTTTCTTGGCCTCTCCTGCATCCCTTCATGGCAGTGGGTGACACCAGCCCTTGTCCTCCAGGAAAAGGGTGGAGGCAGTTAAATTTGTCATCCCATACGGCCTCAGGACTGACAGGCGGATGGTGTTGGGGGGACAGGCTCTACTCCAAGTATGGGGACCTCTGAATTGGACACCACAATCTGGGAATGTGGTTCTTCCCTCCCTGCTTTTCCTCTGGCTAGCGCTTGCCCGAGCGTCGGGGCGAGCTGCTTTTGCCAGCCTGCATCACACGAGCACCATGGGGAGTTTGCACAGAGCTGATCCGTTCTCCCTAACCTTTCCACTAATGAGGAAGCAAATGCCTGGGATGGCTGCGGCGCTGGAAAGTTGGAGCCGTCACAGCCTGACAGCCCCATGACCCTGCCCATGGCCCCACCTTCCTTTCCCGTGTCCTTAGTGATGTTTTGGGGTGCAAAGAGGAGCTGGGAATGAGATGCTCCATGGAGGTCTTGCGTCCAGGCTGGTACCGTCGAGTGAAAAAATGATGCGCCATAAAGCAAAGCGCTCGTTTGAGCCTCGCCTAACGAGCAGGCGGTCGCTAACTCTGCGTGAAGTGTTTGCAGGTCTCCAACAGAGAAAAAAAATCCCCCAAACCCACTTGCAAATGCTGCTCATCTAATTAGGGTATGAGGAGAGGCTCATCCATCCTCCTGTGTCCAGCGTGTCCTCATCTGCGCACGTGAAATCCGGGCCATCAAACACTCCCAGCCCGAGTCACAGCGAGACGCTCCCGGTCCACAGACAGGTCCTTAAATCATCCCCGAGCTCTGGGGAAACTGCAGACAGCTCAAGAGCAGAAAATGAAAAGGCAAAACATTGTTCCTGGAGCTCTTGCCCTGAATTATTTGAGCAGCTTTAATAATAAGTTACACGCAAGCAAAACTAAAGCCGCTCAGATGGTTTTCCGGGAAAAACTAGTCCAGTGGGTGCTGCAGTGCCTGGTCCCAGCTCCTCCAGCACCCTTGGGCCTGGGAGCTGATGAGCTCCAAGCAGATGGGCTGGGAAAAGAGAGGAAAAATAAACCCTTTTTAATGCATTTTTGTGCAGGAGTTGGGATTGAAACATTTCATTGATTTTTCTGGAGCTGGAGGGGACAGCAGTGGTGGGGATGATCCTGCTTTGTCCCCTCTCTGCTGGCCCCATCGCTTCCATGGGTGAATACCTGGCAGAAATCAGCAGGGAAAACTCTGGGCTGTTTCGCTGCCTTATTCTAGGCCAGTTTGACTAAATCTAGCTCGTTTAGGATGAATCACTCCAGCACTGCTGGTTGTGACCTGCTGGCCACTGTGCTTGCTGAGCTCCTGCAATTCCTCTTTTATTGATGAAAATGAGAAGTTGCTTCTTCTGCCCTTTTCTCTGGGATCACAGATTGCAAATAATGATTGCCTCAAACACAAGCTATTTCCCAGCTTTCTGGGGGTGGCATTGCTGGATGTTCAGTGCTGGTAGCACCAGGAGCCAGGCCTGAGCTCTGTTAACATGGTTCAACAGGCATCTTAATTTAACTCTCTGTAATTTAGCTCGCCTTAATTTAACTCTCCCCCTTCTCATCTTGATCTCTCTTAATGGTGCAGAGTGGATGAGGTCTTGCTACCTGGATCCTGCTCAGCTGAGCTGGGATGAATCCCATTTTCTCTTCTGCGGTGTCACACGGAGCACGAGGAGCTGTTTGCACCGAGTGCCTGTAGCCTAACACATCTCCCTGGATTTATTGGTTTCTGTTTGCTGCTTTTTCTCTCCTGTTTCCTTTCCACGGGGTTATTTATAGCCAGACCAACTCTGCTCCCATCCTTCTCTCCCCTCGACCTCCCCAGGTGTTGCCTTGAGAAGGCAGGTAGCTTGTTCCCAGTGAAGGATGCTGTCAGGGTTTAGCCCAAGGGCACAGGTATAAAACTTCCTGCAGGAACAATTTGCTGCAGAAATGATGCTGAACCAGCCAAATTGGATGGTTTCAGGGGATCAACCAGGACTGCACTGAGATGATCTCACCCGCTCGCTTCCAGCCTGATCCCGTTGCTTGTGTAACTCAAACATGTTTTGCAAGGAAAATCCAACCTGACAATCTTCTACCCTCTGGACTGAACCAGGACCTGATTTTGGCATTTCTGGCATAGCAAAGTATAATTTTTGCCCCCAGCTTCTACTCTGTGTGACTCCCATAAGAGCCCCAAGGAGTTTGCTGACACCAAGCTGTGTCCCCCAAGACAGGGGAGGGTCTGGGCATATGGTTAAAGGACATGTAGGTGTGGCACTTGGGGACATAGATTAGTGATGGACTTGGCACTGCTGGGTTAATAGTTGTACTAGATGTTCTTAGGGATCTTTTCTAACCTTAATGATTCTGCGTGGTGCAGGAAGGCAGGGAGGTCTCCAGGAAACAAATGAGTGGCTCTGCAGCTGCCTGGCTGCCAGCAGGACCCAGCAAACTTCACCCCAAATTGAAGATGTGCTTTTACGGTAAAAAAAACAAACAAAAAACCCCAAACCCAACAAAAACAAAATCAGTAGCTGCAATGCCATCTGTGTCTGCAGCCTGGCAGCAGGGACAAGCCACCAGAGCACCTATGCTGGGGAGCTGAGAGAGGTGGCACGAGCCTTCCTCCTCCCTTCCTCCCCCTTGGAGAGGAATGTCCTGTTTCTCTTGAGAACAACATATCTGCTTGGCATCTCTCTCTTTGGAAGCTTTGATTTCTTTTCCAACTGTGGCTCTCCAGCCTCAGCAGCATGTCTTGGATATTTTTTCTCCCTGCGGTCCCCCTCCTGTTGATCCCAGGGGGAAAGCTGGCTGGAAACCTCTCCAGCAGCCCTGGCCGAAGGAGAAGGAGGGCTGGGGGCAGCGAGTTGCCAGTTCATTTGTTTTCCTTGATGGGGCTTCAAAAAAGTGATGGGCTGATGAGTTTTGAGTCTCAGGGGGGCAATTTCCCTGGCAGCATCCAAGTTGTGTCACCTCTCTGCTTGGCTCTGTGACGACAGTGTTGATTTGAATTCTTCCAACTTAAGACTGATTTAAATGATGGTGAAGTTGGGGGGTGGCGTGTGGGAGTAGAGCACTGAGCGCTATTCTTTTTCGGTTGTCATATGCCTCCATAAAGACTTCTGCCTTGGGGATTTGCATAGATCCGTGGTCCAGATTGTGCTACAAAACCCACCGGTGGTCTGCAAAGCTATGGCAACGGCTTCTGTGCTGGCTCCCGAGGCAGATGAAGCTGGAAAGTTTAGGTGTGTTTGCAAGTCTTATGCCATGGTCTTTCCTTTTTGGTTTGGGAGCTGCAGATGGGGCTTGGAGTGCAGCTGGGAGACCCCTCTCTGCTCCTGACCCACAGTGTTCCCCCTCCTGTACAGCCCCACCCCCTGGGAAATGTCTGGCTGCATCTATTCTATTCTATTCTATTCTATTCTATTCTATTCTATTCTATTCTATTCTATTCTATTCTATTCTATTCTATTCTATTCCATTCTCCATCATGTGCTGCTTTGCCAAGTGCTCCCAGCCTTGAACTCCCGACCACTCTAATTTGATGGCAAGATGGTGAAGTCAGGAGNTGTGGCAAAAGGGGGAAATAAAGAAAAAAAAAAAAAAAAAAAAGCATTCTCAATGTTTTCATGAAAAATAGGTGTTTGGGTAATGACCTCATGGGGAGGGGAGGCTGCAGAGCCAGCCAGTCTCCTAGCAGTGAAACCACAGGAGGCAGAGGAGTGGGATTGTGCAAATGTCCCAGTCACAGGGAAAGCTTAATTCGGTGGTTGTAATCGCTGAGGACACGCACATCTGTAGGGAAGCAGGCTCCCTTCCTCGCGCTGCTCCCAGAAGGGCTTGTTTGTTTAATTTTATCTCGCCGAGAAAATTATAAAAGGAAAAAAAAAAAAAAAAGCCAACCACCACTCTGTGGTTTTCTCAGCTGCAGCACAAAACCAGCGGAGCCCAGAGAGCGCCGGGAGTGAAGCCCTCGCCTGAGCCCAGGTATTTCCATGGGGTAGAGGGGCAGCGAGGGGCCGTGTGACCCCCCGTGCTCTGCCAGGACCCCTCTGCCTGCCTGTGGGGCCGGGCTGGCTGTAGGAATCATCAGAGCTGGAGAAATCTGGACACTGTGCCCGCCACTCTGCTCTCCCAGTTCCACCCCATGCTGATAAACCCCACTGCCCGGGGCAGCTGTACCCAGAGAACAGGGACATACTGGCACTGCGAAAGGCGGGTGGAGGATGGTGGTCTCTCTGGGGTCCCCAGCCTGGCTTGTCCAAGTGCCAGCAATGCACTTTCTAACTGGTCAGAGTGGGCAAGGTTGGATTTTGGGGCAAAAAGCGATGGCTGGTGCTTTTCCAGCTGCCATGTGAACCCTGCCACGGTGATGGCCGGTGCGGCCGGACAACGTGGGAGCGCCTGTGCTCTGGTCTCAGCTCATTTTCTCCGCTGTCATTAGTTTAAATTTCCGAGGAAGCCTGGGCTTGGCATCGGACGCTGACATCCTTTAATTTAACAAATGCAAAAGCGGGAGCTCTTCCAAGTGGAGTGATTAGAAGCCTCCCCGCCGGTCCCGCAGCCGCGGTGCCGGGCGCTGGCCGGGCCGTCGCCCCGCGCTGTCACCGCCGCCCCGCTCCCCCGCGCCGGCGGGGCTGCGGCTGAGACCTCCCACACTCGTCACACGGGTGTGACAGCCCGTCAGCCCCGCCCCTGCCCGCCGCTCAGCGCCGTCGGCAGCCGCCGGTGGTCCCGGTTGGCGGGGAGCATCGGGGCGGGGGGCTGGATGCAGGAGCGGAGCGTGTAGGGGTCAGGGATGGGGCCGTGACGCCCCCATCGCAGCACCCGCGGGGGTGCCGTCACCCCTTTGCCCTGACAAGGGCCGTCTCCGCCTCCGGGTTTGCGTAGGAAGGCGCGTGTCCCCCCTAAGCTGCTTAATGAGGGCTAAGAAGGTTAACGGGCTTATTTCCAGCAGTGATTTCCACAGCTCTGCAGGTGGCCCTGGAAGCGGCGGGGCCCCCCGACCACCCCCGGGTACCACCCTGCCGGTGTTCCCACCAGCCAGCCCGGGGTGCCGTGAGCTTGTCAGTGCTCAGCCAGCTGCCTGAGCCACACCGGTGGTTGTTCTCAGGGTGTTTGAGCACCCCTGTTACAAAGAGCCAGGCTGCGGTTTAGGTAGGGGAGTGGAGGAGGGGGTGGCGTCCCTATGGATGCATCACCCCCCCCCGCCCTGGTCCCTCTCACTCTGCCTCCAGAGCATCTCTGCAGCATCCCTGGGCGGTCGCCTGGAGACGGCCACGGCGGGTTGCCACAGCGACAGAGCCTTCTCTCAGCATCCCTCCAACTCCGCAGCCTTGGCCGAAGTTGGGAGAGAGAAAAATATCCCGGGGAAGGGACACCACCTTCCCCTGGGGTGGCAGCCACAGGGCTGGGGGAAGTGAGGCAGATGCGAGGTGATGGAGAAGGGTTTGGAAGCTGCCTGTGGGTGTGACAGGGTAGAAAGTGATGGAAATGGGGCTGGTGGAGGGCAGGGGGTACCTGCAGTCTCTGGGGGTGGAGGTCAGCACTTTGTGGGGGGCAGGTGCTCGTGCAGCATCTCCTCTGCATGAGTCCTCCCAGCAGCAGCAGTTGATACTCACCATGGCAATGTCAGCTGTGCTCAGGTTGTCATCTGTCATGACATCCAGCACGTGCTGGGATGGGCTGAAGGGGTGTGGGCACCCTGGGGGAATCAGTCACCCAGAGCCCAGACAAAAACTTGGGGTCCCCTACACAGGGTGGGGGGAGTGGCCACAAAACCAGCGAGGTCCCTTGGGGATGGGATCCCACAGAGTGGTGCAGTGGCACGAGGACCCTGAGGACCTGCTGCGGTGAGGGAGAGGAGGGTGACGCCCTTTGGGGTGACAGTAGCAGTGGTGCCCCCCGCCAGCCCCACCACGGAGGTCTCCCCCCCATCCCAGGCCTATAATTACAGACGATGTCCATGGAGGGCGAGGAGAGGTTACGTAACTTCAGTGTTTGGAAAATTCTTTCTGCTCCCTTATCGACTTTATAAATATCTCGAACTGGGGCCAGGCCAGGCTGGGGGGAAGGTGATGACAGGGCCTGCAGACAGTCCCCATGCTTGGGCCCATCCAGCCACCATGCCTCAGTTTCCCCCTCTCTGTGGACAAAAGCATTCCTGCTTCATCCCACTGCTGTGCTAAGGGGAGAGCTCTTTGCTGTCACTGGGTGTTTTTCCCCTTCAGCAGAAAACGAGAGTGATTTTTCTTTCTCCCTTGCAAAAGGCTTGAAGGAGGTTTTGGGTCCTGGTCCTGGCAAAGTCCTGCCTTGCCCTAACCTGGTCACATCCCCCAGGTTCGAATTTGTTGTGTCCTTCTGGCTGGTCTTTCATGCCTTAAAAATCCCAGGGTGCAGTCTGTGCAGTTCCTTATCTGCTGTTTTCCCAGCAGGATGCTCACCTGCTCCCCTGCTCTGCACAGCACCATCCCAGCCCTCCCGTCAGCACAGCCAGGCCAGGGGATGGTGGGATGCTGGTGTATTGCTGGTGACCACTGCAGGGGGGGCAGGGTTTGAGGGGGGGCTGGAGCAGGTGTCCCCACTCACGTGCCCTCGCAGTTATGCCACTTGCAGAGTTGTGTCCCTGCGGGGATGTCGGAGGGCGGCCGGGGCCGTGTCGATAGGAGCACGCACGGCACACACAGCCAAGGGCGGCCGGGCCGGTGTTGTGTAACTCTCCGTGCAGCTCTTCGTGGGGGGCATGTCACCGTGTCCCATCCTCCCCAGTGCCACCAGACCTGGCTCCTGCCCTGGCCGTGGGGTCCCTTTGCTCCGTGCCCACCCGTTGGCACCACAGCAACCCAGCCGTGCTGGGATGCTGTGTGACATCTGGCTTTACCCCTCCAAGGGATGTTGGTGGGCAGGACTGGGACCCCAGGGGGTCTGCAGTCTGTCATCGCTGGCAGCAGCCTGCCACCATCTTTACCCCCCAAAACCTTCCCTTGACAGCCTTTTGGTTTGCCTTGCTGGTGCCCTTCTCCTTGTCACCCCAGGTGTGCATGCACGGCAGTGCCTGGGCTCGCCAACGCCAGGCTTTGCAATTGCCTCGTTCATTGTAGGGTTGCCCAAGGACACATGTGGGGGTTGTTATTTTAGGGCTGGCCAAAAAGAAATAGGGATCCCTTCATTGCTGTTGTGATCCTGCAGTGTGTGCCTGAGTGAGCCATCCGTCAGTGAACTGTGCTGTGCAAAGGAGCGGGGAGGGGGGGGGAACACAAACAGATGTGCACTAAACCTTGAGAATTTAAAAGGGAACTTTTAAATGCCTTAAATGCCCAGGTCTCTGCCCGCAGGGTCTGTGGTTGCTGGGCCCCTTAATGAAGTGATGCATAACAGCACCCGAGGCTGGGGCACAGAAAAAATGAGCCATTTTAGGGACCTCAGTGTCTGACAGGTACCCTCATGGCCACCTCCATTTGAACTGGGCTTCCCAAGTGAGGTGGGTGGCCTAGGAGGGACAGTGAGTGCTCTGGGTCATGGCAGGGGGTGCCCAGGCTGGTGGCACTGGGGACTCCCACCGGACTTCACCCCAAGGTTGTGGGGTACCAGCCTTGGTAGACACAGACATCGGGCAGAGATTTGACTTCTTGCTGCCAAGGCCGGACTCAAAGGGCACCCAGGGCTGGTACCCACGGGCAGGGAATGAGGGAGGATTAATTGAGTCTCTGATCTCTGACGGCGAGAGGGGACAGGGAGCAACGAGCCCCCCCGGCGTTACGCAACGCCTGTGCTAAATCTTCAGTGCAGCAGATGAAGGCGGTCCCCAAAATACCCTGCCCTGCCTTTGCTGCCCTTGCAGCTCCTTGGGTTTGGGGCCATGCCTGGAGTCTGGGGCTGTCCAGTTCTCTGGTGACATCAAGGAAGGGTGGAAAGGGCAGAAACATGGGGCCAGAAACCTGGTACCCCCCAGAAAGGAGATCTTCAACCACTCTCAGCTTGAGCTATGAGAGCACTAAAGGGAGCCCTTGCAGGATTTAAAGGACGTGGAAGCTCTTGAACTGGTGCAGGCAGAGCCATGAGCTGGAGGAAAACTGGGAGCAGCAGAGCAGTGCAAAGGCCTTTTTTGAAGATGCCAAACAGCACCACACGTATGTCAGAGGAGTCTGACACCCCCAACAGAAAAGGAGGGGGGTGTTTGATCCTTTCCTGAGAAATGCTTGAAATGGGGTTTATGTCATGGCCGTCTTTAAATGACAAGAACAAGGTGATTTTGCCTTGGAACACTGACTACCTGGTCCCACCATCTGATCCCCCAGGTTTGAAAGTGTCTCATGCTTCTGGATGAGTCCTTCACGTCCCAAAAATCCCTGAAATCCCCTTCGAGCTTCTTCTATTCCAATCCCCTGAGACCACGAAGGCACCCTGGGCTCCCTACCTCTCTCGCACTGAGATTTCCCCCCCTACCCCTCGGCAGTACCACCGGAGGAGCACATCTGCCTCTCTGGTGGTGGCTCCCCACGGCTGCAGCCGAGGTGCCAGCTCCTGTACATGTAGGGAAGAAGCGAGGCTGTAATCTGAGCTCGGGAGAAATTAGCCAGGACAGCGGCGAAGTCCCCTCTCCCTCGCTCAGCCGCCGGCATCGGGCTCGGCATCCGTGGCTCTCGCTGCCATCGCGGGGTAAGTAGAGCCAGCAGGGCAGCTCTTCCCCAGCAGGGCATGTCCTTCCTCCCCAGCTCTTCTTCCCTGGGTTAGCAGTGAAGTTTAGAGCTCTGCTGACACCTTAGCCCATGGTGATGCCGAAGGGTGCTGGTAAAACAGTGCTTGAGGGGTGGAAATGACAACTTTGCTCTGGCATGGACATGGAGCCAGGAAAATTGCCTGGGATAGCAGAACACGGGCTGTATTTCTCACCAGGAGAGCAATTGCTAATGCTTGGATGGAGCAGGAATCACAGTGGGTTTAAAGTCCCCAAAAGAGTGGAGAGTGCTGATGAGGTGTTGATGGCTCAGCCTTCCTTGCATCCCATCTCCCCTTGCTGGAAGGGACCTGTGTACCCTGAGCTGGTTCTCGTGGTCAGCCTGCTTTTTTCCATGCCGATTCCCAGCTGGAATTCCACCATGGGGAAAGCAGTGCTGACCGCCTCGGCATTGCTCTCCCCACGGCTCACGGCTCTGGCTGGCAGCTCCATCACTCCCAACCTGTCGTTGTGCCTTCAGGATAAACATTTCCTGGGTGTTGGCTCTGCCCACACACGCGATTTCCCTGGAGCGGGAGACACGGCTCCTGGAGTAGGGGGTTTGTGTTGGGTGAGAGCAAGGGAAAACCCGCCTTGAGTATAATTGGTTTTGGGAAAGAAACCTTGATGGGAGCTGGGAAAGTGGGAGGCGCAGGTGTGGCCTGAATGGGGCTAGATGGGTCCAGTTCCATGATCTTTTGCCTCTGACTCTAAGGTGTGAGACAGCTCTTGTAATAATCCATGCCTGTGATATCCCAGGGATGCTTCCAAGCACTGCCCTTATGTTACCTTCAGGACAGGAGCCCCTCAGCACTGCGGTCATCAGCCCATCTCCATCTGCTTGGTGATAAAATCCACTTGGAGACATTTGCCCTTTCTGTCCTGCTTTTCCCTTTCTTCCCACGGTGGTTTTTAGCAGCTGAGTGCTCCCGCCTTGGTCAGGGCCAGGGCTGGGGCAGGGTTGTTGCCTATCCCCCAAGCCTCTTGGCATGTGCTGGATGGGAACCTGCCATTCCCAATGGAAATCCATGTCCTTGCAGAGTCCTCAGTAGTGACAGACAGGAGCATGGCTGGCTGATTCCGGCTCTGCCATCATCTGCCTCAGCCCCATCGCTGGGGAGGGTTTGGGGCTGGAGCCCAGTGCATATCCAGATTTGGGAGCATGCAGGAGGGAGCAGTGCCATGTGATGGAGGTGCCCCAATGTCACCCACCCATCTGAGAACACCCTCTGGCCCACGTGGCCCAGGGATGGAGTTTTCTGGGAGGGAGGCACCCACTGCAGTGTGGGCAGGGAACAAGATTTTCCTGGGGACATGCACAACCCTCCGGCACCCTGGGCAGAGCCGAGTTGGGTGATATTTCACTTCAGAGCCCCAGATACCTCCAAGCCATAAATCCCACCCAGGGGGGTTCTTCTTCAACCTTCAAAGGACCTTGCTGACTCAGCACCAACCATCTCCATCACTGGAGCCCCAACCACACCAGCTCTGGGAGGGTCCCAGGGCACTGGTCACCATAGCAGGACATGGGGAGCAGGGACAGGGCATTGCCACTGCAGAACCTCAATTCCCGGGGCTTCAGGGCTGCTGGAAGCAGACCTCTGACATCCTATGGGACAAATCCTGCTGGCTGCAGGGTCCAGAGCATCAGCAGGCTGGGAAACCTCCCCTCCCCCTCAGTAAATCCCTTCCCCGGCACAGGACAGTAGGTTATGGGACTCGACCAGAGGTTGGATTTAAGGAGATTACAATTTCTCCCCCAGGATAATCTAGAAATTCAATTAAAACTCTCTGTCTCTCACCCGGGCTGCAGCAAGGCCACGGGGCACCCTGTGCCCTGCAGCCATGGCCGGGGAGCGCTGGGGAGACCCCCCAGGGCACACACCAGGTAAGGGCTGACCCCTCCTCTGGGATCTGGCCGGAGAACCCCCTGCATGCAGAGTGGCTGAGGCTCTGTCCCTTCCCAGGGTGATTTCCTGGGATATTAACAGCCATCCTCTGTGCCAGGGCAGCTGAGGGGGTGGCAGGGAGGGGTATGAGGGTACCCCGGAGATTTGGGGCAGGGCAATCTCAATCTGGCTGCATCCCCCGGGCTTTTGGGGCATCCTTCGGCAGCCCCTGGTGCGGGTGGTCCCTGCCAAGGCCTGCACACCCTCCCCTTGCCCTCATCCTTAACCCCAGCCATGTCCCGCTGTCTGGCCGTATGGATTCGAGCAGATGGAAGAACAGCCAGTGTTTCCCAAGCGGGTGAGATGGGATTTCAGGACCTGGGGGGTTGTAGGACTGGCTGTGGGTTGGGATGACTGTGGGTGGTGCAGAGTTTCCTGACACCTCTGGCACTGCAGCTGGGCAGGGGGGCCATCACCTGGGAGCAGGGAGGGTTTGGGGGGTGGATGTACAGTCCTGGGGTCCTGTCACTGCAGGAGCAGAGCCAGGTGCCAGAGCTGGAATAGACATGGAGGCAGCCACAGTGGAATGCTCAGTCCCCTCATCATGCCATGGAGTTCGGGATCAACTGTGTGCTCAGTGCAGCCTCCAGAAGGATCTTTCTCAGGATCTCCCTGATCCAGGGCACATTTGTCAGGAGTTTTAGGGTGCTTAAGCACAAGCCTGTCACTCTGCAGAGGCCACCTGGCCCCAGCAGTGATGAACGCTGCACATGGCCCTTTTTTTTCCTCCCATGCCCGTGGCATCCACACGTGGCTCAGGGAGACAGGGATGAGCCAACGTCTCTCCAGACACCCCGTCACCTCTGGTCTTCCCACCAAGGGCCTTCCTTGCCCCATGTGCTTCAGTGTGCTCTCTGCGTGTGTCTGCAAGTCTCGCAGACAGTGATTTCTCAGCTGCTCACCGGCATTAGGGAATGTGGGGGGGGGTTCAGGAGAAGGGTGTGTGCCCGCAGCTGTTTTCTACCTGTGTCCCTGCCAAAACAGAGCCTTTTTTTCCCAGTAGGGAAGCACTGTGGCTGCAGACTCTTGTCTATCCTCCCTGGCAGTGGAGGGGAAACAGGGGCCATTTATTCTCTGGATACACCGCAACCTGGCCTGACCTCATGCTGACCCTTAATTTATTGGAAGTGCTCAAAGACAGGGCATCAGAGGAGGGAGTTATTCAGGCATTGGTGCTGCCCCAGCACAGCCTGGGGAGCCCCCAGCTCCATTGCTGTCCCTTTTCTTTGTGGGTGCTCAGTGCCAGGTTGGCACGGGATGAGCAGCAGAGATTTGGGCACCCTGGGCTGTGCTGCAGCCCCGCGCTGGGAGTGGAGCTCCCTCCTGGGTGCTGACATTGCTGTCCCACTGCTGGGGCATGAAGGGCATCGCTGCGGGAGATGGCAGCCTTATCTCCTGGCGCAGGGCAGCCTTATCTCCCAGCACAGGGCAGGCAGCAGCCCCGAGTGTGACCTCCTCACACTGACCCCTCCCAGACGGTCACCTCTCCTGCCCCCAAAACTCAGCTCCTCCGAGTCCCCACCGGGTTGATTCCACCTGAACACAGCCTGGTTCTCTGCACAGTTCCATGAGAAAATCCATGCTGGGAGGATGCAAGAGGTGGAGGCAGCCCCCAGGGCCCCAAAAAGCGTCCCCTCCAGAGGTACGGGCAAAGGTGTGATGATAAATCCCATTGACACATTCAGCCAGCTCTAACTAATGACTTCCCTGGCACTCAACACATTTTCCCAGCGTGCTGGCTGTTCTGAATATTGTTGTAACATTTAACATCCCTTTAAAAAAAAATAAAATAAATAAAATTAACGGTGCAGTTGGCAGATTGCTGGAGACACTTGGATTCTCTGCGGGAAAGCGCTCCGCGGTGGGAGTTGGGTTGCTGCAGTTTCGTGGCGGGAGTTGTTGCCTCTCATGTCAGCTCATTAGCTGGGGCAGTCCGTGGCGTCACTGCCTGGGGAGCCACGGGGAGCCAGGGGCCGTTCATTCCCGAAACTAATATTATGAGCCTCTTTTGTTTCCTACACGTTAACACTATTAGCGCTGCACAAGACGCGTGGCGTGAGCGGCAGGGGATGGTCCCGGTCCTGCCCGACACTCAGCATGGGCTTGTCTGCCCTAAAGCTGGGCTGGGAATGGGATTAATGCACGGTGATTATTAGGGGAAGTTTTGGGTTTGTGCCTGTGATGTAAAGTTGTGGTGGTCACGGGTGTGAAACTCCCGGGAAGGAGGCAGGGAGGGGGATGTAGCCCCCTGTAAAACCTCCACTAGCCCCCTGGGGCAGTGCTGGTTGTGGGGAGGTGTCAGGGTGGTGCTGGAGGATGCACTCCTGACACAAGGAGATGTAAGGTGACCATGGGGGCATGGTCCCCAGCTGGTTCCCTGTCAGAGCCTGTCCAGCCATGAGTTTCCATGTGTTTGCACGAGCCCTCTCCCAGCCTGAGCCTCCCACAGTGGCAGCATGGGGCTCCAGCCTTCAAATCTAAACCAAACCAGAAATTCAGCTTTCAGCAAACTTGAGAAAGTGTATTTCCAAACAAAACTGTGCTAAATACAGTATGAGCCGCAGGCGGCACATCCACTTTGCTGCCTTTATTTAGCTGCTGTCTCCCCACGGTGCCACTGCCCGCCTGGGAAAGGGGGGTTTGTCCCCCCAGGACCTCCCCTGCTCTGGGAAGGACTCAGTTCCATGGCCTTGGTGAATGTGGGGTCCCACGTGGGACATGGGCTGTGTCACAAGAGCTGCCCTGTACCCAAAACAGTGTCAGACCCTCGGGTCTGTCCTGGCATTGCCCTGCAACAGAGGGGTCCCTGAAACCCTGTGTGATGTGGGAGGAGGGTGAGGGAAGGAAGGGAAGGAAGGAGAATAAAGATGATGAGAAGGAAGGAAGAAAGAAAGAAAAAAAAGAGAGAAAGCAAGAATGAAGGGAAGGAAGGAGGGATGGGGAAAAGGGTGCAGGAAGGGGGGAGCAGTGGTGGTGACGGGAGCACAAGGGTCCCTGGGAGCCTCACCCAGGTAGAGTCAGCACTGCTGCCTCCGCAGTCACCCGGGCACGTCTCCCCTCCCAGCACAGTTAATCCAGACCCCAGCTAATCCTCTCACAGGTCACTGGAAGCTCACTGCATTTTGTTCACTTCTCAAATGCATCTAGAATTAATTAAAAAACCCCAACTCTAAATTTGTCCTGTGGCAAAAGCGTATTCCCTGATTTGGGGTGCTTGGGTGATGGAGGAGCAGCGTCGTTTTCTGGCCTCGAATGCTCAGCTCTCAGTAAAACAGAAAAAAAAAGAGGGGAGAAATAAATGGATGTAGTTGGGACGATCAGGAGGAAGGCTTGGGCTGGAAGACCAGGTTGGAGTTGGACAGTGTGAATTTGCAGTTGACCTGACAGGTCAGCTCTGCAAGGCCACTTTGGTCCCATTTGTCTTACAGTGACTATGAAGTTGTAAATATTCATCATCAATATGAACTGTTTGTGCCAATTTTATTATTTACCATGCCTCTAAGGAGGGAAAGGATCTCATGCCGATGATCCCAACCATGTGTGAGCCATCCCTTGGTCCGTGAGATGCCAACAAATAACTGACATTTGAAATTTCAACTTTGTGGATAGTAAATGGTTGTGCCCAGATTGCAGCAGGTGGAAATGTGTTGTTTGGTGTAAGGTGATGGCACAGACAGGTTTGTGTCCAGAATCTGGAAAGTTTGGGCAGTGCTTCTGCTTGTGGTGGTGGCTTCTGGAGGGATTGCTGTTTCCCAGGCAGAATATGGGGAGCATTTCAGTAAAAGGCAGTCCAGGATATCATTGTGAGCCAGGCCGATGCAGCCCCAGGCAGGCTGTGCCTGGCAATGCTCCCTGGTGCTGGTGCTGGTCACTGTGTAATGGAAAGGGTGTGCTTGTCCCAGCGTGTCCCCGGGCACTGGAGCTGATTGCAGGAATCGACTGCATCGACCGGGCCAGCAGATCCGGCACAGCACGTCCAGCCCGGCGGGTTCACCTCTGCCTCCAGGCAGGAGCTGGTGCCTCTGTGCTGTGAGGACAGGGTGTTGTGGGGGGCTCTGCACCCAAATCCCCCACCACGCTGCTGCCCTGTGTAGGTCTCACTGCCAGCAAGGTGGTTCCATCCCCAGTGAACCATCCCATGTCACTAAGTAATAGGGTGTGTAGTGGCAGGGGATGGTTTAGGGAGCGTTCCTGCAGTGCCATCTATTTGGGGTGCTTGGAATGTGCCATATGGCTTCTTCATAACCCTGCCCACCCCCTGATGCAGCCCCACAAGGGGCTGGGGGGTCCAGCAGCCTGGCAGGGTGACCCTGTTTTTCCCCACCACAGACTCACCTGTGTTGAGGAACCCACCCAGCTTGGGGCACCTCTCCCATGTCCATGTCACCTCTCTCCCAGCAAAGCTGCATGTAGGTCCTTGACCCTGCAGCTGAGCCCTCTACAAGGGACTAAAACAGCTCCCCATTCCCCAGTGGCAGTTGTTCCTTCATAAGGCTTGGCCAGCAAAACCCATCCGTGACCATAGATGGCTCCATGTCCCAGTGGATATGTTGGGAAAGCTGTTCCTCAGGACATCTGCCCCGAGTGAGTGCCTTCCCGGGGCCTTCTCCAACCGGCTGCATGTTGGCTGTGTCCTCTCCCATCCTCGGGCAGGAGAACAGAGGTTAAATCCACATCTCCCTGTGCTTTCCCTTGACCCCAGAAGAGCTGGTGCTGGGAGGTCGGGTGCTGGGCTGGGCATTGATCCATCTGGCACAGGCAATGTGAACTGAAGCAGCCGCTTCCAGACGTACCTTTATTGATATCCGTGTCCTAAGGAGAACAGCTCGGCCTCTCTGCTTTGCCTCTCCAGCTGCAGAGTTCATGAGAAAAGCAAAGTGGAGAAATTCCAGTGCTACCCAAGGTTTTTCATCCACTGCAGTTGTTGAGGGTCCCACAAATGCTGCATCAACCCAGCAAGGTTTCCTCATTTACTCTGTAGTATGAAAGAACAAACTCTAAGACCTTTTCCCTTCCTCCTCTGTGTTTTTTGGGAGCAGCCTGTCCATTGAAGGACGAGTTAGGGCAGTGGGGGAGTTGACATCCAACATGCAGCCCATCAGGCCCATGGCCAAACAGCCCCTTGGGTCTTATTGCCATGAGAGGTAACAGCTGTGTCTTTGTTTTCTCATTGCAGAGCCTCTCACGGGATCCGTGTGGTGACGTGGCAGCCAAGACGTGGAAGTTTGGGACTTCCCTTCCACCACAACAGAATTTGGGGGGTGGGCAGGGGTGGGTCAGGGGGACACTGGGAATCGCAAGACCCTTCACCTTCACTGTGGGCTTGGCTCAGGGATGACCACAGGCAGAGTCAACCCTTACAGCATCGTGTCCTCCGAGGAAGACGGGCTGAGGTTGACCACCATGCCTGGTATCAACGGCTTTGGCAACGGGAAAATCCACACCAGGAGGAAATGCAGAAACAGGTTTGTAAAGAAGAACGGTCAGTGCAACGTGGAGTTCACCAACATGGATGACAAGCCACAGAGGTACATTGCAGACATGTTCACCACGTGCGTTGACATCCGCTGGAGGTATATGCTCTTGCTCTTTTCCTTGGCATTTCTGGTGTCCTGGTTATTGTTTGGGCTGATTTTCTGGCTAATTGCACTCATTCATGGAGACCTAGAAAACCCGGGTGGAGATGATACCTTCAAGCCTTGCGTTCTGCAGGTCAATGGCTTTGTGGCTGCTTTTCTGTTCTCCATTGAGACCCAAACGACTATTGGTTACGGCTTCCGCTGCGTGACGGAGGAGTGTCCGCTCGCGGTCTTCATGGTGGTGGTTCAGTCCATCGTGGGGTGTATAATTGACTCTTTCATGATTGGTGCAATAATGGCAAAAATGGCCAGGCCCAAAAAACGGGCCCAGACATTACTTTTCAGCCATAACGCAGTAGTGGCAATGAGGGATGGAAAACTCTGCCTGATGTGGAGAGTTGGGAACCTCCGGAAAAGCCACATAGTAGAAGCCCACGTACGAGCTCAGCTCATTAAGCCCAGGATCACAGAGGAAGGGGAGTACATACCTCTCGACCAAATAGACATCGATGTGGGGTTTGATAAAGGCTTGGACCGTATTTTCTTGGTGTCCCCCATCACCATTCTCCACGAGATCAACGAAGACAGCCCCTTGTTCGGGATCAGCCGCCAGGACTTGGAGACAGATGACTTTGAGATCGTCGTCATCCTGGAAGGCATGGTAGAAGCCACAGCCATGACGACGCAAGCTCGGAGCTCCTACCTGGCCAGTGAGATCCTCTGGGGCCACCGCTTCGAGCCTGTCTTGTTCGAGGAGAAAAACCAGTACAAAGTAGACTATTCCCACTTCCACAAAACCTACGAGGTCCCGTCCACACCCCGGTGCAGCGCCAAGGACTTGGTGGAGAACAAATTCCTGCTGCCCAGCACCAACTCCTTCTGCTACGAGAACGAGCTGGCCTTCATGAGCCGCGATGAGGAAGAGGAAGACGATGATAGCCGGGGTTTGGAGGACATCAGCCCAGACAACAGGCATGAGTTCGACAGGCTTCAAGCCACAATAGCGTTGGATCAACGGTCGTACAGGAGGGAGTCGGAAATATGACTCTTGGTCCTTCCACTGACTTTTCCAAGGGTATTTTTTTTCCTCCTCTAATCTCTTCCCCTAAAACCCGCTCAAATTATGCAGAACAATGCAAGTGCCATAGGAATGCTTGAGAAATTAGTCTCGTTCATAGTTTTCAGTTTCATCGCAATAACCACTGAGCGGTCTGCAGGAGGGGACGGTGGCAGCCCACGGCGCGTGTCCCGCGCCCGGCGCCCGCGGCGGGGCCGGCGGCTCTGGGGGGATGGACGGACGGACGGACGGACGGACGGACAGACAGACGGATGGCTGGATGAAGACAGGAGGGTCTGTGGGGCACGGGCAGGCGCTCGCCCCACGTGGCCCCGGGGGGCTTTGCTCTCCCCGCAGGTGGAACGCCAGCGCTGTCTTGGAGCCGAGCACTGCGAGATCCAAAAAGAGGAAATATCAGGAAACAAATCTTACTCTCTCTCTCTCTCTCTTTCTAATTTTTTTTTTTCCTTTTATTTTTTAAACTGAGCAGCAACAACAAAACAAAAATTGCTCCTTCGGCAGGCGGTCGGTCTGGTTCAGTTGCACAAGAACAACACTTGAAGTAACATGCAACGTTAATGTACTTCTTTTTAATTTGGGATAAAATGGGGGAGGGAGGTGAGAGGGTTTTTAATTTTTTCACCGTACCGTTTGGGAGACTGTTTACCAAAATAATAATAATAATTATAATTATTATTATAATTATAACAATAATAATAATAATAATAATATTAAATCTGAAAGAAGTCATTCAGTATTTTTTAAAAATGAACAAGGGAATGAAGAAGCCACTGGGGTCCTTTGAGGGGGTGACTTGTTGGGCAGATGCAAGAGTTAGAAGTCAAGATTGCATCCAGTTTTGGGGTGTTTGTTTTCCACTGGCATGGCTTCATAGGCAGAAAACATGTAAGTGACTGAAGGTCTGTGGCAGTGAAAGAAAGTAGAGGAATTACTGGCAAAGGAGGTAATAAGGACAAGCAGGACTGTGATAGAAAAAAGCATTGTGAACACAGTAATGAGCCAATATCTGGAAATACTGATTTTCAGGGTGGAAATGAGGTCTGGAGCATCAGCTGTGGAAGTGTTGGGTCTCCCCAACAACTCTGATGGGGGATTCATAAATTTCATCATGACTCGGACAAAATAACGAGAAGCACAAAAAGGAGAGTGGAAAGCTCTCAAAATTGGGTATTTTCCCACCTTTCCAACCAATTTGGTGTTGTTCTTCATTGAAGAATATTATCAAACATGGAAATCAATGTGAAAGTCACCTTGTAGGGTTGCACTTCTTCTAGCACAGGAACTGTCTCCATGCCAGGCTGGGGTTTATGAATTCCCAATTCACCAGAGTGTCCTGCTTCAGAGGTAGACATTTTTCCCAAAACAAGAGATGCCAGTCGAGAAAATCACCCCGTCTTGAGCTTCAACCCATCCCTGTGTCCCAGCCTCAAAGTGGATTGTGCCTTAGAGATGCGAACTCATCCCGCACCCCAGCCCTCCTCCACAGCACCCCTTCTGCATCCCCCCACCGGGGCACGTTCCCTTTGCTCTGCAGCACCCACATCCCATCATCTGCCGTCTTTCAGGCTGGCCTTGGTGACAAGGTGGCTTAGCTTTTGCTCTGGCACGAGGCAAACCACCCCGTGCATGGGAAGCCTTCCCTCCTGTCCTGCTCCCCACTGTTTGCACAGAGGGAAGGAGTCGGGAACATGCGGGTTGCAGGTCCCTTCACCGGGCCGTGCTGCTCATTGGTGCTGTGGGAGCCAAAAGTTGGCTCCCTGCTCCCTGTGGCCACGGGAAAAGCTTTGTAGCCATGGGCATCCCGCATCTGACCCTGGGCATGGAGCCCTGCAGCACCCATCCCTGGGGAGGAGGGCTTGGGAGTGGGGTCCCCCACAGCACTTCAGCTCTGACGGGCTCCCGGTGCTTTCCTCCCCCCAGCCCACATCAGGGAAGCCACATCCTGGAGCCATAACATGCTGTGGTGTGTCCAAACACGGGTGGCAGAGGCAGGATTTGTCCTGTGTGCCCATCCCCATCTTCTTCTTGCCAAGGGCTCTCGGGAGCAGCTGCCCCAGCGTGTCCCACTGCCCCGTGCCACCCAGCACCGTGGTGGGCACCGGGACTTCATCTCTGCAGAGATTCTTCCCACCATCACCATCACCATCACCCCACGCTGCCAACTGAGGGGGTGCATCATCTTTGGCTGCCCCTAAAAACCAGCCACTGGGAGAAAACACCCCCAGGGGTAGCGCCGGGTGGCAGCTTTTTCAGCACCGAGTGCCCCAGATGGGTTGTCCCCAAAAGTGGGGACGCTTGGGGATGAGCCACTGAGCTCCAGCTGTGACATTTATGTTTCTAAGGCAGCGAAGGCGGATGCCATCCCATCACCAGTCCCTTTGCTCCCAGGGGGGATGGCTTTGCCCCTCGCTTTTTGCACCATAGCATCTGGGGGGTGGGAAGGACGGAGGGGGGGGCAGAGAGATTTTGTGTGAGCACTACTTATTTATTTTTTTAAAAAAAATGCTTTTAAGTGGTTTTAGGTTCTTTTGAATAAATAATAATTATTAAAAAAAAATAAAAAAAAGGTGCACATCTTGCTGCTGTAGAGTTCTCAGAGGGTTAATTTCTTTATAAATATATATATATATCACAGTAAATATTTGTATAAAAACAAAAGAGAAATAGAGATGTCTTTAAGTAAATTATTGCTTTTAAAGAAACTTCTATGATTGTACAGTGTTACCTGGGAGAATAGAATAATATATACAGATGTATTTTTAAACTGCTGTGTAGGAGGATGTGAACTGGGACAGGGAGCACCCGTGGCTGACACGGTGAGGGGGTGTCAGACCCTCCCCAGACCCAGTTCACTCACCCCCTGCCCCAAACCTTACTAGTGAGGGTCTAGCTCTGGTGAGACGTCATAAATATACTGTATAGTCCTTGTCCTGGCCATGGACCACCGGTACATAGTGTATAAATATTATTTTTGCCTACCTGTGAGTGCTCTGAGCTACTGTTCTTTTTTCCTACCATCAGGGAGCATCAGGAAGGCTGCCCAGCCATAGTTTTAATCACATGAATTGACAAAGGAAGGGAAAAAGAAGGAAAAACAAGGCAAAAGAAGCAAGAAAGTGGTGTCTGTTTGGCACTTCACTTCCCTGGAAAGGCTGGGAAGGCACAGGGATGCTCTTGGGCTGTGGGTTTTGGTGTCAGTCACAGCGGGGATGGAGCAGGATCCCTGTGGGAAGGGGTTTGAGCTGAGTGGGGGGAAACATCCCTCCCAAAACAGCCACCGGCCATTTCCCGGAGCCAGCTCCATCCTTGGAGTTAACTCCAATGTTACACTTGATCCTTGGAGGATGGCAGAAGTCAGAAAAGGAAAAAGCCTCCAATCCCCTTGTCCAGCATCCTGTAGGGACTGCCCTGGGCCGGGGCGTGGGGCAGCTCCAGCAGCAGCACCACCCTGCCTGGGGACCAGGAGCTGGACCTGCTGCCGCTCCCTCTGGGCTTCCCCCCACAGAGATGCGCCAGCGAGAGCAGGAAGCAGCCCCTGCATCCCAAATCCACCTCTGGAAATAGCATCCTGTGCCCTGCCATCCTGCTGGGCGGGGCAGGGGGTGCCTGGGCTGGGGGCTGCTGGGACGAGCCTTAGCTTCTCATAACCGAGTTTAGTGCACTTAGTCTTTTAGGGCTGGGACAATCACTTAGCGCTCAACCTTTTGCGATTCGGTGCCTGCTTGACCTTCAAACCTTTTGTAGGAGATGATTTCAGAGCCACCTTTTCTATCTTTAATAAGGCAGAACAAATGCGTTTATTTTTAAACCCTCCTGCTCTTTTCTTTCCTCTCGTGCTGACAACCAAAAGAGTCCCCCGTGTGTCCCCCCCTCCCATTTCGTGCACACTGAAATTGAGTGTGTGACAGCTGGGTGTGGCACTCCGGCCACATCCTGCTCTCCCATCCCCCCCAATTCAGGAATTCTGCCATGGGGGGTTGTTACAGGGCAGGATCTGGTTGCGTTACGAGCAGGGATGGGATGTGGGATGGTGCCCGACCCGATGCCACCCATCACCTCACCCACCAGCTGAGCACATGAGTCCTGCTGCCCACTCCCAGGGCACCATCTTTCCTTCATCCTCTCCCAAACACACCCCAGTGCTCCCACAGGCACGTGGTTCGGGGGCCGAGACCCAGCACCAGTTCACAAGGGCAGGTTGGCAACTGGGAGCACTGGTTTCCCAGGGGTGAAATGCTGAGTCTGTTCGCTGGGGCAATGGTGGTAGAGAAGCTGAGGGATGCAATGAAGTATCTGTACCTTTTCCACCTCTGGTGTTTCTCNAAGAGTCTCCAAAAGATATAAATAGACTAGAGAAAATAATATAAATATGTAATAAATGTATTTTGATCTATTTAAAATATCTCGCGTCATGCTGTATATTTTAAAGATCATAGGGAAGTGTCTGCCTGTAGCCAACTTCCAACGTGGTTCCAAGTCTGTCAGTTGTCACACATACAGGATATATGTGGAGCAAACTTTGAGCAAGATGGGGGCCAGCGGGACAAACAGAGTTGTGGTTTTTTTAAGAGCCTTTTAGCAAATATCCATCCTGCTGCCTCTAGGTCAGAGCAGAAACCACACACCTGAATTTTCCTTGTTATCCCACAGGAAGGATGATTTTCCTCCCTGCGTGGGAGGGGGTGCAGGGATGCTCAGGAGCACGGGGGGCCCTGCAGGGCCCTCCCTCCCCACACTGCTCCATCCATGGGTACCACTTGCTCCACTGCGCTGTCCTGATGGGATTTGGGCAGGGGACCGGATCAGCTCAGCCATGCAGGGAGTCCGGAGATGGGAAAGCGTGTCCGGAGACCAAGCAGGATGAGCCCAGTCATCTGAGACTGACCCAACAAATCTCCCCAGAGCGACCTTGGTCCCCCTTAGGCTCCAGGAGGATCTATTCCCTACGGGCATTGCCTCCTGCAGGACCTCAGGGGACATCACGCCATGTCCAAGTGACAGTTCAAATGTCTTTAATGGTGCGTCACGGCTGAAGGAAAGCGGAGAGAGCATGTGGGATGCTATTTACGGAGAGGTTAATAGCCTGGTGGACACAGAGCCCCTGGATTTGCCATCCTGGATTTTCCTCCTGGCTTTTACACCTGGCTGCCAGAGGGAATGGGGCTCGTGTACCGAAATAACCTGGAGAAATTATTCTTCCCCATTTCTCAGGCTGGTCATGGGGCTGAATCCAGGTCAGGTGACCGGTGGCTGATGGTTTCCACCCACAACTGACGGTCAGTTGGGTCCCATCAGCTGCATCCCTTTTCCCATAAGGAAGTTTTTTTACTCATTAAAAAAAAATCCCTGCCAGCCACTCACTCTAATCACCACAGAGAGGGCCGGGGTTAAGCAAGATTTAAGAGCAAAGCCCATTTAATTTAGCAAAGGGGGAGACTGAGAGGTGACTTGATTACAGCATTTGTCATGGGGAGGATACTCTGGTACCAAGAGGTAACTTAATCTACCAGGGAAAGGCATAATAACCACCTCTTCCTGGAAGCCGAAGCCAGACAAATCTATCTTGGAAATAAGGAGCGATCTTTTAATAATGATTAGCTATTAGAACAAGCCACCAATCTCTGTCTCTTAATGCCTTTAAATCTGCACCAGATGCTTTTCTGGAAGCTTTTCTCTTGCTGAGGAGAGGAGCGGGGGGTTCTTGGGGAAGGTAAGGGCCTGTTACAGGCAGGCAGGAGGTGAGATGGGAAAAACTCTACTCCAAAAGGCAGGCTGGATCTCGGAAAGGAAAATGCCAGGGAGGACGCGGGGGATGCTCCAGCAGGGCCCTGCCAGCATCTCTCCTGGGGACATGCACTGGCCCGTGCAGCAGCTTCCCACGGCTNACCTCTGGTGTTTCTCTGTCTCATTGCACATATATTTGAGATATATGTGACAATGTATATATATATTTGTAAAATGTATTTCAGATGACAAACTGGCCAATTTTATGTTATTTTAAATATATTATATATATTATATATAAGAGTCTCCAAAAGATATAAATAGACTAGAGAAAATAATATAAATATGTAATAAATGTATTTTGATCTATTTAAAATATCTCGCGTCATGCTGTATATTTTAAAGATCATAGGGAAGTGTCTGCCTGTAGCCAACTTCCAACGTGGTTCCAAGTCTGTCAGTTGTCACACATACAGGATATATGTGGAGCAAACTTTGAGCAAGATGGGGGCCAGCGGGACAAACAGAGTTGTGGTTTTTTTAAGAGCCTTTTAGCAAATATCCATCCTGCTGCCTCTAGGTCAGAGCAGAAACCACACACCTGAATTTTCCTTGTTATCCCACAGGAAGGATGATTTTCCTCCCTGCGTGGGAGGGGGTGCAGGGATGCTCAGGAGCACGGGGGGCCCTGGAGGGCCCTCCCTCCCCACACTGCTCCATCCATGGGTACCACTTGCTCCACTGCGCTGTCCTGATGGGATTTGGGCAGGGGACCGGATCAGCTCAGCCATGCAGGGAGTCCGGAGATGGGAAAGCGTGTCCGGAGACCAAGCAGGATGAGCCCAGTCATCTGAGACTGACCCAACAAATCTCCCCAGAGCGACCTTGGTCCCCCTTAGGCTCCAGGAGGATCTATTCCCTACGGGCATTGCCTCCTGCAGGACCTCAGGGGACATCACGCCATGTCCAAGTGACAGTTCAAATGTCTTTAATGGTGCGTCACGGCTGAAGGAAAGCGGAGAGAGCATGTGGGATGCTATTTACGGAGAGGTTAATAGCCTGGTGGACACAGAGCCCCTGGATTTGCCATCCTGGATTTTCCTCCTGGCTTTTACACCTGGCTGCCAGAGGGAATGGGGCTCGTGTACCGAAATAACCTGGAGAAATTATTCTTCCCCATTTCTCAGGCTGGTCATGGGGCTGAATCCAGGTCAGGTGACCGGTGGCTGATGGTTTCCACCCACAACTGACGGTCAGTTGGGTCCCATCAGCTGCATCCCTTTTCCCATAAGGAAGTTTTTTTACTCATTAAAAAAAAATCCCTGCCAGCCACTCACTCTAATCACCACAGAGAGGGCCGGGGTTAAGCAAGATTTAAGAGCAAAGCCCATTTAATTTAGCAAAGGGGGAGACTGAGAGGTGACTTGATTACAGCATTTGTCATGGGGAGGATACTCTGGTACCAAGAGGTAACTTAATCTACCAGGGAAAGGCATAATAACCACCTCTTCCTGGAAGCCGAAGCCAGACAAATCTATCTTGGAAATAAGGAGCGATCTTTTAATAATGATTAGCTATTAGAACAAGCCACCAATCTCTGTCTCTTAATGCCTTTAAATCTGCACCAGATGCTTTTCTGGAAGCTTTTCTCTTGCTGAGGAGAGGAGCGGGGGGTTCTTGGGGAAGGTAAGGGCCTGTTACAGGCAGGCAGGAGGTGAGATGGGAAAAACTCTACTCCAAAAGGCAGGCTGGATCTCGGAAAGGAAAATGCCAGGGAGGACGCGGGGGATGCTCCAGCAGGGCCCTGCCAGCATCTCTCCTGGGGACATGCACTGGCCCGTGCAGCAGCTTCCCACGGCTCCCGTGCCTCCGCTCCCAGGGATTGCTTTGCCATGCGGCACTGACTCCTCGTGCAGCAGTTTGCACTACAAACCCCACCGCTTCATTTGTGGAAGCATTTAATGATTCAGGAGCCGGCAGCTCCCTGGGGATGGTTCCCACTGCCTCCAGAATTCCTCCCTCAGTGGTTGCTTGTAGCAGAAATCCCCAGGGAGCTGAGCTGATGCTGGCACCACGGGAAATGTGCTACTGGGTGTTTGATCCTTGCTTTATTTCCAGTCCAACCATCCTCACCTTTGGCGGTTAGAGCTGAACTAAGGGGTGGGAGCAGCAGGGATGGGAAGGCAGCGGCTGGCTCTGAGGGAAAGGACCTCACTTACAGCTCACAGGCATGGCTGGGGTGCTTTTGGCAGGGATTGTAGCCAATGAGATGAGGTTGGAGCTGTTTCTTAGCTGGCAACCTCTGCAAGATGTGTATAAATGCTAAAACCCTCACTGAACTCAGCATTGCACCAGCCCTCACTGACTGTCTTCCTGCTTCTTTCCCTTCAGCTTCAGGGGATCAGAGCATCTCTCTGTGCCCTTGCAGAGGCTTTTGGCCTCCCCAAAATCAGGGTGTCTTTTCATGAGCTTGGATGGGTTTGGCTCAAACCCACTCAAATCTGACTGGGCCAGTCCCTCCTGGAGAGGTAGAGAATAGGCAGAGGGGCTGGGAGCTCTGGATTCTCACCAGATCCCCCCATCTCAGAGGGGTAAAGGCAGGAACTTTGCCCTGGTCCCACTGGAGATGCTGCTTCTCCACCCAGCCTAGATTCATCCTCTCTCCTGGCTACTCCAAGAACCTCAGACCCTGCAAGCCCCTTCAAATTCAGTCTCCTGCCCACCTGAATTGCCCCAGTGCCATTCCAGGTGGCCGAGAGCATCTCAGGTACCGCAGGGTGAGACCCAGGGATGCTCCGGGTACCACAGGGCGATACCCGGGGATGCTGGGTTGTCTCCGGGGGTAACCATAGTAACGGAGCAGCATCTCTGCTCTCCTGCTGGCAATTTGCTTTTTCAGCCTGCATTAAGGTGGACCTTCTCCAACTCCTTTCTCCCCCTCCTCCTGCCCGGAATGGCAATGCCAAGAGCTCTCCCACCAAGGGGCCAGCTCATCCACCCCATCCCATGCCAGGATTCATCCTGCTGTATAACAGGATGCTGCCAGGGAACCAGCCCTCAGCACCCTGCAGGGAGTCCAGGAAGGCAGTGGCTGGAGTTTCTCCTTAACAGAGATTTATTATTGTGAGTGGGACAAAATTAGGGGTTTCCTTACACTTGTTGTCAAAAGGTCATTGTCAAGGTTAAAAATCTTAAATACTTTCTTTTTTTTTTTTTTTTTTAATTGTAAAATGCCTCTATTAGCAATAACACGCTGGCTTATTAATATGGATTGGATTTTTCAGCGCTGAATGTAATTATCACCCGTTAAGTACTTTGTTCACCTTTCACATTTCTCCTCACTCTGGGAAGGCAAACACATGAGTCAGCGTCCCTTTTCCTGTCATTTTTAGGCAGTTTTCAGTGACAAGCCGTTGTGAATCAGCACAACGCTGCAAAGTTCAGGTCACAAACACACACCACGATGCTGCTCTCGGGGAAAAATGGTGATTTGAAGGAGGAGGTGAAGGACACCCCCTGTCCTGACGCTGGGCTTTGGGGAAAAAACACCCCCAAATTAATAAATTTGGTATCAAACTGGGCTCGAGGGTGCTGGTTTAAGGGAAAATGCACAGAAGGATTTCCAATGGGATATCAGGGTTGCGGATGGAGATGGAAGAGACGTGTCTGAGGCAGCAGATCAACTCCCCTTCCCCAGCCAGTCTATGCTCCCTCTCCTCTTCCCCTGCAGCCGGCACATTTATTTTGGCAATACCTCATTAGCGTGTAATTAACCCTTCCCCTCTTTGCCTGACGACCCCAAGCATCGCTCCAATCCCCCAGGCGGGGGTGTTTCCCGCTGTCCGCGGTCCCTCCGGGCTGGCAGTGCCGGGGGGCTGACCCCAGAAGCCCGCAGTCGGGGGGCTGGCATCCCCGGCCCGGGGGCTTGCGGTCCGTTTGGGTTCGCGGCTGACTCAGCCCCAGATGGCTGCTGCGAGCGCTTATGTAACGCGTGTTTTGGTGGGGGCCGGGGACGCGGTGCGCGGCGAGGAGGTGGGCGCGGGGGCGAGGGAGGGAACAGAGCTAAAGATAAGCCTGGCAGCTCTGACAGTGCTTTGCCAGGCCCCGCGGGAGCCGGCAGGGGAAAGGCTGCTGCGGAGCGGGCACCGAGCTCGCAGCCGCTGCGGCGGCATCACCGTCCCGCTCCCCATCCCAGCCCTGCATCCCGCTGCCAGAGGCTGCCTCCTTCCCGGGACCCGCCACACCTTCTCCCTTCCAGGCTCCCTTCCCACAAACGGACGCCAAGCTACCCCTTTTCTTTATAACAGAGTTTTTTCCCCCTACAACAGGTTTCCCCCCCACCCCCGCCCCGATGTTTCATGATCCGGGTGCAGCGGGGAAGCATTTTGGTACCAGGACTGAATCAAACTGTGCAGAGATGCCCCACATCCTTCACCTCCATTGCTCCCTCCGTCCCTCCGTCCCTCCCTCCCCTCTGCTTCGCTGGTGACCAGCACCGGAGTTCACAATGGGAACAGAAAACTGATGTTATTTCTCTTAAAGGGATGTTTTGGGTGACCTTTGGCCTCTGTAGAGGTCTTCCTCTTTCACTCAGTTTGCGATTTCAGTGTAAACGCAAAGATGACCCTTGTTTTATGGGAGTTTTATTTTAATGCTCTGGAGATTTGCTAAATAAAAATTATTTAAATATGAAGGATGGGTATGATGGCTTTTCTCAGGTGGGACACCTGTGAGGTTTGGGGCAGGTAATTAACCTGAGACCCTGTTTGGGTGGGTGCTGCATGTCCCTCAGTACTGCAGTTAACCCCCAGGGATGGCATTAATTTGGCTAGAACTGCCCTTTAGAGGAGCCTTGCCCAACCCCAACAGGGCTGGACGTGGATTTCATCCCCAAATCCCTTCTTAGCCTTGCATTGGGCCAAACACAAAGGTACATGGCAACCCCAAGAAGCCTCAGAGGCTGCTTGAGAGCCCTGAAGCAAGACAGATCTCACATGCCTGGAGGGATTCCTGGATGGCTGAGGGATGGAGAAGTCCCCTGGCAGTGTCCTGGTGAGCAGGACATCATCTGCTGAGCGCTCCATATGGCGGCACCACACTGGCACCGGGTGTGGGGGCGACGGCAGGAACAGGCTCTGTGTCGGCAGGAGGAACTCTGCGGGCTGGGACCAGCGCTCAGATGGCGGCGGGAAGTCCATGGCTCCTGATAATGAGGAGAAAAACTAAATAAATCCCTCTGCAGAAGACAATGTTGGGGGGAGAAGCTCAGGCCTGGGCTCCTGCCAGCGATGGATTTGCAGAGCGCTGCCACCCACGCGGGACGGGAGCAGAGAGGGGTATTGTCCCACCAAGGTCAGGCTGACAAGGCTGCGGTGGCAGCGGTGACAACTGGCATGCAGAGGGCTAGTGGTGGTCGTGGTGGTGGCCATGGGGTTGGGTGGCTGCCAGCCCAGGTGTGGGGGTCTGGGTGCCCCCTTACATGCAGGTCTCTGCGTGCCTTCCCCCCCGCCCCCCCACTGGGGCAGGTCTCCATCCCACAGCCCCTGGCGCAGAGAGGACTGGATTTATGGGGAGCAGGAATCTGGGGATTACACTGCCGGAGTCTGACCAGCCAAAAATTGTTAAAAATCAGAATATCCGTAGCTCAAATCCAGCTTAAAAATCAAACCAATCATCCAAACCATCTGCCTCACCATTGAAGATAATACTACTTTTATTGTTTCCTTAAGCTGCTAAGCAGCTTTTCAGCAAGAAAAACCCTCTCTGCTGGGACATTTGTGGCAGTGGGATGGCACGGTGGCCTGCCCAGAGGTGGCCAGGTGCTGCTGGGATGGGGAAGCAGGACAGGATGTGGTGACATGAAGGATGCAGTGCAGGGATGGGGATGGGGATCCACGGTGGGGATAACTGCTCATGGCTGGCTGCCCCGGCCTCCCCTGGAACCCTGCTGATGGAGGAGAGGTTGCAGTCCCAGCTCTCCTCCAAGACATCCCAAAACTTTCTGGAGGCTCTGGCAGCTGAGGGTGATGTGTGACAGCCTGTAACAGGAGCTGCCCTTGCTGCTGCCCACCTGACCTTCTCCCAGGGGTATTATTAGCCTGTCGAGAGCAGCCAGCCCCAGCCATGAGCTTTCCATCTGCAAGTGCTCCCTGGCTGTGGGCCCAAGAGAGGAGCTGGGCACGATCCTTCTTTTTTCCCCAGGGAGATCATAGAATCACAGGGACACCTGCCACTATTCCAGGGTACTCCAAGCCCCATCCAACCTGGTCTTGAACCCTTCCAGGGATGGGGCAGCCACAGCTTCTCTGAACAACCTGCGTCAGGGCCTCCCCACCCTCACAGGGAACAATTTCTTCCCAATATCCCATCTATCCCTGCCCTCTGGCAGTGGGAAGCCATTCCCCTTGTCTTGTCACTCCATGCCCTTGTCCAGAGTCTCTCTCCAGCTCTCCACACTAACGGCTTTAAGCCACTTTCCAAGGTCTGCTCACCAATACCTGGAAGATGTTCATTCCCAGCAGAGAGAACAGCGTGTCCTGCCTCTTCCAGACCTTCCCTGTACCATCCCCTTGAAGTACCTGCCGCTCAGTTCACCCTCTCCCAAACCATCATCCCTCTCCCAAGACCTCCCTCCGGCAACCTCTGAGACACAGAGCTGATGTCTCTATTCCCACCTAAAGCTTCTCCAGGTGACAAAAGCATCATCTATCTGGCCCTTAACTGACATCCTGGCAGATAAGCATCCTCTTCATCCATGGATTTCCAAACAGGACATGTATGAGTATGAAAAGGCCAGGTTGGATGGGGCTTGGAGAAGCTTGGTCTAGTGGCCACGGCAGGGGGTTGGAACAATATGAGCATTAAGGTGCCTTCCAACCCAAAGCATTCCAGGATTCTGTGATTCCATGAAAAACTCTATGCCATGTTTTTTGTCCCAGCCTAAGAGAGCAGGACACGTGCTTGGGCTGAAGTTGTGTCTGGGCTGAAAATTCACTGGTGTCTGTGAGTCTGTGTTGATGCAGTAAGAGCTCAACCACTCATTAATGAAATCACCCCGGAGTCTCTGACATCACATATTCATGCTGGTGACTGAATATTCCTCCTGGCTGCACTCAGGACGAGTTTGCTCAAAGAGGTTATTATCCCATGGGAAGACATACCCTAAATAAAACTGAGTTGTCCTCACATGGAAATAAGGAAGGAGAAAGAGCTGATAGATCAGCAAGCCAACAGGAAACTGCACTTCTATAGATCATCCAGCTTTTACTTTGCCTGATTTGATGTGCCTGGCAGTGAGCTGGCCCTTCCTGTCCCCTGGGAGAGGCAGTATTGCCAGCTCACAGGAGTGTTGTGGGATTTGCTACCTCCACTGCAGAGTCCCAGCTCTGTGCTGTGCTTACTGGAGCCACCAGTGCCACCCGTGAAGGGACTTTGCCCCGTGTCTCTGGCAAGGTGGGCTCTTCCTCTTGTGGACTCTCCCGGATGTTTGGCTTCCCTGCAGCACATGACCGTGGCTCAGCAGGGAATGTGCCATGTTCCAGGGATGGTTCCATCCTTCCCTGCTGCCCAGCCTCTGCCCAGGACTTGCCTAGGGGACCCAGCTTGCAGCTGCCAAAGCCACATTACTGATTTTTAATTAAGGAGAGCTGCAATTAGTGAAACACAGCAGAGTGAGAGGAGAAGCCCTGGCCTGTCAGTCTTGGCTGCAAAGTCCCCAACACTTTCCCTAATCAGCCCAGAAAGACACGTTGCCTTGACCGTGACAGTCCAGGGAGCAGGGGGTATGTCAGACCTCACTACAAATCCCAGCTGGATTTAGCTCCTGTGGGCTACATATCTGCAGAATATCACCCAGCAGAGCAATCTGGAAGTCTTCCCCACAGGAAAACTGATGGGTGTTACCCAGTTTTATTTCTGTGTGTGTGTGTGTGTGTGTGAGTGTCCTTTCTCCACACAACAATGTAAAGGTTGTGCTGAGAGCGTGGAAGAGGATGGTACTTTGTGCCTGCATCCCTTCCATCGGGTGTTTCCAGTCCTGTGGATGAACAGAGGCTCTTTGATCTCAACATCAGACACATCCAGACACACTGATCCAGGCAAACGCAGCTGGGAGGCACTGGCAGGGTCAGGCCCTTGGAGCTGTGTTAGGCTCAGTGTAAGTGTTGCCAGAGGGGTCCACAGATTTCCATGTGCTCCCACATCATTCATCCTCATCCTCCTGCTGCAGGAGGGATTTGCTGCTCCCTTGACTGACAGTGCTGTGCCTGGGCTGCGGATCCCACCGGTGCCATTTCCGAGATGCTGGCAAGCGTCCCCTCGAGAGGAAAGAAGCTCAGCCAAGCCTGAAATGACCTGCTGGGGCAGGGCAGGCTCCTTCCCCTCTCGAATCATGTGCTAAGATTTATACAAAAGGGGATTCTTTGCAGGATGGCCTGACCCACGGAGAGTGAGGTCTGCTCACAAACAAGCTGGAATACCCCCTGGAACAAGCCTTGGGATCAGGGTGAGCCCAAGCGTGTGCTACAGAACGCTTGGCTTCCCTTGAGGTCAGGCTAAATTCATGTGTGGAGCCACAGAACAGTGATGCTACACATCCTCCAGACACAGAGTGATCATGTGTGTGATGCCACACGTGCCTGGCCCTCCAACTGGGGCACAGCACCCTCATCCCACTCCTGAAAAAAAAGTCCCCTTCCTCTGTTCCCACAGTGCCACTCACTGAACAGACCCCAGCCCTCTGCACCCCTGTCTCCCCAGACCCCAGTGCAGCTCTGCCCCCTCTCCAGCACAGAAGCCTGTGAGCTTCCTCCAGCTGCTCCTGTGCATTTCCCGGACTTTGATCAACTCCAGGCTCCTCTCTCTTCACAGCCCCATGGGAAATAAAACCCTGCACTGATGCAGATTGTTTCCAGCTGATGGAGAAAGCAGGGGATGAACCTGCAGGCGAGAGGGCTCTGCTGAGGCTGGGGATGGAGCTGGGATGGTTTCCTGTTGGGAAGGTGGCCTTTTGAGGCCAAGAATGTTGGCAGATTTGATTACCTTGCCAAATTAGCCAGCTCCGAGGTTATCTCAGACACATCTGCCAGGCTGTCTGCTCTTCTGGGACAACATGGGGGCACCGGGAATGAACTGGGGTCTTGGTCACTGCTCAGACACAAGTCAGCATGGAAACCACATGGAACAAGGCAAGATCAGAGATGGAGACATTGCATTGAGTCTTGAGGAGCTGGGCTTTCCTGGCTTCACCAGTGCTTTCTGGGTCTCCTTGGTCACCTCCCTTAGTGTCTGTGACTCAACCCTCTCAGAAACTGGTTTCCAGCTCCTAATCCCAAAGCACAGTCACTAGTTTTGATCCCCCAGACTGCATTGCAAAACTCAAAGCCGGGTCAAGCGGGATCCCCGGTGGTCCCCACACTGAGAGAGCATCCCTTCTCCCACGAGGGGTCTCCAGGGCAGGCTCATGCAAGAGAAAGGATCCCGTATGGAGAGGCAGTGGCCCTGCCTGCCCAGCCCTGCTCCATCACCCCTGCCTGCTCACTGCTCCCACAGACATGTGTGGCAGGACGGGCGATGCCAAGCGCTCCTCGGGCACCGTCACCTGATCTCCACAACCCGCTCCAAGCCTGGACAAAAATAAACCCGGGAGCGCAGCAGCCGAGCCGCTCTGGCAAGGCAGGCCCGGGCTGAGCCCATTGTTCCAGTGATAATGCTGGTTCCAGTGACTGATCCCAGAGAAATGCAGATATTCCCCTCGCGCCTCTCCAGCCTCCTGCTGCGGAGAAACTGTGGCTCAGGAGCGGGTGGAAGAGCAAAGGACATGTTTTTTCCCCACCATGTCAATTTTCTTGTTGATAGAAGGTTCCTTCCTTGTGGGTGAGGCTAAAATTTCCACAGGGATTATTTTGAATTTGTTTCAGTAAAAGGGCAAAAAAACCCTTCACCCTGTATCCTGAAAATTTCCAACCTGAAGCTCCAACTCCCCTGGTCCTGGCAGGGCCCACCATCCCTGCTGTGCAGCCTCCTTTTGCTACACAAAGCTGGCATTTCTTTGCAGCTTCCATGGTGCTTCCAAGCATGTGCACAAATACCCATGGAAGGCTGTGCTGAGGCTTCCAAACTCATTGTGACCTATGCTGGTGCTTGGTTGCAAGGATACAAAACCAAGGCAGTAACTGTGGCTTTGGGAGAACAGAGTTGGAGCTGTGTGGTGACAGAGGGGACACCACAGATTCCTATTACAATGAGGGCTTGGGAGGGCCAGCAATTTCTTCAGCATTCAACCAAGACACACCTGAGACAAGCCAGCCCTGCAGAGGGGATTCGCCATCTCCCTGTTATGTCCTGGGCTTTCATGTCCCCTTGTGGGGCTGTAAAGTTGTCCTCACATCCCTGATTTCTCCTGTGATGCAGAAATACTGGAGACACTCTGCCCCAGAGCATCTTCACCTGCAGCCACCCCAGCCCTGAGCCTGCCCAAGCTCAGGGTGTGCCCCAGCCCCGCAAGAACAGCCCTAGAAAGGCTTTGCCACAGGAGTCCCCCACCAGCAGTACCAAAATATGGGCCTCAGCTGCACTTCCTCATGCTCCAGTTGTCCAAGTGGCTTCCAGGGTCTCTGCCCTGAGCAGGAGACATCAAAGTCCCTCCCAGACCCACCCTTTCCAAAGAGCCCAGCATGCTCACAGCCTGGCACAGCGATCAAACAGGAGGAAAAGCCAGAGCTGAGCAGAAAACTAAGAGAGGAGGAGGCAGCAGCAATATGGTCCTGGAGAAAGCAGGAGCACAACCCCTTGGCTTGCATTCCCTGCTGCTACCCTTGCTTCCCAGAGTGCCTCCAGCTCCCAATGCCTCGGCTTTGCACAGAGCCGATCTCCTGGTGTTCTCTGGGCCACAGCCCCATCCGCACCACGTGAGGGACAGCTTGAACTCTGGAGCATCCACCAAAGAGCCTCCTGCCTCTCCCAGCAATGTGCCAGGGAACTCACAAGGCTCCGGGAGAAGCAGCAGCTCTCCTGGGACAGACCCTGCCTGCCTCCATCATGTTGGATTTTGTCCCAGTCCCCCAAGCGTGACTCCTCTCACCCCCTCCCTCCAGGTCATACCTGGTTCTTCCTCCGAAGGCGTCATGACTTCACAGCCTATTTTTATCCAGCCCACTGCTAAGTAAAAGCAGAGTTGACACTGGCTTTTGGAAAAAAAAGAAAAAGAAAAAAAAGAAAACAAGGCATTTTTCTTATTGTGTGGGAAAAGATCCATGGGTTGGGTTTTCTTTTTCTTCCCCCTTAACTTGGAGATCTCCCAAAGCAAACAAGTGCTGTTAACTGGAAAATAGGATGATTCACCAGTCCCCTGGGCAGATGGTACCCGGGTCCTCTATTCTCCAGCTCCTGGCAAGGGAAAATGCCCCCTGTAAAATTTAGAATAAATAGATAATCCTGTATCCGTCACGGGATCTGCTTTGGAAAGCCAACATCTTCAGTGACCTGCATGTGCCCAGCCCACTCGCTTCATTCCGTCTCTGTGTCTTGCCCCAGAGGGGCAGTCTGGGGTGTGCAGGGACACACCAGGGGCACAGGAGGTTTCCAAAGGTTGCAGCCTGCCTGTGGATGTTGGAAGCCGAGCAAAGGGCTGGGTTACATCCCTAAATGAAGGGATGGAGCGGCCTTGAGCTGCCCCGGGAGCTGGAGCGGAGCTGTTGCTGTGTGACAAGGTGTCTCTCCCTCCGTGGAGCATCTGCCATGCGGTGCCCTTGCTCTGGGGTGCTGAGGAGATGCTGACACATGGAAAAGCTGGCCAGGAGACCCCTGTGGGTGAACAAACAGTGGGGCCAGAGCAACGAAGCAACATTTATCTTCCCTGCAGCCTGTGACATGTGCCACAGTGAGACCGTTCTCTTCACGATGTGACTCAAATTCCATCTGGATAGTGCGGGAATCTGCTGTCCTTTCCAGAGACAGGGAAGGCCTCTTTGTAAATGCCCTCAGCTCTTCTTTTCCAAAGGCAATGGGACCTCTCATCCTTATTACGTTCCCTTTCCAGACTCCCAAATCCTGGCCCCAGCAGCAGCAGCAGGGCTGTCCCTTCAAGGAGGCGTCATCTCAGGAGAGTCTTGAGCCAGGGATGCAGCATAGTGTGGGGCTCTTGAGGGGTGTTGGGGCACCACCATCCCTAAAGCACATCCCACAGGGAACCTGCTGTCCATCACCAGTGTCCTTTCAAGGCAGGAGCTGCACTGGTGTGGGCTGGAAAAGGCTGGAGTGGAAACAGGAGCTGAGCGGGTCTTGGGATCCGTGAGTGACCTGTTGACATGAGAGTTCCTGGACATCAGGAGCAGGGCAGTGTTCAGGGTCTGCCTTTCCCTGCCTGGGACATTGCAATAGCAGAGGAGCCCAAAGCACAGGCTGAGAGGCCAAATTCCCAGCACTTTAAAATTCCCCCTTGGAAGCTTTTTGGCTGCTGGAGGCTTGGGTTATTTCTGGATGCACTCGGCAGGAGTGTTTTTCTCTTGCTTCGTAGCAGGGATGAACAAAGAGCTCAGCTCTCTGCCTGCACACAGACAGCCCTGCTGCCCTGGCAGCACCCACACGAGCTGTGCCCTCCCCTCTCCCTGCTCTCCAGGCCAGGGATGAGCTCCCCAGGGTGGGAACCAGCTCAGGAACTGCTCCCTGTGTGAGCCAGAGACATTTGTGAGTCTCTTCCTTGCTCTCATCTTTAAATCAGACCTTTTCAGCCCAAATTGGCCAGAAGCTCCCACTTCTCACAAGTCCTGCTCCCTGGATTTCCTCTTGTATCCCTGCTGGAAGCAGGTCAGAGACTTTTGGGTTGCAGAAATACTTCAGCTCCTAAGAGGGCTCTTGGGACAGAAAAACAAGGTTTCTTTAGCAAGCCAGAGATGACAAGCCTCAAAATAAGCAACAGCCAATTGTGGTGTCACCTCATTGCCCACATTGCCACAGATGCTCTGGGCATTTTTGTCAGCTTTGCCCTCCTTCTGTTGCTTTTGTATTTTATTTAGATGCAGCCACTCACCCCCCCTCATGCTTTGGGGTGGGCAGCAGCCTCTGCCTCAGTACCCACTCCTCCACCTCTGCCTGAGTACAGGGCTGTGACAGCTGCCAGGTCACCCCTGGGCATGTCTGCAGAGGGATTAACAGGAGAAATCCCATTTTTTATGCTAAATATATTGAATAAATTGTGCTGTTACAGGTTGATAAAGAAAATACAGCCAGCACTCAGGAGTTCTGGTTGGCACCCTGTGGACAGGAGGTGTTTGGGTCTAGGGGGGAGGGATGGTTTTAGGGCTATGATTGCTCCTCTAAATTCTACCCCTCCTACTCCCAGGGAGGGGGCAGGGAAGGGATGGCTCTACAGAAGGCTGTGATTTTGCACAGAGTGCAAATGGAAGGGTCAAACCCACCCAGTCTATGCAGCAGACTGGTCCCATTCCCCTCCCAGTCACCCAGCATGTGGTGTTCAGCTGCAGCAGCAGGAAAAAGGCATTGTAGCCCCTGCTCTGCACCACCCACTAGCCCTGCCTGCTCCTCCAGCCAGCTGAACAAGCACCCAGCACTGGGGGAGCATGGGCTGAGTGGTCCTTGGGGCAGGGGGCGGTGAGGGAGGTGGGAAAGACACTGGGTGAAGGAGAGAGGGGAAAGAGATGAAGTAGTGACCTTAACCCTGGCACCTGGAGCAGGGCAGGTGGCTGGGACAAGGTGGGTGGTCTCTGGTCCTCACCACTGGAAAGGGGAGAGGTGTCCCCTCTGAGCCTCCTTGTGTGGGGAGCTGGCAGAAGTACAAACATCCCAGGCTGGGTCTGGGGACTGTCAGGGTTCACTCTGGCCACAAACTCTTCCTGGCCTGGCTGCAGCTCAGAGAACAGTAATCTGGCACCTGGGACCCCAAACTGCCTCAACTGACCTCAAACACAGCCCCAGGGACCCCTTGCTTGGCTCCAGTCCTCAGTTGAGCTACTGACACCTGGTAGACACCAGTTAAGATCTTCCTAGAAGGCTCAGGGCAGCTGGAGGGTCCCTTTGGTCCTACCCCAGCCAGTGTACAGTGGGCAGTGAGGACAGGAAGCCTCTGTGATGGTGGCTTCTGGGGTGGGAAGGCTGTGCCTCCTGTGCAAAGGGGTCAGTATGGCATCAGGCAACCTCAGGCACTTGCACACAGCCACAATCACTCTGTGGGCACTGTTCTTTCAGCCTTTCCTCTCCCAGACCTTGCTGAGAGGGGAGTGGGGGAGTGGAGAGAACAGCCCATTTTAGCTCAAAGTCACAGCACAGACACACCTGGAAGAGACCATTTCTGCCACAGGTTTCTCACTGACAAGGCCCTTCTCCCTGTAACAGCCCTGCGAGCCTAAAATGGGGTTCAGCACCACGCCCCGGGAGGTGCCAGGAGACATGGGCACTGTCCTCGTGCCCCCACTCCACCACACCTCCTGCCTCTGCTGTCAGCTGCTGCTCACCATGGAAATTTGCCCTTTGTCCCCCCCCGATAACAAACCCTGCCCAGCCCTGGGTCTGGCTGAGCTCCCCCTGCAGCGCTCCAGCCTCCCAGCATCAATCCATCTCCCGGGCTTAGTGACACAAGAGCATCATGGAAAATGGTATCGATCCGGCAAGGTGGTGACTTAATTTGAGGGCTCTAATGAGGCGGTGATTTAACCTTATTACACAAAGGTAAGCAGAGCTGCTGGGTGCCCTGTTGCCCAGCTCCTCGTGTAGGAAGGTGCCTCCAAGGACATGTTGTTAGGGAGGGGTTGGGGTTGTGCCCAGAATTGAATCAACATCTCATTGTGCTGGGGTGTCCAGGCTCTTGATCATGCCCAAAGTCACAGGGGAGTTCAGATCCAGCTTAGCCCTCTCAGAATTACTCTCTGGTGCTTCCCTCCATCTTCTGGCTCCTTCCTCCCCATGTCCTGGCTCCTTCCTCCCCACCCACCTCTTAGAAGCCTCTTAGTGTTGAGTTAATGTACTGTTTCAAAACAGCATGTCCTGGTTCACAAAAGAGTAGAAAACTCAGGGGAGAGCACTCATTAGGAGACTTCCAGCCTGCCACCAATTCACTTTACATCCCTGATGAAGTCCTTTATTCCAATGTCCTCATTAATGCACCACATTACCATGATCATTCCCTAACTCAGATGTATTTGTCCTCCGTTGTCTCAGGCCATGCAGCTTAGCTTGCTGGTCATCTTTGGCTCTCCAGGGCCTTTGGGACACAGCCAGGACAGAACTGGGTGTCTCCAGGACTAAATTACTGCCATGGGATGGAGCAGAAAGCCCCAGCTGTTCCCAGAATCAGCCAGGAGGGCAATGGGGCAGCCAAACACTGGCTGAGGGGCTCCTCACCTGTAAGCAGCCAGGCTGCAGGTAGTGCAAGGAGGGAAAGTGCATCCTCTACTGACCCACAGGCTGGGGAACACATCTTCTGTGGCCTGGGGTAGCCCTCACTTACACCAGCAGCTCAGTTTTACAAATCATCAGGGTGATGGCTTTAATTCCGAGTCCTCTCCTGCTGATGGCAATGATTTTTCCAACCACTCTGACCACAGGCTCACAATAACAGTCTCTACCATGCTGAGCCCAACAGAGCCCTGATCCTCCCTGGATTCCTGAGATACCACCACCATCCTCTGCTCCCTCCAGAAGTGTTTCCTCTCCTCAGCTGGAAGCAGGTGCAGGCTCCTGATAACTCTTCTTTCTGTCCACAAAGGAAACGGGGCGTGAGAACAGCACTGTACAAGAGCAGGATGACAGCCCTGCTCCCGCTGATCTCAGCTCAGGCTGCAGATGACTCTTCCCTGCTCTCTGCCAGGCCTGGGAAAGTGAGACACTGTGAATAGAAAACAAAGGCTTAAATGTCCCTAAGCCAGTGATCCCAGTGATATCTCAGCACACCCTAACAATAAGGATCTCCTCCTCCTCACAGCTGGTGGAGGCAGGACACAAGCACATGTTGGTGTGACTGTCCCTGCCTCCAGGACTGTTGCTGTCAGCTAAAAGAGGGTCTCAGCACATGCAGAGAAAGGTATTAGATGGGGCTTGGAGTAACCTGGTGTGGTGGAAGGTGTCCTTACCTATGGCACGGGTGTGGAACAAGATGAGCTTCAAGGTCCCTTTCAACCCAAACCATTCCATGTTTCTATTCCTCTCAGCAGTCCTGGCAGGTACTGGTATCTCTGGACACTGCAGAGCTGTATTGCCCTGTGAGTTCCTGGTGTGACCAACCTCAGCATCATGTGAAGGTACCATCTTAATGGGCTCAGGAATAGGTGGCTGGAAGTAACATCCTGAGGTTCATACACTCTTCCCAGCTGTGTATGAGCATCTTCCTCATTCTCCTGCTCCAGAAGATCCAGGCAGTGAATGTGAATCCCTACAGGGAAGTGTAGCATGGCCCTGACCCATAAGTAAAAAAACCCACCCAAGAACCAAAACAAAAAAGTCCAACAATGCATCTCTCAGCATTGCTGTCTCTAATGCTTCCCTCCATCTCCTGGTTCCTTCCTCCCCAACAACAAACCAGAAAAGCTTCTGGAAACTGGGAAAGAGTCACAGTGTGAAGGGTAAGAGGGATGGAAAAGCCCTCTGCCTTCTAGTTCTTCATGCAGGCATCGAGTCTAACAGATCCAGATCTCCTACATCTGCCCTTTATCTCCTGGGCAACTTCATCCCTTCCCACACAGGAAAAGTGGATCCCAAGGGGAGGGTCGGGGGGGGGCGGGAATTTCCCCCTTCACTCTTCCTTGCCACCCATCACCAGCTGTAGTTGGCAAGGACAAGGAGCAGGGCTGGGGGGCTTTCCCTGGCAGCAGGGGCTGGAGGCACCGTGCTCTGCCCTGGTTACCCATCAAACCCAATCCACTCGTCTCTGCACATTCACCGAGCAGTCAGTGCTTCAGAGACACGTTCTCCCAAACACCCTCCCTCCCTCGCCGCCTCCTGCGAGCAGAGCCTCGTACGTCAGTGCCTGAGGGGGAGAACCCGTGGGCTGGGCACCGAACTTTGGTCTGCGTGGGAAGCTCCCCGCACGCAGCAGTGAGGGCGAAGTTTAACGAGGATGTTCAACAGGATCCAACAGCTTAAGAAACCCCAAGTTCTCTCCCATGGTGACTGGATGTGTTAACACAGCAGTAACTCGTTAGGAATGCCAAAAGGAAAGCTGGGGCGATGTGGGGAGGGGGAGTGGGACTAGAAGAGGATGAAGAGGCTGGAGAACAGCTGACCCCTGACCTTTCTCAGTCTTTGACATGCAAATCAAATTTCTCTTTTTAGGAGCAAAGAAAAGCCTCTAGGCTGGGCTTAGAGAGAGGCGACTAAGGCAGATCCATGGAGTAACTGCCTCCTGCAGCCAGACTGAAATTGTACCCTACAGCATATCACACACTCCTGCCTACATCCCCAGCAACCCTCATTGTAAACCCAGTCAGCACTGGGATTCCTCTGCAACCATGAGCTGCGAATGGGTTGCTGGGAGAGACAGATGCCAAGGAAGAAAGGTTAAGCAGACATTGTGCTCTGAGTGGGGAAAAAGAAGGATCCAATTCAGCTTTGCAGTTTCTAAAACAGTCTCATGAGATCCTGAGTGAAGTGTGCGCAAGCAGTTTTGGCAAGGAGAAACAAAAGACCTGAGAGGAGTGAGAGGAAGGATGAATGAACAAAAGACAGGAAAGCTGCACACATTTTCAGTTCCTGAAGTTCGCTCATCTCTCTTTTAATGCCCAGACCCTTTTCTTCATGAGGCACCTTTGGGAAAGGTAGGAAATGGGGGGTGGGAAATTTACTACTACCGGCGTTAGCACTGGATCCTATTAACTAAAAAGAATGGGAGCAAGGAGAAATTCCCAAGGCGAGAAAAAATCCATCATTAATTGACAGGTCCTTGGGGGGCTGAAACGGAGATATTGAGCTGAATTCAATTAGAGACCTGGTCAGAATCAGGCAGGAAGATGTGGCTTCTTTCACTGTGTCAATTAAAGAAGCGACTGGGAACGATAGACTTCTCTGCACAGCCTCTGACCCATGAGTCAAAACATGCTTCCATCCGGCACTGCCTGATGGCTCCGCGGCTCCCACTGGGAACAGATGGGCTCATGGGCAGTGCAGGGATGCCAGAAGGCCTCCTTAGAGGCTGGGCACTCGACAAAGCCAGGCCCTGTGCCCTCTGCAGAAATTGCTGTTCTCTGCAGGAAGGTGGCATCGTTAACAGTAATTAATTTGCAGCCACTGTGCTACCTGAGCAGAACCGAGCGCTGCATCACTGAGCCAGCAGCTCGCTCACCACATTCTGGGTCTCTGTTTAGCAATTCCCTCAGGAAACTGGGATGTAACTGGCCATGTGAGGAGAAACAAGGTGCAGGAGCTTTCAAAAGATACCCAGGCTCTAAAAGCTCCACATCAAATCACAAATCACACCCCCATTCCTGGCTAATGGAAGCAGCTCCAGCTCCACTTGTACCACCTGGTGCTGCCTTGTTTGAACCATCCAACTTTCAGTTCCCAGTGCTTGAGCAAAAAGCAGATGCCTGGGAATATCCCAGCCTTTCCCCTTCACTGTCCTCCATGTTAGGCTAGTTTTGTATACCCCTAATCTCAGTCTTCCATCATTTCCCCTGCAAGATCATCACAAGTTTAATTGCTCCCAGACATGCAGAGCTGTCCTGGCTAATCCCTTTGCCTTCTCTCTTCCTCCTGTGTCTTGTTCTTCTCCCCATGGTTCATCCTTAGCACTAGAACAGCCACTGATAGAAGATAAACCAGCAGGACTCCGCACCTCAAACAAAGCTCTCTGCAGAAACAAAGCACATGGATGCACCCAAGGAAGGGGCTGAGAGAATTTGCTGCATGGTGTCTTAAATACAAAGCAGTGTACATGTGTGGGGTGAAATAGACCATGGAAAACGGAGAAAAGAAGCAAGGAAATCCCAGGATCAGCTGGACAGGGTTCTGAGAGCACGGCCCAGAGAAGAGATGGGGAGAGCATGGCCACATTCCCTGCAGCCTGGTCAAGGGAAAGTGTCCCATGGCAGGGACTTGGAACAAGATGATCTTTAAGGTCTCCTCCAACCCAAGCCATTCTATGATTCTGTGCTTGATTCCTGCTGGGTTCAGGAGAGCAGAGGTGTGTCCTTTCTGTGTAGGACCAGAAAACTTCAAAGGAACCTTTACTCCATCCCCACTTTCTCCTCTACCTGGAATAACCTGCACGTTCTCCCATTTTCAGGAAACTGCTCTCATCAAAAAATATTATGTTCCTACTGACATAAGTTTACACCTTAAAAAGTATCTCCCTTTCTCCAGATTCCCCTTCAAGGCCTGAAAACATCCTTCTTTCTACTAGCTCCTGCTTCTTTCCTTCTCCTTTAATAGCATTTATTTTATTGAACAGTCTCCTTTGCAACACATACAGCTTATTTCTGACCCTCCTGGATCCACCATGCCTGCCTGGGTCACAGGATACCACAGGCTGTCTCAAAGCCTTCCTGGCATCTTCACACACTCCCTCCAACAAGCAGGAATAAAACTGATGCCACAAAAGTCTGATTCCATGCTGGCAGCACAGCCCAGAATGCAGGACTCCCAGGAATAAGGGCTGATCCTGAGCATGTTGTGGAGCAGCTGAAACCAGGAGCACCACAAGATTAGGAAGAAAAAAGAAGTTCTAACCAAGCACTTAAATATATATTTATAGCTCTTGAGTGCTCCTTTCCTGTGGGTGCTTAAGTGGCATTGCCAGTACCTGGGGAAGGACATCCTCAATAGATGGGCTAATTGAAGGAATTATTCCTGAGCAGTTAATGGATAACTGCTAATTGGTGGAAGAGGCTGAGCAGGGGGAGAGTGCTGTTGGAAGAACTTCTCTGAGGCCTTGGGAGAGAGAAAGAAGCCAAGAACAAAGGATCTGTGCAGTGTCAGGCAGGGCCTGGAACGGGAGGAATTTCTATTTCTCATGTTCTTGGCTTATTTACAAAGATTCCCAAAACTCCTGTAAGGAACAGATGAGCAGGATGAGCAATGCTTCATTCCCGGCCCCAGAGCAGAGTCCCAGCAGCCAAGGCAGAGCTTTGTTACAGTGAACAAAACCCAGCAGTGGGTAGGAAAAGGAGCTTTTCTGCTGCAGCTCCAAACATTGCCTCCAGCTCTACCTTTGTGGTGACTGCAGCCAGAGCCTTGTCTTGGGGGACCCTCGTGGTGTGGGGACCACAACTTGACATCTGTGAATTCCTCTGATCCCACCACTGGTGGCATGGAAAGAACAGGCTGTGGCTGTAAGTCAGAGTTCTGGAAAAGAGCAAGGAGGGAAAATGTCCTTCTACCTGGAAGTCTTTGGGCTCATGCCTGAGTGACTTCTCCCTCTGATAGAGCATCTCCATGCCCCAAGACTCTTCCAGCATCTCCCCACTTCTCTGCCTGCCTTTCTCAGCTTCCTTGGGTATTGAGGTGTCCTGGAAGTGAAAGAGGAGGCAGCCCCCACTCGAGATGGCAAGAAATGCTCTCATGCCCCAGTGCTGAGGCTCGTTCCTGAGGAGAGGCTCCCGAGCCAAGCAGACGCCACATGTGTTCAGAAAAGCTGTCAGCAGGAAAGAAAGGAGGGGAGAGAAGGAAAAGGCACGTGCTGTACCCACTGGCGCTGACTAAACCCTGAGGCTTTGTTTGCTTGGTCTCCAGCCCTCATAAAAGTCAAATGAGCCTTTTAGCTGGGAGCCTGGGGGAACAGGGAGGGCTGGGATAAGTGAGGCAGCTGGGCCATCACCTCCTGCACCTCCCTGTCTGGGGGACCCGAGGGAGCTGTTTCAGGTCCTTTGGTCTTACAGGAACACCTTGGTCTGGAGCTCCTTCTCCCGCAAATATCTCCTTTTAGGAGCAATTCAGTAAGGCCATAAAAAGTGCTGAACTAGTGAAGAGCTCAGCCTGAAGCTGAGCAGGGACTGAGGACAGAGTGAGGGAGTTGGGTTCACCCATTCCTTCACCTCCCCCTTCCCTCCCCACTGAGACATAAGGCAGGACTGAAGGGCTGCCCATGACAGAGGAGAATTTCAGGCAGAGAGCACAAACACTCCCAAATCCATTTCTGCAGCCTGGGAACCACCACAGCAGCAGCTGGAGGAGCAATTTCCCCTGTGAGGAGGAAGGGAAAGAGTGAGGAGTGCTTAGCAGGGAGGTGTAAAGGGAAACCCTACCTTACAAGGGCCCAGTCAGTCCTGCTTGTACAAGTGACAGACCTGACAGGAGCATGTGACAAAACACAAACAGTGTCTGGTGGTTACAAAACAACAGCGGGGACTCAGCGCTCTCTGCCCCAGCAGGTATTTGGATGCTGAGAGACAGTTCCCAGGTAACTGGGGCTTCTTATTTGAAAACTGCTCTTTTATATTATTATCTTTCCTCCCACTGCAAAAGGCAAAGAGAAAAGAGACAGGGAGAGGGAGAGTCATTTGACAAGCTGAAAACTTCTATGGGGGGAAAAATGAATAAGTGGGGGGGAAAATGAATAAGGGGTGGAAGAATAAAAGTGCAGGTGAAGGAAATACGAAGTTAAAAGGCTCAGGGCTGAGTCAGTGTGGTGCAGGGTTTGTGAGGGAGACTGTCTTTTGGAAATCAGTAATCCAAAGGGCTCTGCATGTGTGCATAAAGTTATTGACTGACTGCATTACATCCACTTATCCCCCATTAAGCAGCAGGCTTCAGTTTGATCCCGAACAGCAAGGAATTAGAGTAACTCTACCCTGCGTTTCTAGAAGGGTTTCCATCTCCGAGGAATCCAAAGTGCTTCAGCAGCTCTCCGGGGAATGCAGGACTGACATCCAGATCCATCCGGGGTTGAGACTGGCAGTGGGACAGGCTGCTGTGTGCACTGGAGATGGGAGGGAACCCTGGTACTTCTGTAGAGAGCTGTAAGATCTCTATTATACAAGTGGAGTAGAAAAGGGTTGGCTTCCAAGGACACAGAATATAATTAGCCTATCTCAGAACAAGTAGCGATTCCACCCCTGCTAAGCTCCTCTCAGTTCAGCTTCCAACAAATCATCTCTGCTCCCTGCTCAGCTGGCTGTGTCTCCACACATGAGAACCAGACAGCTCTTCATGTCTGGAAGGGATGAGCAGCTATAGGTCTCCATATAGTTACTGAACATTTTCAGAGCTCACTTGGAAAGTTTTTGTTCCTTTCTGCCCCCACTTCAGTTTTCCACTCCCTCAGCTGTACTGATGCAACTGCTTGTGGATCTGTGGGGAAATGAGACCATAGGAATGATATTTTATTTTTTTTTTAATCTTTCTTTGTTGTGGGGGGGTTTTTTGTGTTTGTTTTTTTTTTTTATTACATGTTCACTTGCATCACTTCAGCAGAGCAGGTTCCTTCCAGCCCCCAGTCTCAGAGCAGCACAAAGTCACAAAGTTTGGTGAACGGGTGGGAAGAAGTTCCCGGGAGTCAGGAGGAAAGCGAAGGGGCCTCAGGTCCCTCTGTCAGCTCTCACTGTCCCAAAATAATCTACTCTGGAGCCACTGTGACGCACAGCCCTGGTGACCCTGCAGCTCTGTCAAGCCAGCTCCATCCAGATGTCCCTGCAGCTGGCACTGGGGGACACTTACACTCTCTTGTTTCAAAGATGCTTTGCTTTGTGTCCCTGCCATGCTCCAGCTGACTTCCTGTGTGGCAAAGAGGCTTTGTCACTGGAACTGCTGCTCCTCGTGGAGCTAAAGGACTGGGAAGCTCTAAAGGAAGAGGAAACTGCAGCTCCCTCCAGGGGAAACTGAGACAAGTGAAAGTGCAGGGTTTCCAGGTCATCCCAGACTTCTAGGGCAGAACTGGGGAAAGACCTTGAAGGAATGGATGCAATCAGAGTGTTTGATCCCTGCTGTGACAGCAGCCGTGGAGGTCCCAGCACCTGTGAGGTTGGGAGCTGGGTGGCTTCACTTCTGCTACAACATGGTCCTTATCTAATTTGCTTCTGTCCCACACCACTTCCAAAAATCTTCCAGATGGGAGCTGGGGGATGATTATGGTTGTTGCCTTGAAAATAGCTGGTGTCCCAATGCAAACTAGTCAAACAGAGCTGTCAAACTTCCCTGTGGCCCCCTCTGCACCCTCCAGACAGTGCATGCGAGGCACCTTGTTTATGGGCTTGACACTGGGTATGACTTAACCAGCTTTGACAGGGGTGATCCTATTTATAGGAGGAACTCCTAATGCTTCTCACTCAATGTCATGTTTGGGAAAAAGTGAGAAATGAAACAGAAATGACCCCTGAGTTTCTACTTTCAGTAATGGAAATTTCAGCTGCTGACCTGGGCAGGATGGCCAGCACTGAGCCAGTTTACTCAAGGTCATTCAGAAGTTCACACAGTGCAACTTCCCCTCTTCAAATGTCCTTCCCATCTTGGCTTGATGCTCCTGATGCACTTCAAGCCTGGACCCTTCACATTTTGGATCCTCCCAGAAATTCAATCGTGACTCAGCTCATTCCATAAGGACAGGAATGTGAAGAGCTGAGGGAGAGGTGCTATTTCAGAGAGTACCATTCAGGAGTTGCACAAATGCTTTGCTAAACACCCCTGAATGCAGGATGAGCAGAACATCCAAGCAACCTTTATTCCTCCATACACACCAAACACTTCAACAGGGCAGAGACCTCATCATGATCTCCTCCTGATCTCTTCTCTCTGTGTGACAGTGCCAGGACCTGAGGGAATGGCTGGAGCTGTGTCAGGGCAGGGTTAGGCTGGAGCTCAGGAAAAGATCCTTCCCCCAGAGGGTGTTTGGGCACTGACCAGGTTCCCTAGGGCAGTGGGCACGGCCCCAAGGCTGCCAGAGCTCCAGGAGGGTTTGGAGTATTTGGAGTATTTGGATGATCCTCTCAGGGACAGGGTGGGATTGTTGGTGTCTGTGCAGGGCCAGGAGTTGGACTGGATGATCCTTGTCAGTCCCTTCTAACTCAGGGTATCCTACGATTCTGTGATTCTACAAAAGTCTTTTTTATTTCCCTATAGGTTTTCCTGGCATCTCAAAGGATGACTGGCCATCCTGTTGGCCACCAGTCCTAGCCCTTCCAAAGGCCTCTGGTCAGTGCTGGCTCAGAGGGCAGGATCCAGGTGCATTGCTCTGTGATGAGCCGTGCCAGGAGACAGCACGTGTGCAAGGCATCCTGAGCTCCAGGCGGCTACGATGAGTCAGAGCCAGTCGCCTTTTTCCCCGCGGTGCAATTGTACCAGGCCCTGACAGCATCAGCTGGCTTTTATCACTGCTCCACATCAGAGCTGTCAGTCCTGAAGACAATGGAAGGTGTGTGGAGGGGGAGGAATTGAGCATCTCTGCGCTCTGTTGGCTTCCCAGAATGATGCCAAAGTGGCGAGCAGAGTTTTTGATTAGCAGCCTGCTGCCGCAAGAGGATTAGCGAGGACGTCAGTGAGTGTGGCAGCACTGAAATAAAAAAGCAATACTTCTGGAGCTTCCTCCACTGCTGTTTTGTGGGGAAGAGCTTGACTGACGGCAACGAGAGCTCTGGAGGGCACGTGGCCACTGGGTGGTTCATCCATGCTTGTGGCCCCATGGATGGAAAGCACTTGTCTTCAGATCTGTTTGCTCTAGTGGGCTCTTCTAAGGATGCAAGTCACGTCCTCAGTGCAAACTCATCTTCCCCATGTGTAGCTTCTCAGACTCACCTGTTGCTGTGGCAGTGACAATGACAGAGAGAGAAGAGAGACTTGAAAAGCAAGATCCAGAGGCATTTGGTGAACAAACAGAAAGCCTCAAGTGAACGAAAAGATTAGATCTTGCCAGCTGAGTTCTCTGCCGAGGAGGTGGGGGGTGTTTGTGCCTCCTTCAGGCATATCACGGAGTCTCCTGTCCCCCAGGTTTGCTGGGAAGATCACCCACGTGGATTCTCAAGCCCCCTCGTGTGGGTTGTCCCGTGCCTCTCCCTCGCGCTCGGGGGGAGCTTCCTGTGAACACCCACGGAGTGATTCGTTCTCTCCCTGCACATCCCTGACGAGATGCCGATGGAAGAGCTGACAGCAGCAATGCCCGGGGTCTTTCTGCCCCTCAGCTCTGCCTTGTTTCATTGCTGCTCCCCAGACTTGGACCTGCCTGTTGTCCCTGTCTTACACTTACGCACTGAGGTCCTCCCAGCACAGAACTCAGCTTTTGATTCTATTTGTGAAGCACAGAACACAAGGACTTTGATGCCATCTAGATACTAAGTTTATCCTAAAACCAGAGCTAAGGAATGTGTTATGCTGACTATTTTCCAGGCACAGGAGTTAAGTTCAAGGCAGGGTAAGTGATTTCATAAAGGTCTCAAGAAATCTGCGAACACTGTCAGAACAGGGTCTGCTTCTTTCAGAAGGCAAACTAAAACCTGAAGCACAAGTCCATCCTTCCCTCCAGAATGGACTTAGTACAAGTCTGTTACCCTAATGTGCTGAGGTATTATGTAAAATAGTCTTGGTCTGTGCAGGGCCAGATACGATGGGTTTCTAAATTAAGCCCTTGTAAAATGAAATGGTAAGACAGGTGTGAGGGAAGATACCTACAGGCTGCAAGGCTTAATCAGAAATGGAAGTTGCTGAACGGGCCAGACACAGTCATTTCAGCAAGAATTGTGTGGGGTTGCTGCAAAACAGCAACAAAATGGCTGTTGTTTTAATGATCCCATACAACGTCCTCTGACCATGCTACAGATGTACTCAGGCACTCAGTCACCATGTTCCTGAGAGCTGCTGCAGTGGCAGAAAGTGCCAGTTGTCCCCCGGCCCTGCATGGTCCCAGCCTATGACTTTCCATCCAGCCCCCACAGGTAAAATGCCCTGCAATGACTAAGTGGCATTTCATCCCCACAGTATTCCTCTGGAAGTGACACATGGGGGAAAGAAAGCATTCAGCATCAGGACAAAAGCTACAAAATAAGCAGAAAGGGAGGAAGTTTAAAAATTAATCAGAGCTCAAAGGGCTGTCAAGTTTTTCCTCCTCCCTCCCTTTGCAGACACAAAGCCATCACCAAAGATTAAAAGTGATCGACTGACCAGGTCAGAGCAGGGCAGATGTGACAATGGGAAAAGAGGGAATGGCTTCCCACTGAGAGAGGGCAGAGTTAGATGGGATGCTGGGGAGAAATTCTTCCCTGGGAGGGTGGGCAGGCCCTGGCACAGGTTGCCCAGAGAAGCTCTGGCTGCCCCATCCCTGGAAGTGTCCAAGGCCAGGTTGGACAGGGCTTGGAGCAACCTGGGATAGTGGAAGGTGTCCCTGCCCATGGCAGGGAGTTGGAGCTGGATGATCTTCAAGGTCCCTTTCAGCCCAAGCCGTTCTGGGATTCAGAACATGGCATTAGACTCTCCTGAAAGACAATTTACAGATCCCTGCCTCCACCTCCCTTCCTCTGTAGCTCATTCCTGTTCCCTTGCTATGAAAAGTTTGGTTGTCTTCTCCTTTTTCTGGCTGAATCTTTCCACGGCAGTTAGCTGCCATGGTGATGGAAGTTACAGAAATTAGTAAGAAGAAGAGTCATAATTAACAATTGACTGACAGTCCCATCTGACCTGAGACAGTAGCTGAAAGCTGCCTCCCACTTCAATCTGCTTGCCACAAACCAGCCAGGAACAGGCAGATTCGATAGCCAGGGTGGTTTGGCTATTTGGCTCCATTCCTGCAGTGGATGTCCTCAGTGGATTTGGTGCTCGGAGCATCAGTGAGGATGTGTCACCATTGCCCTCTTCTGGATCAGCAACCAAGTCTGCTCGAAAGCTTGGGAGATATCACTGTGTAGTGATGGCAGCATGTGGTCATTCCAAGGGAACTGTTCCGTAGGTGACCACTGTCACCTCATGCAGGTGCTTGCCATTATTTCACTCAAAGGGCTTCGAGTTCTTCTGCATTTCTCCTTCCAGAGTGGTGACTACACTGCAGGGCAGATTAGCAGCAGATGGTGGATTCAAATGGATGGAGAAATTAGAAAAAAAATAATGCTAAATATATGACTAATTCAGGATCTCTGTGAGTGTGTACCGCTGCAAAAGGTGGGTGGTTCAAAACCTCCTGGGAACAGGGGGATTTCAGGTTCAAATGAAAGGACATGTGTGGTTAAACTGAGGAACTCCTTGCCACAGGATGCTGAAGAGACTAAAAATGTCTATGAACTTAAGGGGAAATCTGGAAAAGTTTGTTGAAGAGAAATCCAGGGAGGGTTACTAATTACACAGAACTTCTAACATTTTATATAAGTTACATTTCTACATGAAATATGTCTTCATGGAAGGAAGGTCTTCCTAGTCCTGCCTAGGCACCTTCTTTGGGGGTGTAGATATGACATGTTCCTGAATGCCCTTTGCTGACCTGGTATAACACACTTCTGTTGGTATGAATATGGAAAAGCACATGGATCTATTCAGGGGTCAGGTCCTCAGCTGCTGCCTCAAGGTTTTATTCAGCTTGAGGCAGGCGGAGACTCAGTAATTGCTCAGCGACACACTTGGGGCCTGGCCCACCATCGAGCCCTTGAGATCTGGTGATTTTGTAAGGCACAAAATTATGCAGAAACCGCACTGTTTTATACAGGGAAGAAAATTAGCCAGACTCAGCGAGGCACATTACTTATGGACTGAGTGAGGCAATTTGTCACACTCAGCTGGAAAGAATTTCTGCACTTGTCTGCCTGCTGGAGTATGTGCAATATGGTAACATGGAGCACCAAACCTGCCACTGGAAATTATGGGGCTGTTGTCAGCATCCAAGGACTGAAAATAGGCAGGAAATAGGAAACTGGTGAGGAGTTTCAGCAGCTTGACCCAGCTCTGTAATGGACTTCAGAGGCAAGAGCAGGTTGATGACAGATGTTAATCCCTCCTAGCACAGCCCTTCCTTGAAGCTCTGCCTGTGTTCCCTGCTGTTGAATAATGCATCTCCCAAGCAGGGAAAAATTGGGAGTGGGCATCTCTTCTTTCACCCAGCATGGGGGAAAGGAAAGATGGGGGAATGATGAATCCCTGACAGCAGAGGAAATGATGGGTGAGAGAGGCAGGGAATGCATGGAGTGCCTGGCACATGGAAGGAGGATGGTGGGTCCTGGGTAAATGAGGACTGTGGGGATGTAGGAGGGGACATATATCCATCCCCGAGACAAGGATTTAGGGGAAAAGATGGCACACAGACCTCTTGAGTCAATGGGTGGATAAGATTGATGTAGAGTGTCTCTGAGATTAGCTCAGTTGGGTAGAGTGTGGGGCTAATAACACCAAGGTTGTGGGTTTGATCCCTGTATGGGCCATTCACTTAAGAGCTGGACTCAATGATCCTTGGGGGTGCCTTTCAGCTCAGAATATTCCAGGATTCTGATGCAGACTGGGACTATCCAGGAAAGTAAGAATAGAAAGCAAAGTGCCCCTAGTCCAGTGCAGTCAGTCCCAGCACAGGCCCTAAGTCTGAAGAGTGGGACAGAAGGGACAAACCCACAGCTGAGGTACCTCAGCATCGTCCCCAGTGGGTCTCTGCCAAATGAAGATCCAGAACTGCACTGCAGAGGTCTGGGCAGGAACCTGTGAGACAGAGTTATTCTCTGGTTTGTCACGGGTGACAAATGGGACACAGAACACATAAAAGATACTCTTCAGGGTCTGGATGATAGAGTGCCTGGGAGACAGATCAGGGAGTAAAAGTCAGGGCTCCTGACCCTGGATTAAACTTTGGCACATGCAAACTTACATTGGACAAAAGACATACTCTGCTCCAGTTCCCTGCTTTCCAGCAAGTGTAAGAGTCATCGCCTGCCCTAGAAAGAGAGCATCCTCCATTCATGTTTGGGGAGCTCCTGGAGAGCAGAAGCTCTGCAAGAGCAAAGCATTATCTCTTCAGCATCCTGCAAGAACATGCCAGCAACATTTAACTTCCTCTCAAATCCGGTGGCAGGTCACAGCGATTGGCGGGTCTCGCATGTGTGTGACTGTGAGTCACCCAGTATTACTGATCTGCATATTAATCTATTGTTGTAAATGACTTGGAGCTGCCTACAGACAATCCTTCGGAGTACGGAACAATGGAGAACCTGCACATCTGAAGAAAGCCTCCTCTGCATGGCAACTTATTGCCATCGTAACCAGCATAAACAAGAGCAATTAAGACAATTTCAGAGCATCACCTCCTCCCTCTGGGGTCTTAATGAGAGCACGCTCAGAAGGGGGCTGGGGCAGGAGCAGCAAGGGCTGGGAGTTAACTTGTGCAGGAAAAGAAGGATAGGAAGAGTGCTGGCTTCAGAAATTGCTTCCTCTCCACCCCACAGCAAAGGGCACGTGGGGGGAGAGAGTTGATGGACGCTGTGGTAGACAGAAAAGGCTCAGAGAAGCAGAGCTTTGCTGCTGCCTAACCCTCACACCAGCTATAGGGACCCTGCAGAGGAGTTTGGTGACATAATCAGGTAATCAAATGTAGCCAGGAGTGAGAGACATGGACATTGCTCAGAAGTATGGCAGGGTTCTGAGCTTGGTAGAATCATGGTTGGACTGCACTGATGGCCTTCTAGGAGCAAGGTGCTAAGGAAGAGGCTCTTTGAAAGATGATTATTTACTCCAGAAAATAAAGACAAGCCTCAACACGGTGCTGTTGGGTTAGTGTATAGGTTGTTTGCACATGCTCTGTAAAGCTTTGCTATATGCAACTGATCTACGAGCATTCAGATGACTGAGAAGCTGTTTGTGGGTGGCTGTGCAGTGAGGAGAGATGGAAAACTAGGGAGCTCTCCTGTGAGAAAACTGCCAAGAGATGAGAGCCTACATATTAGAGGGATTGACCTGTACAAATACTCCGGGGAAGGAAGGGAGACAGTTTATACCAGCTCAAGGATGGCACCTCTTCTTTTGGCAGTCTGGCCCCTTGCAGTGGAGAAGAACTGGATGGGACCCCAGAACAGAGCTTTTGTGAAGGTTTTCATAGGATTGAATACTGCAGGGACTATCTGATTTTCAATTGACTCTTCTTAGGTTCAAGGCAGAAGTCAGAAAGGAGGTTCCTGCATTGTCAGTGTGTAAATAGCCTGATGGAAGCAAAACAGGAGCTCGGTTTGGTATGTATGATGGACTCAAATAATTTTATAAAAAATAAAACAACAGGATTTTATCCAGCTACTCCTGAAATAAGCTCACCAGCTTCTCTTTAAAGTGTGTGCAATGACAGCTTCTTGTGGTTCAGGTGGATCACAAAACTCACCCAAAAGTCAAAATGGTTCTTTCCATTCTCTGCAAAGACAATCTTTTCCTTTTAACTTGAAATTTGCTATCACAGATTTGATTGTCTGTTTAAAAAAAAAAAAAAAATTAAGAAAAGCGGCACATTAACTTGCAGAGAGAAGAGAGGAGCTAAATCTGAGACCTCTTATCTGAATCTTCTTGATGCCTAAGTGCTGGATAATTGGAATTGCTGTCTTAGCCATAAATGCTGCTTTGCTAAGATGTTCCTAACCTTTTGCCCCTCTAGCACAGCAGAACCCTGGTTCTCAGATCTCAGGAGATACAAGAAATCTGACCTTCACTGGAGAGAGATCCTACAGAAAATTCCTAGAAGTCCAGCAGGAGATGAGTGCTTTGCAAAATGAGAAACCCAGTCTGTCTGGAGTCAAGAGCAGTTCAGAGACAGTGTCACTCAGCCAACCACACGGACCAACTTGCCCTTAGCTAAGACTTTCAACAGCCATAGTTCAAACCCTCCCAGACAAAGCACCTTCTATGACCAGGCAGGTTTTTGAGAGGGAAATTGTGTGTGAAATAGTCATGTTGTTAAGAGCAGTTTAGGAAACTGGGGCCATCTGCTGTGGTCCTTGCGTTGTGCTAATTCTGAGTGCATTGGATGGGTCTACAGAGCCAGAGTCCACCTGCAAAGACACAGATGAGTCTGTAAAGAAGAATAACTATTAATGGTTGCTGATATTCAAGACAAGACAGTTTTCCCCATGGATAACTTGTTTAGGTACTGCCTGGAGGGCAAATAGTGAGGATTCAGCAATTCTGAATGTCAGCTTACATATTTAGGAACCTCATGTCAAATGCCTTCTAAAATGCAGCAAAAATGAGGGCCATTTGACAGAGAAAAATGGGGAGATGTGAACAGCAGAATCTGTTCTCTGCCACTGACTCACCAAGGGACTTGGAGCGAGTCACCTTATTTCTCCATTATTCCAACACTCCCTTGTAAAATGAGGCCAACAGCAAAGCAGGTGCAGCATTTTCTGTAGCGCTCAGGTCTGTACCTGCTGATGTGTGTTTTGGCTGGGTTGCACAGGAGTTTTCAGTTCAGAAGAAGGGTCTGTAGAGAGACATCAGGGTTTGTTAATCCATGCTTTATAATGTTCTGACATCTGGAAGGGCAGAGCAGAATCATTATTGTTAGGATGATGACCACTGTGTCCCTTATTAAAGAGGAAATTAAAAATAGGAAGTGGTTATAATTATCATTTTGGACACCATTCCAGGGGCATCATTCTCAACACAGTGCCAGGATTATAAAGTAATAGCAAAGGGAATGTCAATGTCCAACTCCTTTTTTCAGTGCAGCATGAGGGTGAGCCAGTAAGATCCCTGCTATCTCCTTCCCTGACATCCAGCCGTGCCTTTCCCAATATGGCTCGCTCCCGCTTTCTGAGGTCCATTGTAACACGAACAAAGGCAGCCCACTGGTATTGTTACATCCAAATGATGGAAGGGGACAGAGGGCAAAAAAAAGGCAGAATCTCTAGAGACGAAAACAATCAGTTTGTACCGTTCCAGAGGGGAAGAGAAGAATTTCCCAGATAAAGATTTATCACTGTCCCTGTCCCCTGCTCTAAGGCAAAGTGCTGCTGCCTGTTCCAAGCTCCCTGGTGTTGCTCTCTGCTCCACACAAGGAAGGGAGAACCCGCCTTTGGAAACTGCTAACCTTTTCCTGCATGGAAATCCAAATGAAAGCACTTTGTTTGGGAAAGGCTTGTGCTGGGATTCATAATAAGCCATCGTTGACGTGACAGACCTTGTTGTTGACTTGGAGCCAAATCTTGAGGTCCTTGCCTGAAGGATCAGCAGGATTTGACCCCAGGACTGTTATTAGCCTTGACATCACCAGCTCCTGACATGGGATAGTTTTCCAGTGAACTTGCTTGAGAATGTTTAGAAATGTCAAGTGGCCGAGCCACGAGGACACAAGAACGAGAAGGTATCAAATTCGCCCAATTGAATGGGAGAATTCCAGTCCTCCCCCTCGCTCTCGCTGGCGATGGCAGCGCTGCTGACAACGTGTGTCAGGGTTACGCCACGTTATCAGAACCCCTCTCAGCCCGGGCGCCCTTTGTCAGCACAGCCCACGTGTGAGATCCCTGCTAAGCGAGAGCAACGGGATCCCTACGTAGGCTCAGAGACCCGCAAGAGAACTTTAGCAGAACTAACTGTGTTGTGGTGGATAGAGCTTGTACCAAACCTTTCACAGACAGGATGGACGCTGTGTTAGCCGGGCAGGAGCCTACAAGTTCTGGTTGTGGTGTGGTAATATTTTTCCAAAGGATGTCCCATCACACTGAGAGCTTTTGGAGCGGGGAAGGAGAGGGGCAGAGGTGATTAAAGAAGCTGGAGAGCTGTGGGGACTGATGCCGCACTCGTGAGGTGCAGCAATCCCCATATGTTTACTTTTACTCCATATAGGCCAGAAATCCATGCTGAACTCCAGCAGAGGAAAGGCCACGTGTTAGTTAAAACCTCTGGCCAAGCTCTTGCTCCCTACTTGGAACAGCTACAGCACTCACTTCAATACTTGCAGAACAACTCATCTCACCATGGTTTAACCCAAACTTCTCAACAACCTTTGCCATTCTCCATTGTCTTCACTGTGTTCAGTGCTGCCAACTTTCCTTGGATACATCCACAGCACAGTAAATCTCACTCCCGTGCTCCTAGACTCGAGCTGCTGTTCTGGTTGCTGGCATTAGTCAAGGTCTAACAGGATCTACCATTCCATTCACGCCCCCAGAAGATTTGTACCACCCAGATGCCATCATCGAGCGAAACTCCCATTGTTTCACACAGCTAAAATCAGTTCCACTAACAAAAATGATAAGATGTCAGAATCCGTATCGATCGCATATATCCACTCATCTATCTTGCCATCTCTCTGCAATTTCCGCAATCTTGAGAGCGCCACTTGTTAGTGTGCTGCAGGAACTCATCCAAAATGCTTCAATATCCCTAAATTAATCATGGAGGATTCACCTTCTCTTCCATCAGGGAAAACAAAAGCCTGAAATTCAAGGGGAGGGCTGAAATCTACTCGGCTGATTGGCTGGAAGATGCCTTCTCACCCACTCGTCGTGCTCGGTAACATTTCCAAATATTTTTGGGCAAGCTGAAAACAATTGTGTTGGAGGGGCAGGGGGGCTGCTAATACCCTATCAGTTTCACATTCTTAGGAGAGTTCCCAGCCCACCAATCTGCCATCCTATATCAGGCAATGAGCCTTCAGCTGGAAACTTTACCCTGGCTCTACCTATTGTCCAATGTTTTCCTTCCTGCCAGATGATTGGAATCACACCAGTTGTTAATTTTACACCTGCTGTTTGTGAATATCCCTGGGTGACCTTTCCAACAACAGCTACCACGGGGGATTTCGCAGCGGAGAGATGCACATACATCCATGAGGGAGCAGATAGAAAGGGAACAGGAAGGGGCCTCCTGATGAATGATGAGGGATTAAAATAGCTCTTGCTGGGGCCATAGTGGGATATTGGACAGCAGGAATGATGAAGCGGATGTTTAAAACATAGTGAAGTGTCACTCTAAGCACAGAGGGCAAAACAGTGTTAGCAGATCCCTTCCTCTTCTCAGCTCTCTCCTGGTGCCCAGCTGGCCTAGCAGTGCAACCCCCAGAGCTTCTTGCAAAGGAAGAGTGTCTCCCTGAGATGCTGAAGCCAAGGTCTGGAAAGTCTGGAAACTCTTTTTATTTGGGAATCTGAAAGGAGTTTCTGCCCTACGGCCCCATTCATCACTTCTTACCTTGGTGTAACTGACCCCAGTGCCATCTCTGGAAGGGATTAATCACTCCAAGAGGGATGTGCCAGTACAGCATGGACAGAAAAAGCCACTGGCTTCTCAGTCCTGAATTCTAGCTGGTCTGAGGAAGTCACAGGTGCTCAGATATCACTGTGACTAGCTTTAATACTCACATTAGGTTAAACAGATCTAACTACATTAGAACTGCTGCATTAAGAGCACTCTGGTTATTAAAAATGATTTATGGGGCCAGAGATGGATCAGAGGAGAAACTGGCCATGGCCTGTAGCCACGTCACATCAGCAGTTCCTACAGCAAGCTGGTACTTGGCTGTTGAAAGTGGAGTAGTCTACAAATAGGCACAGGAGATGGCAAATTTTCCTCTGAGGGAATACTGAATATTGGATAAATAACACAGTGGTGGACGTCTGCTGAGTGGTAGCAGATGTTCAGGGACAGGCAAGCCTGACCCTTGTGGAGGAGAAATCACTGATGTTGATATCAACACAATTCTGTGTGTACAGTGCTCAGTCACAGGCCTCCATCCTCCCTGGCACAGCAGTGAGCAGCGTGCCAAGAAATCTCTCTCCCAGAGATCTCCACTCAGCATAATACACCCTTTCACTAGAGAATGGCTCTGGCTCAGGACCTGATTCCATTCAGAGGTATTGGGCCAAATCTTGCCTCTGTGCTCTAATCTGGCCAAGCACAGCTCAAATGGAAAAAGCCTTCTGAGATCTGAACCCCAGGTCCAAACCAGGCTGCCCTCAACTACTGTAACTTCTCACTACAGGATGAGGAGACTCCGTGCTCTTGTAGAGACCATCTTGCAAGTGAGGCTCTCACCACATCGAAGCTAATGAGCATCCCACTGCATCTTGTGCCAAACAGGAGGGTTGGCCAATTCCCAAATTTGAAGAATGACACACTGACAATATAAACTCTTGCTGCAGAAGAAATTTCTCACTACTTCTCCTCATCAAGTGTGGAATACATGACCATTTGTGCAGAAAGCCTGTCTGCAAACCCCAGGGGAATAATCCCAACATGTCCCTCAAAAGGAAGGATGTCCCTGACGCATCATTTTGCTGTGGTGTTCTTGTGAGTCCTTCTTCTGAGACTTTCAGGCCATCAAGCCACCACTATCTAAATGCTCTTGCCCAAAAGCTCACTCAAATGCATGGACACCTGCAAACAGTATGACATGCCTTGGGCAGCACTGGAGGGGGTCTGTGTGTCACATATCTCCAAACTCCTGGAAACCAGAGGAACAATAGTTGTAATCCCCCCCAAAAAAGAGTCCCTCAGCTAAGTGAAACCTGTGGTTGAAGATCAGGAATGGCAGATGAGCTTCTCTCTGCAGCCTCGTCAACAGGCTAATGGCCATCTGCATCTCTGGATTCAGTTCTGTCCTTGGCCAACCCAGTTTAGCAAAGGTTTTGTTTTTCTTGGGCTGGTTTTGTTTACAGCCGCTTGACCGAGGCAGAGAGTTCACCAGCAGCTGAATGCAACCCAGGCTCTCCCAAGTGAACGTTCTCCAGTGAAACATCTGGTTATAAGGCAAGGTCAAACAGGCCTGAAATGGGAGAGGGCCACAGATTCTCTCCGCTGAGATGCAGCCAGCTGGGAAAAGAACAGGCTTTTTTGGGCATGGTTGAGCACTTGGCTGGGAAAAGGAAAAAGAAGAAGAAAGAAACAGATACTGTAGAAAATCCAGGGATCAAGAGTCTGGTTCTTTTATTGGTTAACAATCAAGACCACCCTGGTTGCCACATGGATTGCTGAGTCTTATTTAGCAGGAAATCTAGTTGTTCCCAAAAGACAGAAGGTCTCTTCAAATCCCTCACATTTACCAGTGTATATATATGAATTCCTCTATTCCCCATTATCCCAGAATTACCTCAGATGAACATCCCAGGCAGAAGACCTTCTCCCCACTAGGTTCTTTCTACTATTTACTTCCCACAATTGCAGTAGAGTTGGAAGGATGAAGACAGACCTGACCTGCAGTACACTGCAAACCTTGATCTCCTAAGTTCCTCAGGACAAGGACCACCCAGTTGCTCAGTGTTTGTCCAGCACCTGCACCACTAGTGCCCAAGTGAGCGTCTGGATGCAATAAAGACATAAATAACAACATTGTTCGTGACTGGAGTGAGAGCTCCTGCAAACCAAAGAAACCACTCAGGAAGCCTAAAGAACAAATCCTTCCACGCAGCCCCAGGGAATGTTAGCAGCAGTCTAAGATTCAGGATTTCCTTGTTTTTAAAAAAAGATTGTACCTCAGAACAAGAATCAGAAAAAAGCCCCATGTGAATTGAATGAACAACCAAGCACACAGAACACTGACCAAGAGAGAAAGCTCATCATGGAGACACAGCAGAAACTGTTTGGTGAACTGGGACTGATTCATGGACTACCAAAAAACAGCCTCTCTGTTCTAGAGGATAAAAGAGTAAATTCACTTTATGGAGTTTATGCAGCACAAGCTGACCAGCCCTAATAACACTAATGCTTAGTACATGATTTTCAGAGAGAAACAAGTGAAGAATAATTGTCTGAGCATGGGCCCAAGCACTATTTCTGAGCCGTGATGGTTCCTCTTTCGAGACCTTCACTAAGTCACTCAACCTGTTTGTGCTTGAGCATCCTTCTCTAAAAGGATAAGGACAACAGCAGTCACTCACCTACTTCAGCAGGCAATGAATGATTCAGAAAGCTCTCATCGACCTCTTCAAGTCCTACACACAATGTCCAACATGTCAGGCAGCAGGTCACACCAGCCAGAAAGCTATCATCTCTTAATGGGTGATGGACAAGGCAAAGCCTGTGGAAGGACCTGGCCTCTGGAACTTTTTCCTCTGGCATCTCTATCCAAGCTGGGAATGGTTTGCAGAAGGATCCACTTCCCCATGGAGGGGGTATGGAGGGAGGGGGAACAGCTTGTGCTGAGGGTGTGACTGCCATTGCACCGGGCCATGCCGGAATCCGGACGTCGGGGGCAGAGGCATCTTTTGAGGCTCAGCACATCAGCTGCTGCCTTCATGCACCAGAAATAAAGGGCTCCAAATCCAGACCTGGAAGCCAACCAAAATACCAGAAGACCGTCGTGCTTCTCGTGTGCATAATCTGATGCCTAATTTGCATGCACCGCTTGTGTATCTTAATCCCAGCTTTCCAGGGGATGCTGTCCCATGCCTGATCCCATCAGCAGATGGACTCCATGTGCCCAAATGAAAGCCACAGTTTCACCCATCTCGGATTTTTCCCACCAAACTGCTGGATGCAGCTGTTACCCAGGCCCCTGCCTTATGCAGTCTTTGGTCTGCATGCAGAGATTTTCCTTTGCAAGCTCGTTACCATTTCAGTCACCCTTCAGGCTGCCTGGACACGAGCAAGCTCTGGTCTGGAGTCACTGTGCTCCAACAAACACCATTAGCACTTCCAAGCACATAGTGCTGGCTGGAATCTGCCTGGCTTGGAGCACAGATCTGGTGCATAAACCCCTCACAGACCAGCCACTTATTCATAACAGCCTATACAGTGACAAAATAACCTTCCAGCTGCCTACTAAAAACCCACATATAAGTGCATTAAGAGTGGAGCTTTGTCATAATGTAAGGGGTCAAATAGCTCCTCTCTCCCTCTACCTATTTAAGGCCTGGTGGGTAAATTTGGGTCATTCTCACCCTCTACTGAGAAAAACAACTTCTCTGCCTGTTGAAGTTGTACCAAAGTGACAAGTAAAGTTTGTTGAGGCCTCGTCTCTCTCTGTTGCCAGGAGGGAGGAAAACTGTCTGGGACTTGGGCATTTCCCTTCCTCTTCCTTTGAGAAGTGTTTTGATCAAATCAGTAAAACCGTTCATTCTCTCTGTCAATCCTTAACTTTATTTTTGTTACTTCTAGACAGCTTGGAACATCCTTTCCTAGCTGATATTCACTAAATCTGTCTCAGCAGCCAAACCTGCTGCCTCCCAGCACCCAAGCAACAGAGACAGTCCTGTGCAGTCGGGTCTGGCACTGCCTGGGGAGCAGCAATGAACCCATCCATCCCTCCCTCTGCAAAGAGCTCCTGCTGGACATCTTCCAGCACTTCATCCCAGCTGGGAATGATCTCTATCCCTCTCCCCCTGGCTCTTGTTCATGAAGCGCCATCCCTGAGCCCCTGACCTGGGAGCAGGGAATGCTGTGGGGACACCTCCATCGCCTCCCCATAGCAGTGGTTTAAGGGTGCTGACTGAAAGCATCCGCTGTGGCCAGGCAGCTGTCCAAGCGCGTTGAGTGCAAGCACAGTTGCACTTCCACAGGCTGGGATCACCCTCCTGGATCGCCGACCCCTGACTGCACGGGGCGGAATCCTGAACCAGGGAAACTGCCCTTGCTCCCTCTCTAGTTGTTCACAGCAGGGATAAGTGAGGCCTCATCTATAATCACCTAAAACCATCACATGATTCATGCTTTCGCAGCACAACAGCTGAGCACGCTGCAGGATACACAGCAACACACATTGGTGATGCACCATTACACACTTCCCCAGTGCAAGCCCTGTTGAAACGCTGCCATCAAATTATTTCAACTGATCAAAGCAGGAAAAAAATAGAATATTAAAGCCCCAGATAACAAATTAATAAGAATAAAAGCATGTAGGTGAGAATTAAGAAGGCATTAACATTCTGATGGCATCTGCTGCCTAAATTAAACTAAAAAAAAAATGAGTTCAGCTGACGCTCAGGATCAGGACAAATAGTTCTCAAATGGAAATTACAGTTTTGAAAATTATGCACCAAAAAAGGATCCAATTTAGGACATTTCTGATTTGTGAAGTTCTTTCTCCAGGTGGGGATCTCAGGCTTCACTGGAGGGCTGGCAACATGATTGGCAAGATGTTGGAGTTGCTCAGGTCCTGCAGCCCACAGCATGACCAAACTGGCCCAGAGTCTTGCCACCTCCCCGATCCTACTGGGGCTCTGTCCCCTTTTGGAACTGGACCACATGGATATGGTGTGTAAAGTGTGTTTCATTCAAGCAGAGATCATCTTGAAAAGAGAGGAAGAATTAGACCTGCATTTTCAAAGGAGCTCTATGTTAAATTACGTGAATAACTGCATCAGTAATTTACATGAGCAGTTACTGTGACAACTAATAGTGAACATCTTAAGTAGCCAGTTGAGCATGTAATGACCTGAGTTATATGCACCATCATGTCTCTTTGGCACACCAAATTAGGTGTGTATACACATTTTGCATGCCCTGAAGGACTTCTACCTCAGCAACAGCCTTAATTTCACAGCACAAGCCTGATCTCAGCAGCCTAGCACAGCACAGCCAGTTTATGCAATGCAGAGAGCTGGCACAAACTCCAGGCCCAGGTTGGAATGGATCTTCAGACAGCTAATTAATTTTTACTGCTCCTTTGTGAACTGTAAATTACCCTTCATTTCCTAGATTTCTGTCCCATTTTTTGCCTGCCTTTTTCTAGTGAAGCAGTAAAAAGGGAAAAGTGCCAATAATGGGTTCTCGTTGTGATAAAAGCAGCCACGACTCACTCCCACTTTGAACAATGCTCTGCTTATGACCAGAATATAAAGGCAATTGGGTTTCAAGAAACTGTCCAGAGATAATGACTTTTCTTGGAGATGGGAGGATATGAGGAATATTTTATAAAAAGAGGGGCGGGAGGATTGTCTGATTTTGCAGGACAAGCATAACCGAGTTCTTCTCCTGCAGAGGGTTAAAAACAAGATAAATAATCTTCACTTACAGACCAACTTCATCAGTATTGCCTGCACAAGAGGGAAGGGAAACTGCTTACAAGGCTGAACTGCTAACAACCTCCCCTTCTCACTCAGACAGAAAGAAGAGCCTCTTCCCCAGAAAAAGTGACCTTCAGACCACACACACACACACCAGAGTCTTCCGAGAACAGCCCCTGAGCAAACAGTGCCAGGGCAAGGATGGGTGGCTTTTTTTCCATACTTCCATGACCCTGTTCAAAGACTAAAGCTGCTGATTCTGTTGAATCCAGACAGCAACACCCTGCCAAGAAAGGATCTACTAGTGTATACAAGCCATGGTTCCACTGCATGTTCATTGCTGATGCCACTGTTCACAGAATCACAAAACGGCTTGGGTTGAAGGGACCATAAAGACCATCTTGTTCCACTCACCACCATGGGCAGGGACACCTCCCACTAGCCCAGGTTTCTCCAAGCCCTGTCCAACCTGGCCTTGGACACTTCCAGGGACGGGGCAGCCACAGCTGCTCTGGGCAACAAAACTATCAGGGGCAAAAGCAGCTGTAGGGAGAAGATCATAACACACCTGAGATGAACTTTTCACAGGCGCTACTGAAATTCAGGACAGCATCAACTTCACCCTTGTGTCGGGACACAGTATTTGCATTAAATCCACAAGTAACAAAAAGGTATTGCTGGAATTTTCATGTGGTTACATCTCCCAAATGCCCCTTGAAAGGCCATGGCCGCAAGAACATACGGAAGATCTCCGTGTCCATGCTGTTGGGATGCTGCAGGAATGAGAACATGGCATTGCTGGGGTGCATTTATGGGGCCTTCAGCATATTAGATACTTGTATTGCAAAACACCACATTCCTCAGCTCTGACGGAGCCTCTTTTATCTCAGTGGCAGATTCCTGAGTTGCAATCCCTGCCAGATGACTGTGCACAGTGAGTTAATGGCCACAGAGCCTGAGCTTCTCTTGCCTCAAGTCATTTACCCAGAGCACCAGTGACGTTGTCGTGTTCAGCCCATATTTACTACAGCTACAAACTGATTCAGAGAAACCTGGAGTACAGGATTAATCATTACTCTTGGGATGTTGAAAATGGATACCAGAACGGACTTCCAAATTAGGTATCTAAAAGTCCTGCATCTCCCAGGAGAGCCCTGTTACATCTCCCTACTCCTTCTAATGGAATCTATAGTATGTGAACACAGCTCTGCCTCCCACAAGCCCTCCCTGCATAATTATCCCCAGCTCAGATTGCTGCTCTCTGTAATGGCTGGAGAAACACTTTCTTCAGGCTACTGAGATGTAAAGAGGAAATGTTTATTGCAAAATGCGAGTCAACCACAGTGGGTCTGGGCCATGGTGGAGGGATACAGAAATGGCTGCTTCTTCTTTTTTTGCCTCAGAAATAGAACCCACTAAAAATAGCAGTTCCTCAGGAACAAGACTGCCTGAAAATAGCTGTTTCTCAGGAGCAGGGCTGGCTGCTTCTGAAAGAAGTAGCTATTAATGTATAATTGTCCCTGAGGCTGGTTTCTGAGAAAATGCTGTACATACAGAGGGCTGTAAAGAGTTATGTTCACAGCAGGGAACACAGGCACCCCTCTCTTGTCAGAGGTCCTGTAAACTCCAGTACTTCACAGCCATGCATTTGGTTCACTAATTGTAGGCAAAGTTAGATCCATCACAGCACTGGGAAGTATTTCCCTCTGTTCTGGCTAAAGCAGCACTCTGGGATGCTCTCATTAGCTAGACCAGTAAATGAGAAAGCCTCCAACAGCTCTAACCAAACCTACACTGGTTCCTCCCCCAGGACTGAGAAAGCCTTACGAGACAGAGCCAGCTTTGAAACTCCAGTACTCTTTTTCCACAGAAGATCCAAGAACTCTGTTGAATTGCAGGTTGTGCAATCTACTTCCAATTTCCTGCTCTACTCAGCACTTAGAGTTTTCTCGCGCAGATGCTACAGGGCAATAAATCTTCTGAAGAATGGCTCTGCATTTCTCCCACTGTGGTGTTGCCTTATAATGAGGAAAGACAAATTGCTTGTGAGATTGGCTGATTGGTTGGTTATTCCCAAAAATGTCTCACTCGTCCCTCTCATAACACCATGGGTTCAACAGCTCATTTCTTCCGTCTTCATTTTCCTTCCCAGCCCAGACAGCCAATATCTATACAGAGGCCATTCTCCTCCTGTTCCTCTCCCCTTAAGGAAAAATCCATCTGGCCAAAAGCAGCAGTGACTATAAAAGGTCCAGAAAAGGCAAATTTTGCAAAGCAACAGCTTTAAGGGAACAGCAGTGGAGACAAAGTACAGGGGGGATCTGACTGCTTCCACCATTTCAGTCCCACAACAGCAGTGCCAGAAACCACAGTAACCTCTGCTGAGAGCATCCTTGGATCCCAAAGGCTGTAGGACTGGGCTGTGTCATCTCTGGATGGAAGTGTGTAGACTGCTCCTTCCAGGCTCTCCTCTAAGTGCTGCTTCAAGTCATACCTCTCCTTTGTTTATTGGTGATCTGACACTTCAGCATTCCAAAGGCAGAAGCAGCTTTCTGGAGCAAGTGTAGGGCTGAAGTTCTACCCACCAAGTAGCCCAAGACAGGTCTTTTAGCTCAAGACATTGTTCTTTATTTTCCTGACAATTCCAGCAAGAGAAATGGCACTCTGCTTGTCCTTACACCAGGCTGAAATTTTCAGTATGGAAACTACCTCTAGCTCCCCGAGTAGGTTTAAACTGCAGTGTGTAACAAAGACCAACATTCCCAGGCTTCATTTTAACCCCGTTTGCTCAGGTGGGAGCACTGGAGAAGCTGCAGCCAGGCTGAACTCACATACCCACCGCTGTGGGAAACTTGTAAAACACAAAATACACAGTGCCAGAAGTCTGGTGCCTGACATGGCCAGGTAAAACCAGAGGTGGTACACACACCCATGACATCCAGTGACACAGTTAACTGATCTTTCCTTTCCCAGTTGCCAAGTGGTTTGTTATATAATCTAAACTGTACACATAAAGGGAAAGATCTATAAAATATAGGCATACAAATATACTCCTAGCCCTTTTATTTTGCTAAAGTTTTGAAAAATGCCTTGGGATCCTCAAAACCAATAGCCCAGGAAAGACAGAGTGCTTGATTTCTGTCTGATAGCAGCAGGGCAAGATTTTTTTTTGCATCTTTGATCGGTTTGATTAAACAAGCGTTTAAGTTGCAGCCATCATACAGTGCTCATTAAAAAATACATTTGTGTAGCATTTTTCATCCAAGAATCTCATCATGTTTTACAAAATGTCATTAATTAAACTTTACAGTTCCCCTCGGAGAGGGATAAGGAAAATGGAGAGTTGCTTTAATCCATCACTGAACTGCAGCAGGCGCTGGGTTAGAGGAAAGCAGCTTTCCAGCAGCACACAGCAGCACTGGGTCGGGAAGAGATCTCCAGGCAAAGTCACCCAGGGACTATATCACACACCTTGTGTTTGCCTGAACTGTGCAATTCTACTATAGGTTAAATGCCAATTCTTGCATTAAAGAGAAGAGGATGATTTTTCTCCCCCAACCCGCTCACCAGGTTTGTATCTGAGACACCTGGCAGGACAAGACACCTTCCAGTGAATCCCCAGCAGTGGTAAATCCCAGGGGCAGCCAGGACCCAGGAGGCAGAAGATACAAAGCCACACAGCCACAAATTGCATCTCTCAGTACTGGAATGCTGTGCAAGCTGGTGCTTAAAGTGGAGGGAGGGTAAAGTCCCCTTAATCCCTTGCTTACTTCCCTCTCCCCTCCCCATCAGTAAATCCACACCTGTTAAAGGTCACCCTGAAATGAAATACATTTGAGTGCTTCCTGCTGCAGCTTGGCTCCCCTGTCCCAGTCCCCTGCGGTCCCTCCCAGTTCAGCTGCAGAGTGAGAGTGGGAAGGGGGTGCCCACGTGCTCTGCTTGAATGTCAGAGTCCCATGGCTGAAATCCCACCCGACTTTTAGCTGATCTTTAGAGAGGAATCTCCCTCTCACCCCGGCTTTAGCAGGTGTAGGATAACATGGCCACTGGGCAAGCCTGATTAGACAGATCTGTTATACCACTTTCACTACCTTGGAAAAATCTAGAATTTGATCTGGTGCAGTCCAGGGAGGGAGTGCAAAGGATTGCTGTTTGTAAGTGAAGTGTGACAACAAAACCACAGGGATCTGTGCCAGGGGAGAATGATGCAAACAGACACCTGTGCATCCACACCGCGCCACAGAGCGCTGGCAAAAGGCAGGACAGATGGAGCAGCAGGTACCTCACCAGCTCACTCACCAGCTAATCAACAATGCCGTGAATCCCAACGGTGACTGAATCCATGGATTGGAGAAGGAGGCATGGAGTAACTCTCTCGAAGTGACTGGTGGGGGGACTGAGCTGTGGCTCTCCCCCCGGCAGCCCTACAAACCTTCGGATTCCTTTCTGTCTCCCAGTAAGTTGTGTAGCTCACTCTCTGGTAAAAAACCGAAGTCTCACGGGAGCAGTTGTGCTTCTTGGCTCCAAAGCACTTGCTTCAGTCCCTTGTCTTCTTGCTATCACAGGTGAAGTGACTGCAGCTGTCGGGAAGAAAGAGAAAGTCTGAGATACAAGCCCTTTCAGTGCTTCATGTGCTGGATTGAACTGGAGAATGGTTGTGGTCTGAGATCTGCAGGAAACAACATCAACAGGTGCCACAGGGTTGTAGAGGCAATAATGTCCCAAACCCACCAGTGCCTCTGGTCTGACTAAGACTCAGGCACAGCAACGTAGTTTATTCCAAAACACAAAGTAGGAGAGGGAGAACAGCCATTGACTGATTCAGCTGGGAAGGTCAGAGAGGCAGTTTCCATATAAGACTATGGAAGTGCTGAGGATTTGCATCAGACATGAATGCGGGAAGTGAGGAAAAGTACAGGGATTGTGTGGAGGAACTGACAGTGGATTCAAAGATGGTAACAAGGTGATTTTTTTTCAAAGCCTCTGTCACGCTATTTAATTAGTTTCCAAATCCTCCCCTGATAATATGAGGGCCGTTTGTACATCCCTCCTGCTGGGCCACTCACACTTAGCCAAACAGACACATGGATGAGATGGGATTCATCACACCAACCTTCCCCCTGCTCTTGCAGGCAGATCTGTCTGCACAGATGGAAGGTGCATTCAGCCCTGCCCTTCTGGACTGATCCCACCATGCCCTTCCCAGTGGGTACATCTCTTTCCTCTTTTTAGCATGAAGAAACTGGTTTTCACTGGTCCCTGGTTTTATTTTCATGTTTGTCTCTGGGAAGCAGCCTCAGATACAGCTGTTGCTGCAGCAGATTTATCTCTGTGAAAATTCCTGCTTTGGTTTTGCAAGTGTTTTAATTAACGTACATTATTTTAGTACACCTTACTACTGATAGCATGTAATTATCTCCCCTCAGGTGTATATTTAGCTAACCAGCAGGCTGATCAAAGACCTACAAAATAAGGTTCTTTTGTAACTGACACCAGATAGAAGCAAGATGGGACCAAAGGAGGAGGGAGGAATTCCCCCCTCCCCAGCCCTAAAGCCAGGGCTCAAATTTCTCCACTTGAAAAGATAATCATAACATTAACTTACACATTTTATGAGAGGAGCATGAAGATGCATCAACACTCAAGTGCTGTGAAGGAGAAAAGAACTATGTACATGCTAAACTATTAATCATTGGTAAGTGATCTCTTCTGCAAAGTGTTTTGAGGTTGACAAAGGAAAATGGCTCTGTAATAACACAGAGCAAGCAATCTGCTTGCAATCACAGGTTAATTCTCAGAAGTGCTTTTGCCATGTCAATCCCTATATATTATTATCTCTGTAAGGCAATTCACAATTTTCCTGAGGAAGTCTGGCCATGGAAGAGATTCCAAACTCCATACCCTTTTCTTATCTTAGTGTCGGAGCCTGGTTTCCACTGCAAGCACAATTTTAGTTGAATGAGGCTGAGACCTCAGGAGCTGCCCTGCCCTCACCTCACCAAACTGTTCATACAATTAAAAAACTAACTGGCTGGATAAAGCAACCTGGGACTGTAACTTTCCTCCAAATTACTGGCTGACAAAACATGCATCTCTCTGTTGAGCTTCTGGAAGCGCCAGCAGTTTGTGATTTCTTTCTCCTTGATGGCTGCAGCTCCTTAACCTGTGCTGGTGGAAGACATCACATTGAAAAGAGTGGTTTGGAGCCCAGGGGCATACTGTGCCAAACCACACGTTTCAGAACCGTATCTGGTCCACAAACCACTAAAGGTTTGATCCTTTATTAAAAGCACTGGGTGCTTTGTCATCAGTTTCAGTGGGGAGCAGGATCATTTAGGCAAATCCCCGTCTCTTGACCTTCTTGAAGGCCACTCTGTGCCACCTCACACACCTACAGACACTGTGTCTGCATGTTACTACAGTACCACTGACCACCTGAGTTTGCAAAGGAACAGGAAAAATTATCCCAGCCTCTGAAGGAGGCTGTTATGCTTTTTACTTCTCCTTTTCAGCAGCTTAAATGAAGAGTGTTACTTAACTTTTCAGGCCACGACTGAATCTTTGGGCTGAAAGCTGCAATATTATGTGTTACCCTTGTTAGTGGAGAGAGGAAACCTCTTTCGTATCCACTGATGTCTTTTGCAAAACACTCTGTGTCTTTTTGAGTTTGTTTCTATTTCTACTTCTATTATTTCTATGCCATTACTTACAAACTTCACAGCATTTTCTAGAGATGTCTTCACTAAGATGAAAACCTCAGGGCAACACTCCATTAGGCTTTTATTTTTAGAGGTTGGGTTAAACCTTCTTGAAATTGGTAGGTTTAGCTGCATTCCTTTATTTAGGGTAGCTGAAGGAGACATTAAGTCTATTTCCACCCACAATATGATTGCTCAAGAACCTGAAGGCTCTGGGAGGACAATTTGGGGGAGGATATTAAAAGGAAAGAAGGTTACATGTGGATGGACTCTACGGTTCAGGTGGAGGAAGAGACAGGAAGATGGAGTATTGAAACAGGCAGAGAACGGAAATTTCTTTGAAGAGCCTGAACAATCATTGATATAAAACCTGGACTGAATACAAGGATTTGGGGTCACATTGCTGCCCGGAGCAGGTCTGGAGCTCTAAGCAAGGAAAGTGGCTCTCAGTGCCTGATTTCTTCCGTTTTCAGGAAAGAAGAGCTGTGAGCATTCTTGCAAGCAAACAGAGACACATCAGAAACACCTTTCTCTGTCACTCCTCCTCCCATCTGGACCAACCAACAAGACCCTGAATTTTGGCCAGCAGCACAGGTCTAAGGGAGGAAACGTGCTGCAAAACCTCCTGCACATCTGTGCCGTTTCACTCTTCCTGCTGGGTTAAGGTGGCATAAAGACACAGCCCTGTTCCTCTCACCCTGCCAGAGAGGGTGGCTCAGGCCCAGGGTTGGGTCACTGCTGCCTCTGGGTGCATTGGAGGTGGATCCTCATTCAGGATTTCCTGAATTCCTGGATTCCTACCCTAACAACCCAAATTTCCCCTCACCCTGCTCCAGGCAGTTTGAGCTCTTCTGCTCTGCAGGGAACTCCTTAAAATGAGGCCCCCACCACTGGCTTTTTTCCTGTAGGTGAATTAATCTGCCTTGCATGAGTAATCCTATTTAAAACAATAGGTTGCCTTGCAAGAATGAGGGAAGGAGTTTGGAGCATGATTTTCTGCAAGTACTGTGAAAAGGCCACATAGTAGTTCATCAGGGGACACTTCAGCCATAAAATGACAGTTACCAGTAAAGTCCACTAATAAAATAAAGGATAATTTAATAAAGGGATTTTTAACCCATTTAACAGAGTCTAAATTTGGAAGCCTTTCTTCAGGTGATCAAGCATACTATACTTTCCTAATCTTACTTTCTGTTATTAATTAAACTAAAAAAAAAAAA
>VXBX01004384.1:140416-159158 GCA_013400415.1 Scytalopus superciliaris
GGCCGCGTTTCTGGGTGTGGGAGCGGGCACCGAGTGGCTGCTCCGCGTGTGAATAATCCGGGGATGAGGCGCTGCCGCGGCCCGGGCTGGACCCACCCAGAAGCTTCTCCACAGCCACCATCTGCATCGTGGGCTCCGGCAGGCCCCGGCCCCGCAGGGTATTCCACCAGGCACCATTCCCTGTTCCTGGGTTTCCTTCAGCCCGCCTGGGCCTGGCCCCTTTGCGCGCTGCTGGAGGTTTCACCTGGGTCTTGTGGAGGTTTTCTGCGCTGGGTTAGAACCCTGCTTTCCATATTGAAGTGCCCCGTAACCCAGGATTTCCTGCCCTTCGTGTCGTTGCACAGCTTTACATGCTTGGTCCGAAGCTTTTGCTTTTTGGGAAAAGAGGGGTCTCTGCTTGTCCCCCACCCCCTCCCCCTCAGGGCAGTGGGAATTAGTGAATTGTTGGCAGACAGTGGGTTTTGGCACTCACTGTTTAATATAAAAGGAAGGAGACATTGCCCAGCCAATAATAATTTTTGTTACAGGACTATTTCTGATTATTTTGGGGTTTGGGTGTTTTTTCAATACCCTGATTTTAAAAAGGAGTGATTGCATCACTATCTCTTCATCCTCTTTCATTTAAATCCCTTAATTTTGCTGTTTAAAGCTGAAGACAGAGATGTTTGAAGCTGTGCCTGCCTGGCCACCAGTGGGCTTTGCTGCAGGTGAAACCTGCAGGTGAAGACATTATAAAAATGCTTCACAGAAAAGGAAAATAATCATTATCCCTGTTTTACAGGTGGGAAAACTGAGGCACAGGGCTGGTCAGTGGCAGGTGTAGAACCAGCACTGCCCATGTCTGATCTCCCTGTGGGAGCAGAACCCTGGCCCTGCACTCCCTGAGCTCCCCGTGGTCCCTCTGGGGGTCTTCCCTCTTCCATTTGCTTCTTTTCAGGCTTTTAATGTCAAATAGTTTCTCCTTAGTTGTTCCAGGACTGTTTGTTTGCAGTAATGAGGGTTTTGTGTTCCTCAGTCCCCAGCCCAGTGTGGAATTCTGGAGCAGCTGGCTGAGCAGCTGCCTGGCCCCTTTTGGTGTAAGGTGGTGTGTCAGAGATGTTCTTCTCTGTTGTTCCACTTGGAGTGATGTCATGGGCTGGGCAGTGAGGTAATGTCTCCTCCAGAGCATTCCCATGGCAGCTCCCCTTCCCACAGGGGGTCAGTGTTGCCCCGTGGGATGGTGGGAACAGACAAACAGAAAACACCCGTCTGTGAGTGCAGCAAGTTGTGCTTATGGTTTGAGAGCCCAGGAGCCTCCCCAGCTGAGGGCAGGGAGAAGAGTCTGTGCTTCCCCGTTTCTCATGGTGAAACACCTCAGGTGGGCCTGTGAGGCTGCACACTGGGCATTTGGGATAGTTTATTCCTCAGCTCTGCTTTTACTGTGCTGAAACGTGTGGGAGTCTGTCTCTGCTGAGCCAGGAGGACTGGTCAGAAAATGTGGGATTTCTAGAGCTCAGAGCCCACATGGGCTGTCTGCACTGGTGCTCCCAGTGCCTCCCAGTCCTACAGCACACAGAGGCAGAGCAGTGGCAGATCTCCCATGGATCCCACACAGTCCAAGGAGGACGAGATGATCCTCTCATGCCTCCCTGTCACCATAAGGGTCCTGTTGTCCTGGGCAGGTGAAGTGAGGAGGGTGAGAGAGATCCAGAGTCTCCTTCTCCCTCCATGGGGCTTCCTGCAGTAACAGGGACCTCCCTTGGCAGAGCTGTTTGCTTGTTGTACTGACTGCCCAACCTGCTTCCCAGTTCTTTGGGCTGGAAGAACATAAACAGCAGTCACTTGCAGGAAGCATTAATGGCTTCAGCAGTTCATTAATAAGAGAACTTGGAGCTTGGGGCAGATCTCAGCCAGGCTGTCCCAGCCACACTGACTCTCCTTCCTGGTTCCTAGAGCTTGTTTTTATTTTTCCTTACTAAGCAGTAAAATATGGAGGCCCTTTTTAGTGCTTCTTCAGCTCTCATTGCAATTCCCAGAGTCTTTGCCCAATTAGCTTCCTCTTTTCCCCTGGCACAGCCTTAGTGCACAGAAGGGTTTACAGAGCCAAGCTTTGGGAATGTTGTAACCACAGGAACATGTTGTGATTCCTCCTGTGCAGGGAACTGGGATCTGCTGTGGGACTGAGCACCCCTCACCAGCCCAGGAAGGGAGTCAGAGGCCACGAGTGCAGGCAGGGAAGGGTGGTGTGAATAATCGCAATTCTCTGTGCATCTTACCCAAAAATCTTGGACCATTTCACCAAGTCCAGTGTGGGGGTTTTTTTGGTGTTTAGGTTCCATCAGAGGAGTTGTTTTGGTTTGTCTAGTCTGCACTGAAAATCCAGAGAGTGCTGCAAGAGGAACAGACCTCTCTGGAAGTTCATCACTAAGCCATGTGTTAATTTTATTATTTTCTACAGGTAGAAAAGGAGGCCACAAAGGCCGAGCAAGACAGTACACGAGTCCTGAAGAGATTGATGCCCAGCTCCAAGCAGAAAAGCAAAAGGCAAGGGTATGTGTTTGCCCCCACCGTGTGCTTCCTGCCACAATTCCTGGGTTGTCCAGCCTGGCTACTTGTAATTCAGGAGCAATGGCAGCTTAGCCAAGTGTTGCAGATCATTCCAACAGTAGCAATCACAGTATGGATTCTGAATATTCCTAGCTAGGGAGACTGCAGGGTATCATCCAGCCTGGTTCCTGAGGCCTGGTAGACCATCCAGTTCACAATTTGAAGGTTAAAGGACAGGGAAGCTGATTACACAGCAGCTTTGGAGATCCTTTCTCTCCTTATTTCATCATTCCAGTCTCCAATGTCAGCCAATTTTTTTATCATGCTCTGCATTCTTGGCTTTGGAGAACAAGGGCTCCCATCTTGACACCTTATTGTATGTTGAAGTTATTATATTTGCCCTCTGGTAGACTTAAAGGACAAAACTCCTTTGACTTCTTCCTGTAAACTTGATTTTCTTGTTTGCCTCTGACTTGTAAGGAGAGATAACAGAGTTTTCTGGCGTGAGGCCTTTTTGGGTGTGTTTCTGTGCCCCAGCATTGGACTGTAACAGCTCCTCCTGCTTCCATGACCTGACTGGTGTCCTAAAACCCATGGCTGCTTTTTGTGGCACTGCTCTCTGGATTCTCAAGTTGTCCCAGCTGTGGTGACACTCTGACTGCTCTTTCTCTGTGACTTCCTGAAAGTGCTGCCTAAGCCCAAGCACACAATTCCAGCTGAGGCCTCTCAGCACTGACCACAGGAGGATAATTACAGCTCATGGAGGAAATACTGATGAATACTCTGAGATGACTCTCTCAGGCAGTTCTGAGCCATAGTGTTGACTCCTTTTTAATGTTCTGCCCAGCTGGAACTCGAGATGATTGTTTGGTTTGCTGCTTAGCCACATATTCCAACTTGGTGTTGGATTTCTTCTTCCGAAGTGTAACTCCCCTTGGTTAGTTTCTGATTCCATCATCTTGGTTTCATGCCATATTTCCAGATTCTGAAACTGCTTATGAGTCTGATCCTGTTCTCCAAAATGATTCCAGCTCCTACCAGTGTGATGTAGTTCACAAACTGTGGAAGTGTTCTCTGCTCCCCGTGTTGTTAATAAAAATACCAGCTGGAAATGAAGCAGAAAACCAGGACCCACTTGAAATGTGTGCATTGTTTCTCAACAAACCAGAGAGCTGCTCTTTGAGAAGGATGTAATTTTTGTGATAATCCATATCACATAGTGATGGTTACAACTAAGACTGTTTTATTAAGGAAAGCTTAAAAAACCCCCAAAATTAACAAAATTATTCCTCTTGCTGCCCCTTGCTCATCCCCTTTGTCAGTTACTTGATGAGGAACCTTGGCAGTGGTAAAACAAGCTGTTCACACCCCTGTTAGTTGTTCTAATGATCCAGAAATGAATTCCCAGACTTCTGTCTGGTGGAAGCTGTGCTAAAAAGGCTGTAATTTCTTTGATAGTAGTGTTCTGGTTGATGGTTATCAGTTTGCTCTTCTTCAGTTGTTTATCTAGACCCAGGATGGGATCCAGCTCCATACTGCATTCATGTAGTTCCCAGGCTCTGAGATATTTTATGCACTGGAAACCTGGGTCAAAATTCTCCTGGGGAGCTTTTACTTGGGAAAAGTGAAGTCCCAGTTGTGACTTTTACAGTCATTTTGCTGTTGGAGGGAACAGCAGGATTGTTTGGAGGTGAACTGATGGGACAGGTGATCACACTGAGCTCTGAGGATGAGCTCTTGTTCTGTAACAGCCAGGCCAGGCCCCCTTGGTGACAAAAAGGCCATGTTGGGAACACTAGTGCCCAGAGCTGTCTCTCATCCCTCCAAAATTATCTCATTTAGGAGTTGGGTTTGGGATTTTTATTGACATACATTTCCTCTTGTTTCCTGTGCTTTTGTAGGAAGAAGAGGAGCAAGAAGAAGGAGGTGAAGGAGCAACAGGGGATCCCAAAAAGGAGAAGAAGTCTTTAGATTCAGATGAGAGTGATGAAGATGATGAGGATTATCAGGTACTGTCATTCTCAGGGCACTTAATCCAGTGGCACCACCCAAATTCTTGGGCTGGAGGGAGATTCGTGCTCTTAAGTCAGAGTTCTCTTTGAGAACTACCCATAATAAATTTGTATGGAAGAACTATTTTTAGAAGCCCAAAAAGCCTCACTTGGACATCATTTTGTCCTCAGAATGAAAACTTGTGTATGTTTATAAATGAAATACAAAGGCAAGAAGATTTTAAGAAAGGCCGGGATGGCAAGATAACAGTCCTGGTTCATAAATAGCTTTGCTGGCTGGTGGTAAAATCTGGAGTTGGAGCTTTTGGGGTGCTTTGCAGTGTGTTTGAAGAGCTCTGAGGCAACACAGTGGTGGGTGTGAGAGAGGGTTTAACCTGCCCCTTGTTCCTGACCCGCAGCAAAAGCGCAAAGGAGTGGAAGGGTTGATAGACATCGAGAACCCCAATCGTGTCGTTCAGGCAACCAAAAAAGTAACTCAGCTGGACCTGGATGGACCTAAGGAGCTCTCACGACGAGAGAGGTGAGTCTTTCCTGCTGCCTCCATGGGAGCTGGTGCGTCCCTGGAATTTCATCCTTGCTGGTGGCAGCGGTTTGACACGGGGAGATGTTTCCCTGCTGTGTGTTGCTGCCTGAAGCAGACACTGAGCAGCAGCAAACTGTCTAGGAGGGGCTCACTCTGCTCAAAATGTGATTCCTTAGGAACTTCACAGAAGTTGCCTGTCCTGTAGGAGCAGCTGTGGCCATCCTGGAGCCAGAGTGCACTAAGAGAAAGGGATTTAGGTCATTCCTTTCCTGAAGTTTTATGCCAAAAATCAGATGGAACAGAAATCCATTTGCCAGAGGTCACTTTGGGTCCACTTTAGTCTTGCTGCAGAAGGTGCCTTGGTGACAGGGAGTGGTTTCTGAGATTCCAGGCATTGTGGTGAGATTTTTTCTTGAGCAGATGAATAAGATGAAAACCTAAGCTTAATCTTCTAATTCCACTTATCAGTGGTGAGTTTTGGAGGGAAAGATTTAAGCTTTTTTTATTTGGGATTGATTTCTTCATCAGGACACCTTTTAGTGTAAGGCTGGGAAGAACATGTCATGATGCTTGTGGTCTGGAGCTGATTGGTTTGGCCTCCTTCTGTGTCCATGTCCTTATTTAGCTGAAGGAAGGTAGAAATAATCCCTCCCCTCATCCCTGTTCAAACCCTGCAGTAGAGAGAACCTGTGCCTCAACTCTGGTGAAGAGCCCCCCAGTTTGGGTGGGTGATCCGTGTCTGTCCTCACCATCCTTCCCAGTTGGGAGCCTCCCCCGCTTTACCTGTACCTGTGTGTGCTTCCCTGGATACTCTGGTGACTCTGTGATTGTGTTTCCCTCAAACAGAGAGGAAATAGAGAAACAAAAGGCAAAAGAAAGATACATGAAAATGCACCTCGCTGGGAAAACAGAGCAAGCCAAGGCAGACCTCGCCCGACTAGCCATCATCCGGAAGCAAAGGGAAGAAGCTGCCAGGAAGAAAGAAGAGGAAAGAAAAGGTTAGAGAACAATTAATCATATCCTCTTACTTCTTATGCAATGGCTGCAGTGCCAAGAGCCATCATTTCTCGTGTCACTCGTGCTAATCCCTTGTCTCCTGAGCCTGTGTGGTGTTGCTGAGTGTTGTCACAGCACCCCCCAGCAAAACCAGGTTCAGCTGTTCCCTTCTCATAAAGCTCTTGATTTATAAAGCTGTTTCCTTTACTGGCAGGGAGCAGGGAAAGAGAGAAGGGAGTTGCCCTTGACATCCATATTGTTCCCCCCTTCCCAGGCAATGCTGGCTCCAGTTTAGGACTTTTGCAGGTTCCCGGATGTGATTTACCTTCTTTGCATGCTGGGGATCTGACCTGCCCAGGGAATTTGCAGCACTCCTTCCCTTCCTGGCCTTTCTCCATAGCTCTGATAGGTGTGAACCAGGAGTCTGACAAGCACAGCTCCTCTGTGGCTTCCACAGAGGAATTTGGGCATCAGCATCGAGGTGATTTGTGGGTGCCTTAAAGAGAGGCCAGGGATAGCAAGGCTCAAAGCAGGGCTGTGCCTCTTACCTCTGGAGGGCATCTACCAGGAATTGGTGGAGAGGGTGGGATTGTTGTTTCCTTTACTGGCAGGATTTTGGTCCCTGGGGCTGCAAACCCACCCCCGGTGCCTGACCTGCGCCGTGAAATGGTGAAACTGTTTGTTTTCCTCCCCCAGCAAAAGACGAAGCGGCCATGGCAGGTAAAAGACTGCAGTCACTATCCCTTAACAAGTAAGCACAGGCCATGCAAGAGGAGGAAACGCCAGGGAACTGTGCCCGGTCCTGCCGGGAGCTCTGCCGTGTCGCCTTCCAGCGATGCCACGCAGGGTGTCCTGCGGCGTCGCCGTCACCTCCACCTCCAAGAGACACTGACGATGTGTTTGTCCTCATCCTGGCACAGATTTCCATTTGGGGTTAGGGGCAGCTGCTCTCTGCAGTGCAGAGCTGTGCTGAACAGCAATTCCCTGTAACAGTTCGGAAACATGAATGTTTTTGCTGTTTTTAGGATCAAGAAGTCGTAGATGGGGGCGGGGGGGCAGGGCTGGGGGGCGAGGGAGCTGTGTGGGAGGGGAGGTGCTTCAAATGCTAGATTGCAAGAAAATAGATTGTGGGGTTGTTGTGGGGTGGGGCATGGGGTGGGGAACTGACTTGGTATGAAATCCCAAAGGATAATGTATCTGAGGAATCCAGTTGGGCAAAGAGCCCATCAAATTTTGCTGCAGGGCGTTGCAGTATAAGCTGGGAGCCTGACTTCATGGACATCTGGAGTGCCGTTCCTTCCCAGATTCATCCCTCCTTTCTCGCAGCCAGTCTCCCCTTTTCCTTCCTCTTCATTTTTTTCTCCTCTTTATTAGGGATAGTGCCAGTTTTTAACCACATCATCCTTTGTTCAAAGGAGAAAAACAAACATTTATTGTGTCAGATCCAGATGGAATGAAAAAAAAAAACCAAACCAAAACTTGATCAAGTTTAAAAAACAACAGAACTTGTATATTTGGCTGATTAAACTGTAAGTTATCAGAACTGCTGTGGCCTCGTGTGTGTATGTGTGAAGGGCACAGCTCAGGGGTGCTGGGGGACCCCTGCAGCTGCTGTTTGTGGCGTGGAGTTTGGCTCCAGGTTCAGCACATGCTCCAGGCTGAAGGGAAAGAGCCTTCCCCGCTGTTTTTGATGGATGTCTTGCACAATCTGTTTACCACGGTGGGGGAAACAGTTCCCCTCAGGGCGCTGTCTGGTCTAGTCACTGTGTCAGAAGGGCAGTCACCCAACCACATGTCCTGTCTCAGGGCTGCTGGAGGGGAGATGCTCCAACCTGCTGTGCCCCAGGAGGTGTGGGAGTCCTGCTGCCAACCTGGGCTGGGACACCAGTGCTTCCCAGACTTGCTCCCTGAAGGCTGGAGGAGATCCAGCCCCTGGGCTCAGACAGAGTCACTGGCAGAGGAGTTTCACCTGTGGAGATGCGGGATGAGCAAAGTGGTTTGTTCTGTGTAATGCAGTCCATGCCTGGCTGTGGGGACTCGGGCACAAGGGGGTGACAGGGATGTGCTTTGTCCTGCTTCAGATGTGAGATGGGACTGCTCCCACCTGAGTTTGAGATGAGGAGGCTGGAAGGCAGAGGTGCTCCAATCAAAATTCCCTGGCAGCCTGTGATAACAGGCTGGAAAGGGGCAGGATTAGTTTGGCAGCCCAAGGTCTCCGAGATGGCTCCCAGGGTTGGGAATTGTGCACCTGATGTGAGTTGACCACGGTCCAGGGGAGCTCTGAGTATGGGAAACCTGCACCCCTGGCCACCTCTGTCCTCTTCCCCTAACACCAATCCTGGTTTGAAATGGTGCTGAAGCAGGAAATGGGAAAGTGACATTCCCTTTATCTCCATGGTCCTGATCTATCCTCAGAACAGGTGTCAGAAAGGACATGACCACCCACGGTGAGATGTGGAACAGCCCCCTGATCTGCTCTGACCACACACGTGTTGACATTGAATTTGTTCTGAAAAAGTGCAAAAAAAACCCCTTTGGATTTATCCAGGAAAATCCGTAGTTTTTATTTTCTATTTTCTAAGCAATGTATGACCAGCATCAGGAAGGATTTTAACAAAAATAGTAAAAAAAATTGGTTTTCTTTGAGAGCAGCCGCCAGGGCTGGCTGGCAGCAGGGAGTGTGCTGGCGGCATCGTGGCACGGGGGGCTGGCAGGGGGAGGCAGAGCAGGGTGGCAGAGCAGGGGCAGCCAGAGCAGGGACAGCCAGGGTGCCCTTCCTGGGTGGCTCCTTCATTTGATCTTGAGATCCTTCAGTGCAGACTCCAGGCTCTGAAATGAAACGGGGGGTTGTTCATCAGTAGCTCTTTGCTTTCCAAGGCAACAGGAAGTGGCTGGGGGGCTGAAAGAGGGGGGAACCGGGAGGGAAGCTGCTCCCTGGGATGTCAACCAGTCCCTGTAGGGAGGAGATCCCAACTTTGGCTGGTTTTGGCTGATTTTCCAAGCTGTGTGGGCAAAGCAGAAGCCAGGAGAGGGTGCTGGAACCCTGAGCAAGGCTGGCATCACCTCCCCCCTGATGAAGAGCTGTGAAAGTGCCACCCACGGGTGTCCCCCACCCAGGACTGTGGGACACGGTGGGCCCCAACACCACAGGGTGAGGGATTGCAATTAGAGCTGTGGCTAATGAGGGTTCAGCATTGGGTGCTCTGAGGCTGAGGGGACTGTGGGGACCTCACCTTGACATCCCAGATGCCCATGCCACCGTCCATCCCTGTGGTGCAGAACTGGGAGCACTTGTCCTTCCCGCCCACCAGCACCGAGATCTGGCTGTGGGTGCAAAGAGGCAGCAGGAGTCAGTCCCAGGTCCCTGCTGAGCCCTTGGAGCTGCACAGCAGCCACGGGTGGGAGTGGGGGCTGGACTCCTTCATCTCCCCCACTCACGTGCAGGAAGACACTGGGGATAGCCAAGGATGCCCAGGGATACCCACGGATCCTTCTGGAATGCTCCAGGGTTGTCCCGTGTCACAGGGCTGGACTTCTCTATCACCCCCACCCACATGCAGGGTTGCTCTGGGAACACCCTGGGATGCCTCAGGGCTGTCACAACTCCTGGGGCTGGATCCCTCTATCTCCCTCAACCCATGGCAGGGATGCTTGAGGATACCCAGAGCTATCCAGGTGTGCTCTGGGAATGCTCCAGAACTGTCCCAGCTTCTAGGACTGGACCCCTGTATCTCTCCCACCCATGTGCAGGGATGCTCTGGGATACCAAGGGAAACACAGGGATACCCAGGGCTGTTCCAGCTCCTGGTGTTGGGTCCTTTAATCTCCCTCCCTCATTTGCAGGGGTGCTCTGGGGCTACCCAAGGGTGTTCCAGGGCTGTCCCAGCTCCCAGGCAGGACAGCAGCACACCCAGGGGATGCTCGGGGCTCATCACCCCCAAGCAGACCCTGGGGTGACCCCGAGCCTGTCCCTGCACCCCCTCACCCCAGCCCACACCTGATGCTGTTCTTGTGCAGGGTGTCCAGCGTGTTGCTGGCCGTGTCCGAGCTCGCCTTCTTGTCCAGGTTCTGGAAGCGCTCGCGGGCGGTGAGGCCGCGCTGGGAGCTCTGCTTGGGCACGTCCAGCTTCCCCCCAAAGGTCAGGGCACCCTGGCTCTCCTCGTAGGTGAACAGCATGGGGCAGCAGTCGTGGCCCTGGGGAACAGCCCGCCCTGCTCAGCACCCTCTGGCCACGGTGCCCCCCCCGTGCCCACCCCGTGCCCACCCCATGTCCCCACCCGGACTCACCGCGGCCACCAGGCTGTTCTCGGTGATGAAGGTGACAGCCAGGAGGGGCAGGGTCTCGGTGCACAGGGTGGCAACGCTGCGAGGCAGGGCAGGATGTTGGCAGAGAGCTCAGCTGCAGCCTCACAGCTCATCACACAAGGCTACAAGGGGGACCCGCCGCCTCCTCCATCCCGTGTTGCTCTGGGAATGTTCCAGGGGTGTCCCAGCTCCTGAGGCTGGACACTCTATATCCCCCATCCATGTACAGCAATGCTTAGGAATACCCAGGAATGCTCCAAGGATGCTCTAGGGCTGTCCCAGCTCATGGGTCTGGATGCCTCTATTTACCCATTCATGTACAGGGATGCTCAGGGATACCCAGGGATGCCTGGGGTACTGAGGGATGCTCAGGGATATCCAAAATGCTCTAGCACTGTCCCAGCTCCTGAGGCTGAACCCCTCCATCTCCCTCACCCACATGTAGGGCTGGACCCCTCTTTCTCCCCCCACCATGTACAGAGATGCTCTGGGGCTACCCAGGGATGCTCAGAGATACCCAGGAATGCTCCAGGGCTGTCCCAGCTCCTGTGGCTGGACCCCTCCCTCTCCCCCACCCACACACAGGGATGCTCTGGGATCGCTGTTGGACCAACCCAACCTCCATCCCGGGGTTGGTTTGAGGGTGAACCCCCCCGGCATCCCCAGCCTGGCCCCCCAGCCCCCTCCTCCCCCAGCCCTGCTTACGCCATCTTCCTGCCGGCGTCGGCGAGGCACAGGGTGCTGTCGTGGCTCACCCAGGCCACGCGGGACCCACTGGCTGAGAAGCAGATGCTGTGCACCCACCCACAGCTGCTGCTCGACTCGAACATCAGCTCCCCAAAGGGCATCTTGGAGCCCCACGGGGTGGGGCTGGGCCGCTCCTCCACCTCCTTGATGTAGGCTGAGAAGATCCTGGAAGGGGGAGAGTGCTGCCGTGTGTCCCCTGGACACAGCACCCGCTGTGCTGCCCCCACCCCTGCTCCCTGAATGCCTCAATTTCCCTGGCACAGCCCATGGGATCTCACATGGGTGCTGTCAACGCTGGGATGGTCCCCCAGGGCACCCCCAGACCTCCCCACATCTCCCCTGTGCTGCGTTCCCTGCTCCCCCCAAACACCGCCAAGGGGTGATGCCCTCCCTATGGACAATCCAGGGCTGTGCCAGGGTGGGACCCCAACCCATCCCTGGGTGTCCCCCTGCCTCTGGCCCCCCTGGTGACCCACCCCCCTGCTCCTCACCGGCACTTGAAGTCACAGGAGCCGGCGGCCAGGAGGACATTGTTGGGGTGCCAGTCCAAGCTGAGCACTGTGGAGCGGATGGGCTTCTTGATGTGCTTGCAAACCCACCTGCATGGAGAGGGCTTGGCATCAGAGGGGGAGCATCACCATCCCCAGGAAGCCCCCTGGGTTGTCAGGGGACTGGCTGAGAGTGGTCAGTGCTCCAAGTGCCCCAGGAGCTGCCCTGGGCCACCATCCTGCAGTAGCAGCTCAGGCATGTGGAGCCCATCTCTCTATCTCCCCCCTCTCTTCCTGTCTTACCTCAACTCCTCCAGTCTCCTCTCTCCCAATCCATCTTCTATTCATCCCCTCCATCCCTCCCTCCCTCCCCTCCCCATCTGCCCCCGGACAGACCCACCATGCTGGATCCTCACCAGTCATTCTCCTGCTCGAAGTAGCAGATGGAGATGAGCCGGGAGCCGCTGCCCACGGCAAACTTGTTCTCCTTGGGGGACCACTTGACACAGCGGGCAGCCCGGTTGATCCGCAGGATCACCAGGGTGGGTTTCCACACGTTGCCCTTCAGGGTCCACACGTAGGCATTGCGGTCGGTCCCGCACGTCACCAGCCGGTTGCTCTCAGGGGCCCAGTCAATGCCTGGAAGGCACAGTGGGGTGATGGTGGCCCAGGGAGTCATGGGAATGGGAATGGGAATAAGGATGGGTCACTTGGGGCGGAGGGACGTTTGAAGGCAGAGCTGTTCTGGGTGGTCTCTGCTCCAGAGTCCTTCTTTACCCTACTCCCACCCCTCTCACCTCAAAGCATTCCATATCAACCCATCCAACCCCATCTCTCCCATCCACCTCATTCCACCCCTCCCCACCCCATCTCTTCCCTTCCAGTGCTTCCCACACCATTCCATTCCATCCCAGTCTATCTCTCCTAAGTATCTATCATCCATCCATCTCACCTCACCTCACCCCATCCTCTCCCTTCACAACCCTTTCCCATCATCCCAACCCATCTCATCCCATTTCTCCCATCCATTCTTCCCGTCCCACCCCATCCTTTCCATCCCAACCCACCTTGCCCCATCTCTTCCATGTATCCATATCCCTTCCCATCCAGCCAGCCAGCCCTCCCTCCTGAGCTCACTCCATCCATCTCATCCCTGCCCACCCCATCTCTCCCATCCACCTCATTCCTGGGTGCCCTCTCACATGCCAGGTCAGGGCCAGGACAGCTGGATACAACCTGCTCCCTCTGCTCCACCCCAATCCAGAAGCTCCCAGTGGCATGAGCAGGGCTGGGAGTGGCCCTGGGGCAGAGCCCCCTGCCATCCATGTCCCTGTCCCCTCCATCAGCTGGGACTCACCTGTCACCTGTCCATTGTGCTCCTTCAGCTCGTGGATTTTGCTCCACTTGGCCCCATCCTTGCGGTAAATGTGAACCTCGTGGTTGTTGGGGCACAGGGCGATCTCTGGGGGCGACAGGGCCGGGGAAAACCCCCCATGGGTCACAGGTCACAGGCCAGGCAGTCCCCACCTGCCCCTCTCTGCACTCCAGGTCCCCAGTGCATGGTGGGGGGTCCCACCAAGCCCCCCAGCCCCAGCCCTGCTCTGCCGTGATGCTGCAAATTGTCCCTGCAGGAGGGGAGAACCCCAGACCTGACAGCCCAGTGTCCTCCTTCCCCTAGAGACTGGTCCCAGGGGGCTGGTGGGATGAGATGGGACAGGTTGGGACAGGATAGGATTAGGATAGGATAGAATAAAACAGGATAGGACATGGGATGGCTGCGGGTGTAGAGCTCCCAAATCCAGCCCCATCCCGCCCCTCCTGCCCGGCTGCAGCAGAGAAAGCCCTTTTTGTTCTCCCACATCCCCTGTGCCATGGTCGGGAAATGCCATTGGCCGTGAATCACCCGGCTCTGCTCTGCACTTCATCTGCCTCGGGCCGGACACTGTGCCCGTGCCAGGCTCTGTCCTGGCAGGGGGATCAGGGGGATACAGGGGCACGTGTGCCATCCCAGCCCCCAAATCTGCCTGTGGCAGGATCTGTGTTCCCAAATCCAGCCCCAGCCCAGCTCTGCCCCGTCCTACGAGCATCCCCCACCACAGGGATGTTTCGCCAGGGCAGTTGGTGCTCTGGGATGTCCCCGGGGATTTCAGGGTGCCCTGGCTGTACTTACGGGTCCGGTCCTTGTTCCAGGCATGGCAGCTGATGGGCTCCAGCAGGAAGCTGTGGTAGGCCATGGCTCAGGGGCTGAGGACAGGGAGAGACCCCCGTGGCTGGTCAGGACATGCCGCTCCAGCCACAGGGACACGAGACCCCCAGCTCCCAGCCCCACCGAGTGATCCCTCCCACCGGGATCCGCCTGTGTTGCAGCCCACTGTGGCCCCTCTCTGCTGAGGAGGGGGTTTCCCTGAGGATTTCCAAGCCCAGAGACTGTTCCCTGCTTCCAGGGACTCCCAAATCCTGCTGCCAGCTCCTGCCCCAGCCAGATGGAGCTCGGTGGGCAGGAGCTGGCTGGGCATACAGGGACCCTGGTGCCCCACTCACACACTGAGAGTCCCACCATGGGCAGCACCTCCTTTCTCCATCCCCAGAGGGTCAGATCCACTTCTTCCCTCCCCGCCTTTCACGTAGGAAATGCCAAAGCCCCATGGAGACACCTTCATCCCATCCCATCAGTGCTCAGTCCCAGTGACTAATCCCTTCTCCTGGCTGAGCTCCCACCGATCCTGCTGGTGCCCATCAACTGCTCCGGTGTCACTTCCCGACAGCCCCCTGAAGGTGCCACGGGAGCAGGAAGGGCTTCAGAGCAGCGTCACAGCCCCCTGGCCATCCAGCCGAGGGAATGCAGGGATGTAGGGAAACACCTCGCCAGGGCGTGACGGACGGGGATTACTCACAGTTTGCTCTCGGCTATTTTGGGAACTCCCTGAACACGTCCCGTTTTCTTTGGCAGCTGAAAACGGTACAGGGGAAGGAAAAAAGTCCCTCCTAGCAAAGCTCCGTCCCTGGGCCGGGGAAAAGAAAATCCAAGAAGCTCCATCACCTGCCTTCTGCGCGTGGAGAAATCGCAGTGCCGAAGCACAGCACAAGCCCTGCTGTGTCACATCCCACAGCCCAAACACTCAGCTGGCCAAGGACACGGGCATGGATGAGTGCCAGCTGCCCCTATCCCAGCCCCACTGATCCCCCGGGATCAGCACGGGGTGACCCAGGGAGAGGACAAAGCTGCTGCCTCTGCCCCGAGCCCTGCGGATGGAGCAGCACCACGAGGGGCGGATAAAATCAGCACAACAGGGACATGGCATTGCAAAAGATCAGGAGAGGGAAAACGTGTGAAACAGGGACTTGGCCGAAACCAAGACCCTGCTGAAATGGGCAACAGCTGAAACAACTCCAGGGAGGAGGGATGGGAGGCAGGGTACAGTGCTGTGCTTTCCAGCTTCGACGTTCCCTAAGAAAACAGCAATGCTTTGGTTTTTTTCCAGGTGGTTGGGACGCTCAGAGGCATAAACCCTCCTCGCTGTGGGTCGGGCTGCTCCCATGCCTAAGCCACCCCGAAGGGATGAGCTCAGGGGCCGTGCCAGGGGCAGAAGCTGCCTCGGGAAGGAGCGAGGGCTGCTCAGCCCTTCGCACTCCGGTCACTTCCCTGCACCGCTCGGTGTTTCATTTCCCCCACAGCCCTTTCCAACCAGCTCCCTGCTGGTGTCCCGTGGGCTGAGCCCTGCTCCAGCCCTGGGGTGGCCCACAGAGGCTCGGCAGCCCCTTCCCCAGCAGGAAAGAGCATTGCAGGGGCTGTGCTTATCCCCCTGCTCGACACAGAGGCTCTCGAGGCAGGAAAACGGGAATTTTCCGAAGGCCAGACGGGGCGGGATTGAGACTGGGAGCAGCTCCGTTATCTCCCCGGCCAGTCCGAGCAGTTCGGAAACATCCTTGGAGGAGATAACCAAACCTTGGCAGAGCCGTGCGCTGGGGGCTCCTCCCAGTCCCCGGAGGAAGCCGCGCACCAGACCAGCGGTATTTTGGGTTTATACGGGGCTGGCGGGAGATGGGTTTGCCCCCAACCAGTGCAGGGACACGGTGAGGATCCCGCTGGGAGCTGCAGGACCCCGTAAAACTCTTCCCTGCACTGCCAAGAGCCCGGCACTGACCCCCGGGGGACCCTCCGCTCCCTGCGGTGTCACCCCTCGTGCTCTGCCAGCCAGGCTGGGGACACCCGCCCTCGGTCCCCAGCGCTGGTGGGGCGTACCCCAAGAGCCAGCCTGGCCCGGGGGGGGCATCACCGTCCCAGGGCAGAGGGAGGGCAGGTCTGACCCGCCTCTTCCTCACGCTGGGCAGAGCGGGGAGCAGCCGATTCCCGAGCAGGAGGGGACAGGACAGATTGTGGCAGCCCCGGTTCTGCCGCCACCAGCCACGACGGGACCCCCACCGGAGGTCCCTTTCCATCCCCGCCCCGCAACTGTCAGACCTCCGGCAAGAGGGGAAAAAACTCAAACTTGCTGCCAAATCCGGGCTGGGAGGTGGGGGGGGGAACCCCAAACATCCAAAACGCAGCGACAGCAAAACTCACAGGAGGCAAGGGGCTGCCTGCACCCCCCTGGCCCCAGCCGGGGGGTCCCCACGCCCCCCCTCGAGCAGGGTGTGAGCCCCAGGAGCGGTGACAGACACGGCCCCGCTGGGGGGACAGAGCCGTGTCCCCGTCCTTACCTTGCGGAGCAGGGCGGGCTGGGCTCAGCTCATGAGCTCCGGGCGGTCCGACACGAAGGCAGCCCCGAGCGAGCGGCGGGAGCTGTGCCTGCCCCGACTTCCCTTTTCCTCTCCGAGAAATGCAACCACTTCCTTACGTGGGCGTTGGGGGAGCGCAAAAGCAGCAGCTCTGCGGCCGCCCTGCCCCTGTGCCTGCGGGCCAGCGCCGCTCCATCGCTCCCCCGGCCCCAGGATGCTCCCGCCGCCACCCCCGGGGCAAAGGCACAGCCGGCACAACGGAGGGCAAGGAGCACCCCCGTCCTGTCCTCTCCCCCCTGGCCGCGGGAGTGTTGCTCACCGCCTGGTCCCCGATGCGTTGCGGATGGGGACACCCCGCCTGCCTGCTGGCGCTGGCCGGGAGCAGGGAACAGCTCCGTCTGGAGCCCACACCCGGGGCGAGACTCACGTCGGGATCGCCTCCCACGGGCGGGGAGATCCGCAGGACCCCGCGGAGCTGGATCCGGCCGCCCTCGGTGCAGCTGCTGCTGGTTCCTGCAGCGCACGGAGCCCGGTGGGACCCAAGCCCAGGCTGGGGCACCAAGCCTGTGCCCCCCACCCACCCACCAGCCATCCACCCGCTCGGGGGTTTTCCCTCCTGCGTCAGAGCAACTCATTTTTATCCCGTTCCCAGCCGGGCAAGGTAGCTCAACTCCTGCTGGAAGTGCTGGGAAGGAGAGATGAGTTTGAGTCAGGAGCAGAGGGATGTGCTCACCCTTTCCCTCCCCGAGTGACTGCAGAACTGGGACAGCATCACCCCGGGGTCCCGTGCAGGAACCCTTCTCAGCTGGAGTCATAAACATGGAGATCCATTTTCTCTCCTCTCTCAATTAAATGCTTTTTCCATCCTTTTTTATGTTACTTGGACCACAGATTTTAGAACCCATTTTTTAAATGCTTTTTGGAAATAAACCACCAACCTTGCAAAGGTGACTCCAGAAACAAAATCATTGTTATCTGTGAGAGATAAACATCTAATAGTACAGAGATGGGCAAACCCAAACCCCTGCTCCTTTGTCCATCCAGAGTCACTCTGATCCAGAGGACACTTAACTATTATCCTTGTATCCCAGCGGACAAACCCCACCCACCCCAGCCCTCCTACACACCAGGTCCCCAGACTGCAAGATGAGCAGAGGTTAAACAGGCATTATTTTATGTATAGAAGGGAGAGGAAATTGCAAAGCCATGCCTGACTGCCGAGGCAGGAAGGTGGGAGACAGAGGGATACCAGGATACCAGTTCTGTGCAGGCAGCACAGCACCTGAGAAGGATCCAGCTCTGCGATGGAGAACAGTTGTCACTTTGATCCTCCACCCTCCCCTTTCAGCCACCCCGAGATGAGAAACGAGCAGGGTATGAAGCAACTCTGGTTCCAGAGGAAGTGGTAAATTTAGTCATTGGGGTTTTTTTAACACACTTCTCCATTTTCAACAGAAATGACAGCGCTGAACCTTGCAAAGCAACGCCATGAGGCAGCTCAGAGCACAACCTGCCCCAGCCTCAAGACAGCACAGGGAGGAGGAACCAGACCCTGTGAATAAAATAAGTTAAGTGCAAATGGGCTCAGAGCTGAACTGCCAAAGGTACCTGGAGACAAAGGATCTGCACCAAAGTCAAACCCTGCTGACACCTCTGGGAGGTGTTTCATTCCCCCATCAGCCACTGTAAACACAGGATTTCACAGGCCAAGCACTCGGCCCTGTGCAGCTTCACTGACTTACAAAGTGATTTGCTTTGCATTTGTCTCCCCATGATGAGGCTCAGCAGATTTTGGCCTCACTTTGCACACACAGCCTTTTGCCTCATCCTTCAGGAAGTGCCCTGGGAGCAGGTTTGGTACCAATCCCAAAAGGAAACTACAAATAATTCTGGTCATTTGCCTTTGGGAAACTGGCCCACTGAGCAGAAATAAAAAAAAAAAAAGACAGGTTAAGTTGCTGTTACAATGGATTAAATACAAGGCAGACAGAATCAAGAGAAGTAGGATAAAATCATTAATCCTCCAAAATCATCACCTTGAGGGAACAATTCCCCTGGAAGAAGCTTATCTGAATTTTCACATCCAGATCATGAGAACTTCAGGTTTTCATCTGTCAACTCTGAGAAACTTTCAGTTAAGATGAACTTTGCTTGTTTTAAGGCCACTAAGTATCAGTGTAGGGTTTTCCCACTCCCTCTCTCTCCCAATTAATTTCCTTAACATCCCTTTTTTAATCACCACCAATGAGCATCAAAACAAAGAATCAGTTTTTCTCTTTTTTATTATTATTATTATTATTCTAGCAGACAATTTACATAAAATTCCCCTTTTAAGTTAGTGATTCACAACTTCCTGCAATAAACTACTTAAGGAGCAGCTTTGGTAAAGAATGGAATGAAACAACCAACCAAAAAAAAAAAAAAAA
>VXBX01004384.1:180109-225878 GCA_013400415.1 Scytalopus superciliaris
TTTTTTTTTTTGTGGCAGCAAGATTATACATTGCATTGTTAACCCTGGCTGGTTCAAGGCACTCGCGAGGGACCAGCCCTCCTACTTCTGGAGTGATTCTCCCACAATCAACACAGTCTCATGTCCTGCAGTCTGTACCCCACTGTGCTGCCACAGGAGCTGCTTCTGCCTCCCAGCTCATTTGAATTTGCTCTTTCTGTGCTCTTCACCCTCCTGTTGCAGCACCCTGCCATGTCTCGCCTCCTAATTTTGAGCAGCAGCCCTGAACATCATGTTCTGCTTTCTTACTGTGAACAAATGTGTTTTTCCCTGTACAATGAGCTTTAATAAGACTATGAATAAAGGCTATTGATGAGAGGAATTATTTGCAAGAGACAGCCCAGATCACACCTTCTATCCTTGACTTGAAAAATTCCAAATCTGTGTTAGCACAGATCCAACACATAGTGTTGGATGTCTTCCATCATTCCAGATATGCTAGAGAAGTATTATTTGCAAGCTTTTGGATCTGACACACAGATACTCTTTTATCTGCAGATCATTCCACTCTTTTCCCATCTTCTATTATTTTTCCCATGTTTAATGTCTCAAACCTGCTTTTTAATCCGTGTTGTAGCAGTGTTTCAATGGTCATCTCTTGGCAACATACACAATACTCTGGAAGAAAGGAGGACATTGGAGTGGTGTTGCCTTAATATCTTATTTACCTTTTAAAACCTTGTTAAGAAAGAAGGTAGAAATGCTACAGTGTTTAGGCACATGCCCATCCAACCTCTTGCTATGGAAATAAATCACTTTAGAAGCATTGAGGGGCTACCTCCTACTTTTAAATCCAGAGAAAGGAGAAGGTGTAGGAATTGGGTACTTGCTTTGGGTAGTTTTGCTCCCTGTCTTCCCTCTTGGATTGCTGGAGTGTACAGAAATGTCCTGGGGTACTGGGCCAGGAGGCTTTTTTCCTAAGAGCAGTTCTGGCTATGTAGCTTTGGTGCCCTCGAGAAAGGATTTAGCCTTTAATGTGCATCCCTTTGGGGAGTAGAAGAATGCTGTTCTTTTTCCCTTTCTGTTTTAGCATTAGTGAAAACACATCTGTGCTGACTATTGGCTGCTCCAGAAGTGCCTAAAGGGACTGGTGGAATCTCTCTGCTCCCTTTTGTAGGGAACTTCATGAGTCAGCTGGTGTTGAGAGCACACCTATGTTTTCCTCATCTCCACCCCACACCCTCTTCTGCTCTAATAAATTCATGGCAGGTGGATTTAAACATGCAAGCTCCAGCTTCACTGCCTGTTCCTGATCCACTGACACAGAGGACTGAGGCCCTTGGAAAACTCCCAGGAAGCAAGGCCTTTGCTTGCTGAGACAAAGTGCCTGGTGAGCAGTTTGTCTAGAGCTGATTCAGCCATTCCATCTCTTTCCCCTCTGCATCTTCCAGTTCGTGTATGGACTTCCTTTACTTGGGCGTGTTCTGATCAGCCTCCTGTTCCTGCACCAGGAATGGTTTGATTTAACAATAGAAATTTTTCACTGGAAAAAACAGCCCTGGAACAGGTAAAGAGAATGGTCATGATCCAGAAGAACAGTAGTTAAAAGGTGTTTTATAAATTGTGTGTTCGTGTCTGTGCACATGTCAGAGACTGTGTTTGAGGGCAGGAAGTGGCTGCAAAGAGGGCAGAGGAGGAGAATCCTTTTTAAAGAATGCTGCACACTTCCAGGTGACTCACTCTAAAGCTACATCCAAGTCTACAGAGGTCCACACATCTGGAGATGCTGTCAGGAGAAACTGAATGTGTGCTTCCTGCAGTATGTTTTTTGGAGAGGCAACATGCCCCCGGTGTGCACAAGATGCCATTGTGTGATCAAAGAACACCTCGAGTTAGAATCATGGAGTCCAACTCCCAAGGGACGAAACACTGAGCTGAGTCAGGGAATACCCAGAGCCTCCTCATTTACAGTTTGTTCTGCATCTCTCCCAGTTGGTCTTGCATGCATTGGTTGGGTTTGTAGCCATCTTTTGTGGAAGACGAACTCCTTTAGAAACCTCTGGTTCTTGTGCAGAATTTTCAGTCTCTTGTGGTATTCCTGTTTGGAGTCTGGCTCTGTTTCCAGTTCCTTAATCTGAAGAGGAGCAGAAGGGTAATTGATGTGCCATTATGAGGATCAGGAATAGGAAGATGGTATCTGTCCCAGCAATTTGAAGCTTCTCATGCTCCAGAGTTTTGTTACAGTTGAAAAATAAAAGGCAAGTCGTGCTGCTGCTGACAGTACACCTTGCAAATTCTTCTTTGTGGGTGTAGATCAGCTGCTGATACCAGTGGATTGTTAGTGCTCTGCTCAGGCACCATAAAGATTCTGATGGATGAGTTCTGCATGGGGTGCAAAGTGCTGAAGTTCCCTTGTGCTCCAGTGGGTTCAGAGTGTCCTACATGCAGCTTTTCTGCCTAGTCTGGATTTCCTTGAATTATTACATGCCCTCTGGGGTATGTTTGTTGTTAAATGAAAATGTTCCTTTTCAGGTATTTGTGCTGAATGTGAAAGCTCAAGTGCAGGAAAGGGTTTCATAGCTGCTCTGTTGGAATAATCTTTCTAATATATTTGTACGTGCTTTTCTTACCCTGGAGTTTCATAATGGTGGGTTTCCCCCTCCTCCTTCCAGGGCTAACTGCTCAGCCTATTCCATCTTGACTTACAGGTCTTTTATTGCAATTTAATAGTTGTTCTTAATCTTTTCCAGGTGCATATAATGATCCTGCTCCTGACACAGATCTTTTGCCACACAAGAAGGCAGCGAAAAAGGTATGAAGCAGATTGAGAGCATAGCTATTTATACAGGCCGTGGAAAGCTGGATATGTAGAATCAAAATCTGTGTGTTACCTTCTGGGGAATTTTGCCATATCTTTAATTTTTTTTGTGTATCATAAGCTGCCTTTATGAAGAATGGATCCAGAGTTCACTGAAATCAATGGGAATAATGCCAACTGATTTGGACAGTTCTAGATCAGACCATAAACCAGGCGGTGGGATGCTTGTTTTGTACCACTGGGCTAGTCAAAGGTGTTGTCCCCACCTGTTATTAAGTCAGTGGTTTTGTTTCTCATGACACTTCAGGCTTTTATTTCTGCCCTTCAGTGGAAAGAAGGTGTCTGAGCTGTAGATGGAGGGTGGAGACATTGTCTGAACAGGCAGTAGCAGAAAGCACAAAGGTGGCAGAAGGCTCAGGCTCAGTCTGGGAGGAGATGCTGTGCGTTAAACCCACAGCTCGCTGTGATATTTCGGAAGTGCCAGTTGTCAGCACAGTGCCAAAGGAGCAATCTGCTCAGTGCTGGCAACTTCTCTCCCCTCTGTGCCAATTCTGAATGCCATTGACTAGCTGGAGAGGGAACCCAGCCTACTCTTTGTTGGAGGGCTGATAGGTGTGAGGAGTGGAGTTGTGTAATAAGGGAAAGAAAGGACAAATGGAGAGGAAATGGAGGAATTCCTCAGGGTGCCATCTGTGATGTAGATTACCAGGGAGGCAGAGTGAAAGTGAATTTCTTCTTTTGTGGATTAATTTTGCCGGGCTGCAATCGCAGAGCTAACATGCATCCTGCTTTTCAGGATCACAAAAAAGCAAGTGCTGACATCTGTTATTAACACTGTGCTTTCAAATCGGCACCGGAGAGAAAGAATGAAATACATGCCTTAAGATTTCCAGCTGCCAACATAAAGGGCAGAAAGGTGGGGAGGCGACTTCCATCAGCCACAGCTTGCTTTGCTCTCTCATCAGCTGCTCAGTGCTCACTGATGATTTCCTCGTGCTCATTAGTAGGGTGTTGAAGGTCAGGCCCCAGCTTTCAGTTTATGGTAAACAAACTGATTTTAGAGGGCAGAAAACAGCCTAAGAGACCCACAATGTCTCGTCTGCTCCTCTCTTCCATTCAGCTCTCAAGGAGATGATTTGTGCACCAGTTTACTGTATAGTTTGTTTGTCCTCTATAAAACTGTGCACTCTTAAGCCAAATGGGGTTCATCCCGACTGGATATGTGTTATGGAGCATTAAGACCTGTGTGTTTACTCACAGGCTAAATGAGAACTAAAATAACAATACACCTCTGAGGCAGAAACAGACCCTGTTGTTTATGAAGACCTTGAGCCCCAGTCCGTTTTTCTGACTTTCTGTGTGGATTTGAGTTTACACACTAACATTATTTATTTCAAAGCTGTGCTGCAGTGGCAGCAGCTGGCTTTAGACCTGACTGAAGCTGTATGTGATTGCATTCTCAACAAACATAGTCTCTGCTCCACAGTTTACGATATGGATGTGTCTTTTTATCTCATGGAAAATATGAGCCCCACAGCTCATTTAGTGCTTACTGATATGAATCATTGGAGGACTGTTGTTGTTGCTGTGGTAAAAATAATAATAATAATAATAATAAACCTGGCCCCTACTCTATGGAAGGAGACCTACAAAGGCTTTAATAGAAAAATTGCATTCTAGTAACACAAGCTGCTCTTCAGCAAAACAACATCATGTAAATGTGCCATTGTGTTCCAGAATGCTGCACAAGCTCAGTGCTATTTGGATTTTGTATAACAAACAAGTTTTCAACTCCCAGTTTAGTATGGAGATAGAAGTTCACCTGCTTAAAATGTATCCTTTTATTATCGGTCAATTGTCACGGAATGTACTGGTTGTATTTTTTATCCCATTCAAATAAAAGCCACATTTATGACTCAGTTTTTATAACCAATGTCCTGTAATTGCAGCTGGGAAATGCTTCTTCGATTTATCAGTCCTTTCCAGAAGTTATACTCTTCTCCTTGGAAATGTTATCATGTGTGGTCTTTATGGAAAAACACTGCAGAGTGCAATGGTGAATGCTAAAGTGGCTTCATAAATCTGTGCACAAAATGAAGTGGCAGGTATGTTATTTCATGCTGCAATCTGTAAGGCAAGGAGGCTTAAAATTTCACTGAAATGGATCTCGCTGTGGGCTACAGACTATGGAAGAAATCCGAGCACCATGGAAACAACTAGTAAAACTGGAGATTCAGTGGAGGCAGAATTTTACTCTGGCCATTTTATGGTGGGTTTTTCCTCAGCAGTGTCTTAACTCTTCCACCAAATTTGCTAAAAGTCTTTTCATAAGCCTTGCTAGGAGCAGAGCTGGGCCAAGGTGGTGCTTTTCTAAAAATCCTGCTGCCAGTGTGACATGTCTGAAGGCTGAGCTCTTAATTTTCCATAGAGTTATCAGACCACTCATATTTATCCACTATTGGCCTAATCCTGCTTACCCAGAGTGAAGATTTAATGTTAAACTACACACACATAAGCTCTCTGACAAGGTTGCTGTTGCATAAATAGTTCTGTTTTCTCTGTGCATGGACACTGAGTCCATCAGGCCTTCTCCATGGCCTCTCCTGCTCTGGAGTTTTCCAGCGTGCTTGCTGCCCTCCAGGTCAGTCTGCACTTCTTCCAGCTCTCTGTGAAGTGGGCAGGGGAGGCACTTACTGCTCCTGCAGCTCCTCGTGCTGGCAAACATCCTCATCCCTTTGGATCTGAAGGTCCTGAAAGCAGATGAAAGATTAATGTGAATAATGAGGGGGCAGGAAGCTGAACGTTGTAGGAGGCCTCTCTGCAAAGCTGTTCTTTAAGGTGATGCCATACTTTTTTTTTAAAAAAAAAACAAAACTCAAATCCAAACTCTACAAAACCCCCAACTGTGGGTCTCAGTATTGTGTTTGCCTGTCATTGCAGCCACATTGACTTTTAGAGACTTGCTTCTGATCAAGGCTGAGGACGAGTTAGGTTTGATTGTGTGTATTTATATTGTGTGTATGGAGAGAAGGAATCTTTCTTGTTAGTCTTTAAGTTACTAAAACGGGACTTTGGCAGCATTTGTATCACTTTATTCCAACAAAGAGACAGCTTTTTACTAATTTACTTAGCTTTATTTTAGCAATGAAGAGCTGAAGGAAGCTCCTTAGTTTTATATCTGTTGATTTCTAGTCCATTTCTTGGCTGTCCTGTTCAAACAGCAGTCACAACTTCTCTTAAACACAGACATTTTTTGGTTTAATTACATAAAAATAGTTCTTTATGTTTGTAGTTTACCAAAAGCTGATAGTAATGCTTGTCTTGTATAAGGTTTCTTGGAACTGCTGCAAATTGAAATTGGTGTGAGTGGGAGAACCTGGGCTTTTGATTATAAATTCTCAGTGTGTTCAAGATGTCTATCTAAACAAAAGCACATAATCTACTGCTTTGTTGCTGAAGTATAAAGTAGAACTGGTGTGCTTTTCCATCCAGAACCTGCTTTCACCCTCTCCAGCTTACCTGGACATGCTGCTGTAGTTTATTCTGGTCAGGACAAGCTCACTGTTGCTCCTGCTGGCACGATCCAGCTGCATTTCCATTCTGGTCAGCTCCATGTCCATCATCTTCAGCTGGAGAGCTTCAGCATTCCCCTTCACTTCAGTCTCCAGACTCGCCTGCAGAGACTCAATTGCATGCTGGTGATTATTTCTGTGGAGTCCAGTGAAGCATATGGTACAGCAGTCTGTTATCTTGAGTCTGATCCAGCCCTTGTATCAAATTATTGCCCACCAAGTCATAAAAATACAGTAACTTTTCAAAGCTGTTAAAGCTGAGACACCAGGATTTTGCACCAACCCATTCATGAATACCTTCTTTTAAAGCAGGGCTGGAGAGCTTTCAAGAGGTCATCTTAAAAATGTACTGCCTAAAATCTGGACCACCTCCTGCCAAACCAGACCCGCTTGACAACGTGTGACCAGACTGCACTTAAGTTCCAGTAAGGGAGAATCTGCAGCCTGCAGACAATCTGGTCCCAGGAGTAGCTCCCCTTAATGATTTTAAAACTTTCCTAATGTCTCACTTAAAGCCTCCATGCTGCAGCCTTATTACATACATAATGTAATGGTGCTATACATAATTATACATCCAAAATCCATTCAGTTGTACATAAAAAAAAATCCGTCTCTTGGAATGTGGGCAGCAGTCACCAGGCTGGAAGGCATCTCTCACATCTGCAGCATTGGTACCTCCAGGGAAGACTCTGCTTCCTCCAGTGCCACCTGCAGTTCATCCTTCTAAATCTCCAGCCTCACCTTTGGAAGTTCCTGAATGCCCTTCCCTCCCCCCACCCCCAAGCTGATTGATCAGATCCTTAATTTCCTCTAGGGAAGAAAATGGATATTGCATGTGATAGGTTTATTTCAGGACTATGAACTTTATCAAGTGCACCAGACAGATCCTTTGACTGGAAATAGCATGAAATGGTTTCAGTCACTTTGTATCAGCTGCCCTTTTATTTCATTGCTAAATATTATCCTGGATTTCTGAATGAGCCCTGTTAGCTGTGTGTGCTCATGGAGGTGGAAGAATGAAACCTGTTAAATCAAGAGATTTTTTTTCCCCAGTTTTTTCCCCAGCTTTCCCCTCTCCCCCTTTCACATGGTTGCTCTCACAAAACAGGAACAGGACACCACATCATCCCTCTGCAGCAGAGTGGGGCTCTCTGCCAGCTCATGGAGGCCGGAGCAAAGGGCTGGGGGGGAGAGCCCAGAAGACTCTGGGTCTGTTCCAGAGTGTCCATCGCTGTTTTCTGTTGGCCACAAGGACAGCAGATTGTTGCATCTTCTAAATATTTACACTGTCATCTTCCAGCCTCCTGGAAAAGATCAATTTTTGTAATTTACAGAAGTGTTTTTTAGAAAAAAAGTAAAAAAAGACCAAGGCAGTTGGTCTCCCTGTACCAGTGGGGAGAAGGGATGCAAAGAGGAGGGAGTTTGTCTGATTTGTTCTGAACTGAATGCTGGAGATGCTGGATCCTCTCCACTGAGGTTAAAGGGAATGTCCTCTTCCCAGGGTAAAGCTGGCTGTTGTTCACAGCTCCCTAAGGGAATTGCTCAGAATTATAGGATGCTGGTAGCCAGAACTGGCACTGCAGCCTCTCTCTTATTGTTCCAAATGAACATCCCCAGAGACTGAAAGCGCTGCAGGAAATAAGGAAAGTGGAATTGGTGCTGTAAGACACCACAGAGATCATTCACTAAGAATCAAGGGGCTTATGATGTGTAGAATTTTTACTATCAAACCAGAACTTAACCTGAAGGGTATCCGTCGTAGATTCCAGGGGCTCCAAGGATTCTTCATAGGCAGACTTAAGCTCAAAATTTTCAGTTGTGTGCATTCCTTCTGGGAATTCACTTCCACCTGCAGCTCTTTGCACTTTTTGTTGCCATTCTGCAGGCATCTTACCAAAGGCTCTGTGCTTTTTGTCCAGAGCAGCACAAGCAGCACTGGCCTGGAAAAATAAAGCCAAGCATTCACTGGACACAAGTCTTCTTCACACTTCACTTCTCTGCGTGTCCTGCCAGGCAGTCACAGTTAAATTGGCAGCCACTCTAATGACTGGCAGAGTTTCTCTTGGTCCCTCTGAATGGGTGATTAAAATGTTTATGAGGCTTTCTCTCCCCACCATTAGGAATTTAACAAGATCACCCAGTTCCCAGCAGTGTGATAGTGTTCCTTGCTCCTGTGGCTATAATGATGCTGCTGTGGAGCAAATGTTTTCCGCTTCAGATGTTCCTTGTGCAGATGTGCTGTTGGTAATTGCCTGGGTTGATCAGTGTGACTCTTTCTATTTCAAAGCAGATTCAGTTACAAACAAGGTGTTATTCAAGACTATTTTAGACTGTGTCTAACTGCTTGTCATGAAGGGAAAGAATAAAGGTACATTTTTCTTTCCTAGGAGCTTTTAATCACAAATGTTCTACATATCCTTATGATCCACACATGCGTTCAGATACCATGGTGACAAGCACACCACAGGAACCATAGAATAAAGAGCTGCTTCATTAAAGAAAGGGATGGTGAAACAGATTTTTTCAGCCCAGTAATGTAATGCTGTATGTGGGATTTTCGGCTCTTGGGATCTGTTCTAAAGCCAACTGCAGTCATTGGCAGGTACCCAAGGACTTCAGTGGATTTGGAGCAGCCTTTGTGCCTATTTTAAGTAACATTTTTATTCAAATATCCCACGGTTGCACTACTATTCATGCTCTTACACTAACACCAGCAAGAGTAGAAATACTAATTTAATGAAGGAGCGTTTGTCGGTGGTGTTTAAACTGTGTGTTGTTTAGGTCTGCTTTGACTGTGGTAGTTAATAACCAGTGGCCAACCCACCAGTACTGCAACACTGAAAAGTTCAAAGCAGGATATCATTATCCTTTAAAAGGAGATGAATACCTTGCCTTGCAGTAAAGGAGGGCTTTTGCTTTAGCTGTACTCTTGTTTCTGGAAGTCAGCTAATGAGCTTATGAGAAGCATGCTGTGTGCTCCCAGGAATTAGCTGTGGCTCTCATCTGGGTTTTCTCTTGATGTGGTAAATCTTAGCCTTGCCTCTCATGGCCGTACAGATTACTTGACGTTTAATAGAGAGATCTAAAGATATTAAGAAATATGGGACTGGTCCAAAGCCGACCTGAGTTGGCAGAAGGACTCCCAGGGCCTCCAGCAGCAGGTCTTAGATCTTGGTGGTCAGGCTTGTGCTGGATGCACTCCTGGATAGCTGGATTTCTTGCCTCTCAAGGTCCTCCACCGTGTTCTGGGACCTCTGCTTAGCTTTTCCCAGGTTGGCTACCCAGGCTTGGACTGATTCAGCTGTCTCTGCTTCTGGATCCTCCCAGCCAACTTTGTCCTGAGGGAAGGAGGGCAGAAATATCCTTGTTCGTGCAGGAAGGAGTGGTAGAATTGGCATCTCTCATCTCCTATTTTCACCAGGGGAAAGGTGAAATCGTGGCAGCAGTCTCAGAAAAGAGACTGTAAAAAGCTTTGGTGCTTTATCCTTAGAAAGTTCTCGTGTCTTTTGTAGGGCTGCTTGAAGAGTGAAGTCCTGTTGAAATAAAGAAAGATTACACAATCTCAAACCTTTTTCAGAAAGGCTTGTTTTCTGTTGTCAGTGTACAAGTGTTATGTCTCAATAGTCTCTGTTCATTATTACAAGTATTTTTTTCATCTTCTTGGCTGGAGCCCTTGGCTTTCTCTTTCTCTCTTACCAAATTGTATCCTAACAGATCACATCCATAAGCTGTGACTCAGCAGCCAAACTAAATAATGACACTGCCCTAAGTCCCAGACTCCCTGAAAGCTGAGGTCTCTCTTGGTTCCCTCCAACTCTTTGGTTCTTTCAGTGGCACCAGTCCCATATTTAGTCCTCCAGGCTGTGACTTCAGTATTGAGTTTAGAGACCAGGCACTGCAGTTGGGCTTTGTTTTTCTGCTCTTCTTCCAGCTACACTTTCGTTGGATCCAAATGGTGCTTGGTTTTGGCCAGGCTCACACAGCAGCTGTGCAGGACTTGAGGCAGCACAGCCACTGCTGTGGATCTGTCCTGCTGGAAGTGTAACTACACTGACCTCACTGCCCAGAACCACCATCCTCCCCCTGAACAACTCAGTTCTGGATCATCTAGAGACATCTCAGCCTTCAAAATATCTCCTTATTCAGGAGCCAAGTGTTTTTTCCATACCTGTTTTTTGCTGTACTGCAGTGAATTGAATTGAGATCATACAACTGGAAACAGAACTTGGCTTGTCATCATCCCTGTTTTCTCTCAGTGTTTCAAAGAATTATGACAGTAAACCCATTTGGTGATTGTTCTGAACACAGAATCCTTGCCAGACTGGTGATGTACAGGTGCAGCACTAGGATTACTCTTTGGAGATAAGAAGGAATTTCCAAGACACAGGTGTCAGACAGAGAGATGAAATATTGGTGTATTTTGGAGCCAAATGTATGTGATTTGTACAAATAAACTGCTGCAAGATGCACTGAATGGACAGTGGACTGAGAAGCAGGAGGGGTGTGTGTTCTGCTCTTTGCTGCTGACTCATGGGAGGCTCCGTATCTTATTTCCATATCCACACAGGGCTCATGTCCACTGCACTTCCTCCAAGACCAAGTGGGGACAAGCCCAGAGATTAATTTGGATGAGAAAGTTTGCCTTTGTGAGAGGTAGCACAAAGGATTTGTTACTCTGAAGTGGACAATGTGCAAAAGAGCAGGCAGTGCGTGTCAGCAGCAGCCTCTGCAGGCAGGTGGTGCTTCCCAGCACCTTGGACTCCTCATCCAGCTGCCTCCTGAAGTCATCTGCTTGCAAGGAGACAGAAATCTTTATGTGGACAGTCTGGTTAAGCCTGCTCTGAGCTTCCTGGTGCTCCCAACTCAGCTGGGAGAGCTGTGGGAAAACTGCATAAAGAATCAGGAGAGGAACTAATTCAGTCTGACTGGAGAGAAAAAGAAGAGAAGGATTGGGCAGAGAGGAGTCAGGGCAGGGCTGCCAGAGCCTGATGAAATGTAGGGGGAGATGAGGATCCAAGGGAGCTAGCACTGCACAAAGCTGTCAAGGAATTTACCTCAGAGCCTGATGGCTTTATTTTCAGCTTGGCTCTTCTCCCCTGCAGTCGGCTGGGCATCGGCCTCAGCCAGGTTATCTTCCAGCCTGTGAGCATGAGCATGGGAATTCAGCTGGAAGAGGGAGGTCAGTCGTGTGATGCTGAGTAAGGCTTCAAGGGCCAAAATACCCTCCCTCTCTTGCAAACTCAGTTTATTCCAGTTGGTGATTGCACTGGGATGACTGTAATAGCCTGGGGGAGTGCAGAGTGTCCTGACCTCTGAGAGGGGGGTGCCTGTTCCATCAGCTGGGACAGGCAGTGCTCAGCACCAGCTGCCAACAGCTGCTTCCTGGCACTCTCTGCTCCCTCTGCAGAGAGCTGGATCCTGCCCTGTGCTCACGGCTTCACCCGTGGCTGCAGGAATTCCCTGCTAGCCTCTCCCCCTGGGTTTCTGCAGAGACTACATGCCTGCACTGAGCTTATCTCTGTCTGTTTTCATGACCTGTTTGTCCATCTCCAGCTTTGTTTCACTCTGGGGCTTCTCCATGAGCTCTGCCATCTCAGCCATGACACTGGTGTCCTTCCCATGGCCCTGCTCTGCTTGAACTGCAATTCCAGCTTTCTATGTCCATGGACAAGTGCCCTTACCTGTTTTCCCACCAGTGCAAGGTGTCTTACCAACACAGACCTATCTCCTGATACAGTTGAGAATTAATTACCTCACATTTTAAAGTGAATTGAAGTGGAAATGTTCCCTGTTATTGATGCTATCAATTTGTATTAGTCATTAGAATGTGTTCATAGCATTCTATTCAAATATAACCTCAGCTTCCAGGTCTTCATCCAACTCTTCAATGTACAGGCCTGGAGTGCACACACAAGCACAGCAGTGTCTGTGAGCAAGAGATGTGAGAGAAATTTGTGGAAATATAAACAAGAATCTTAATTTCTTCACTCCTTTTTCTATATGTTAATCTGCTCTCTTGGATTTTCTTTCCTGGAAGAGCCCTACAGCTGGGAATACTGAGCCAACAAAGCAGGAAAGACCTGGCCAGGTGTCTCAGCAGGCAGCTGATGTTATCTGCAGCATGGTTGGCTTCCTGTGTCATGTTGGAATTTGGCCTTCAGAAATATAATCAAACTGATTTGGCTGCTTGAGGCAAATAGAGGCTTGTTCGTAGAAATAGCTGCAATCTAGGTCTGTGGGTCATGTTTTTGTAGAAATGCTGAATGTTTGGTTAAATATTTAAATACTGAAATATGTTGGATGAAATAAATATTTGAATTCCTAATGGTAACACTGCACATCCTGTGAACTGTGGCCTCATTTCTGGTTTGATTTATCACCTTTCCCTCCTGAGTGAGAGGGACAGTGCCTTGGAGGACAGTAATGTCAGTGGAAAGGTTTATCAGACGTTTTGTATTCTGGGAAGTGCATTTCTAAGAGGAGGTTTGTCAGAGCAGTGCTGGCAAACTCATCACTAAAGTAGTCAATAGTGACACTAAAATAAAGTTCTAATTTGTGATAATATTTTGCAATTCTAAACCAGTTTTTATCTGAGGATCAGAAGGCCTTACATAAACATGAATCATTTAAGCCTCATAACTTCCTGGTGATTGTACACATTTTATATGTGGGTGAATGTGGAAGATGAATTACAAATATCAGACAATGAGTCAGAAGAAAGACTTAGGAAACAAAATCTTGTATTTGTGATTCTGTTTGCCTGAATTACTGAACTATGCTTCTGCTTGTCGTTGGGTTAATGCTGAAAAGATTAGGATAGGATTGGATTTTTCCAGGGAATTTACTGTCAAGGGACTTTTCAGGTGTAGCTGATGCTGTTGGAGTTGTGATGGAGCACAACTGCACCCAGTATGAATGTCTGTCCTGGGCAATTCCATTCCAATTGACACAATAAACCATGAAAATTCCTCAGAACATCTTCCAAGTTTGGCTCATTTCATCTCATTGAGATTGGCAGTTGTCATTTTGAGATCACTCTCTGCTTTAGGATGAGCCTTTTTCATTTTGCTGTGGATCTTCCCTTCTTGTTCCCAGTTGTTCTCCAGCTAGTTAAAAAGAGGGAATAAGAGTGAAAAAGAACTTTGTAAGAATCACAGAATGATAGAATTCCAGCATGGTTTGAGTTGGAAGGGACCTTAAAGCTCATCTTGTTCCAACATGAGCAGGGACACCTCCTACTAGACCAGGTTGCTCCAAGCCACATCCAGCCTGGCCATGGACACTTCCAGGGATGGGGCAACCATAACAGACACACAGATGGTGTTTATCAGAAGGGCCCAGGATGTCAAAACCAGACCTAAGAGTGCTGTCCAGAATAGAGACCATGGCAAGGGCACCTCACCTCATGCACCCGAGTGGCAGGTTTGATACTCACTTTGTTCTCCTCACCTTTTCCAAGGAGAAGGAGACTAAGACCAGTGCACAGAGTTGTGTGAGAAGCAAAACCCTGCCCTGGCAGCAGAGTGAAACCCCCAAGAATGGGTTAATCCAAGGAGTTTCTGGAGAGCAGCCTGAGCGCTGTGTGTGTGTCTCCAGGGGGCCCACAGGAGCTCGGTTCCAGAGCATCCTGCTCTCCCTCAGGGTTCACACAGCTCTTCTGGGCAGTGGCACAACTTGGCAACACTTCTCTGTGCTGCCAAGAGTTACTACCTAGAAAAACACAGCCCCTTCCTGTTTGTGCAGCATGCTGCAGTCTCACAGCATTTAAGCAAGTAGACAATGGTTTTTTTTTTCCCTTTCCCCACAGTGGGAGAATGAGAACAGGGGAGAATAAAGAGAAACGAAGCAGTTATTTCTGCCGGATGAACTCCCTCCAAAGCCCTCTTCTGCTTTTGGCATTTGGTGACTGAGTCATTCTGAGCAGAGAGATCTGAGTTTGAACTCTGTGGTCTCATGCCTGCAGACAGGAAAAGGGGTTTGCAGATCACACAAGCCGTTAGCAGCAGCAGGACAAAATGTCACTGGAAACTTGTGTTTCTTTAGAAGGAATCTGAGATTCAGTTAATAAATTCTGAGGCATATGAGGCATCTGTGAGTTTAACATCCTGTGGAAGTTAACACTGACTTCAGAAGAAGCAGCAGACAACCACATGGCTGCTCCAGTGCAGATTTAAAACATCTCCAATTAGTTAAATAAAAAACAGTTCAGGTGCAGGAGAAGCATTCCCCAAGGCTGGCTGGAAAGGAGTTGCATGGAGGGGGGGCGTTTTATAGAGGCCCACCAATATTGCCATATAAATTAACAAATTAATTAATAAAGTATGTCAAGGAGATGCAATGTTTCTATGTAGAGGGATCCCTAAAAATTGCTGTGAAATAACTATTACTATGGAGTAGGAGAGTGAAGGGAAGAATTAAATCCATTCCATGTTATATGAGATGCTGGAAGACTCTAAGAAATTGTGGGAGAGATGAGCTGAGTAAGTCTGAGCATCCCAAAAGGAGAGCTGTAATGGCTGTTGGAGTTCATTACCCTGAAGAAAAATGCAGAGAAAACCCTCCTGTTATTCTTTCATACCTCCTTTTGCTTCTCAGCTTTAGCCAGGATAGTCTCCAGCCCTTCCAAGTCCCATTTCAGATGGCTGAGCTAATCCTCCAGCATCCACTTGCTGGCACTCCTGTCAGCTCCTTCACACCCAGGAGCTGACTCAGGAGGTCCATCCTTGATTTCATTGTTTGGGTCAGGCACTCCTCAACATCCAGCCAGTTCCTAAGGAAGGGCTGGGAATCCAGAGTTCATCCTACCAAAGGCTGCCAAAACTCCTGCCTCTCATGGCAGCAAACTTCCATATTTGCAAGAAATGCAAGACTTTGCCTCTTCTGCAGAGTTTCCTAAGAGTCCTTTAACACGCCTGTGTTGTTGTTGATCTCCATGACTCAGACCATAGCTTCTTAAAGTTAAGCATCAAAAAAATTTGTTTGTACACATACAGATCACTAAAGAACAGTTTGCATTTAAAAAAGATGCCACCCCAACTTGCTGTAGCTCGTGCTGAGCATCTGTGTTTGACGGTGAACAGAACTCGGGACTTGTGACAACAACTCCTCTGCTTTCAGTCTCTTTTGTTATCCAAGGACTTATCTTTATTTAAGATACTGTTTCGCTGCCTGTAAATCTCATGCATTATCCCTGTCTGCTCTTTATTCATTCCATATTCTGAAAAGGAGCCTTTTATGAGTCATTTGAGGGAGCCGATGCCCTGCCTCGATGAATCCTAAACCTTTAACCATCCCCTATGGATAACACAGCCTGCAGTTGGATGGGGAGGTCATCCTTTACCTGGCTGAGGATGGCTTGTTTGCTCCTCTGCTCTTTTGATTGTTCTCCAAGCTCCCAAGTCTTTGACATGGTGCTTCTCACATCAAACTCCTTCATTTCCTCCTCCTATTGGGCCAAATTCAGCAAGGCTTCACCTGGAAGTAAGAAGTTCAAACAATGAGATTCCCAAAACAAGCCTATTCTATTATAATGGTCCCAAAAGCCCTGAGGTGGTCATTTTATTATCAGATCCTAGTGGGTTTTGCATACCAGTGGGAGGGCTGGTGTTTCCTGAAATGCCTGTTCAGAGCAGTTTCATATCTCTAGTATGAGTAATACAGCTCCTAGGAAAGGTTGTTATGGTGCACAGGAGCAGATCTGTGTGCCAGCACAGAAATCAGCACTGCGTGCCAGAGTCTGAACTAGTTTAAATGTAGAATCATTTTTGGTATGATCCAGATTCATACCAGTCCAAGTGGGACCAGAGCCCTTTGAAAGCTTTTTCTTATCTAAGGCTATAAATGTTGGTTTGGCTCACACTGGAGCTGGGAGGGTGTGTCTCCAGCTACAAGGCAGATTTTCTTCCACCTGTGTGTGGAAAATTGGCTTTAACATTTTTGTTTCACTTAAACGTGCATATTTTGGTCAACATTTTCTTTCTTTCTTCTCTTACCAGAAAACCAACTGATTTATCAGTCCTGGGAGTAAGTGAAGAGAGTCTGAGCCGGACCTGCCCCTTTGTGTTGACAGTGTGGTCCTGCAGAAGTGAGCCAAGCAGCTTTGTTTCAGCTTTTAAATGTTAATGAATAGTGAAATCTTGTATTTCCATGCTCATATCCTCACCCCTTCTCTCTGTGCTGGTTTGAGAAGTAGAAAGTCCAGGCCTTGAATTTCTAAGGCAATCTCCTTCCTTTCCCTGGAGGCAGCAGGCTTAGACTCAGATTTCAGGATTTTCTCCATTTACTAACTTTTCTGGCACTGCTTTGGAAGGAAATCATTCAGGCCTCTTGCTCTATCAATAATTAACAAGAAAGTCACTGGCTTTCTCAGTGTCTTTAAGTGAACATGGCTGTTATTTTCTCTCCCAGCCCTTATCTTCCCTGCCCAGACATCCCAAGGTTCTCAGTGCCTGTAATTGCCACTGTTTAATTCTGCAGAACAGGACAACCTCAGATTATTTTCCTCACCCTAATGTATAATTTTACCCAGAAAAGCAGCTGCAGAAACTTCTGAAGTTCCTCTGAATTGCCATCAGGCCTAGCCTGTGGCAGAGTGTGTGGGTCTTTGAAACAACTGCAGGAGTGGAGGCTTTCTCCTTGATAAAACCCAAATATGTGCTGTCCTGCAACAGAAAACACAGTAGTTTCAATGACACTGAAAAAATACTTGTAGTAATCTTGTGGCTGTTGGCTTTAACAGTGAGACTGAGGCAGTCATCTCCATCCAGAAGTTGGAATCTAAGGATAGAATAGGCTGGAGGAGTGATGAATATTGTGTAATTATTATAAAAGTTGGGCAGTGCAGATTTTAGGTTCATGGAAGGAACAGAATGCTCCCTTTTGCGTGGTTGGTACAATAGCTGCTTTCATTATGTTATGATAAAAACATATGTGCAAAATTAATGATGTACACTGCTAATATTAGATGACTGCAACAATCCCTCTCCATTTCACTTTCTGGTCTTAGACTGGATAAATGATCAGTCAGTAGGATTTTTGCCTGACTAAGGAATAGTAAAGAGCAAGTGAGATTTATGGCACAGCTGAAGGTGCGCTTCATTTGCATTTTATTAACTGAACTGTCTGATTAAAAGTCAGTTTTGGGAGCGTGTGTAACAGAGAACATTATATGCATGAGGAAGTGGGTTGCTGTAGAAACTCTAATTCTGCAGCTCTGTCTCCACCAAGGACATGCTGAGTCACAACTGCCACCAGTTTAGTCAGCCCAGTTTGGTGGGAGTAAACGGTACCTTGTTATATCCAGTTCTGCCCTCCTTTCCCTCCAGGCCAGGAGAGCCAAGCAGCAACTTTGATGCTGCCTTCTTGTCCACAAGCCCTGGAGAGATTAAGCTGGGACTCAGGTTTTGGTATCTAAAAGGGAAAAATAGGTATAGTGATATAAGAGCTACAGGTAGAGACAGTGCCGAGGACCTCATCACTGCTGGAAATCTCTGGTGTAGCTTCCCAGTCCCACAGGCACTGAAATACTGGTGTAAGGCAGCTTGTGGATATTCCTACCTGTGACAGTTCTTGGAGAGGGAAGCAGAAGCAATGGAAGCAGGCATTCCTACCTGCTCCCTCTCTGATTTCCCATGGACAGGATCCCTGCACAGAATGCAGAGCTCTGTCATCTGCAAGTGGAAGATGTGCCTTCAGTAACGGTGTTGGAATTCAAACAACATGAGTAACTGCCTATTCATAGCACATTTGTTTGCTGTTCACTGCTTTCCATTACTTGCCCTTCCACTTTATTATATGTCATAGGTGAAAACTTATGTTGCTCTTCCCCTCTGCAACTCCCTTCCATGGTTGATCCTGCAAAAACAGGGGTGCAGGAGGCAATGCAGCCTAATGAATAATGGTGTCAACTTGTCTAGTTCCAGGTAGTGTATTTTCTAATTCTTTGTGTTTCCCATGAAATGAGAGGTTTATTAGACATCCTGTCTCTGGTTCTGGCACGTGGAGGTGTCTCTCAGATTCACCTTCCCTTGGAGGGGCATAAGGTGAAGTGATGACCCCACGTCTTCCATTCCTGAAGATTTGCTGTTCAGCCATCCCCAGCTTGTGCAGAAGGCACTGTGTGGCTTCGCCTGGCTTTGCTGTACTAGACTGTTTGAATCCATTTGGAACAATGCAGTGGATGAAATGCAGGGATGTGCTGTGCAAAGTGGCCATCAGCTCATCCAGCTGCTCCTGGAATGAGACAAAGAGGGATGGAGTGAATAAACTAAAGGAGTAACCAAGGCCAGAGAGAGAAAACCTTCTGTTTTATAAAGTCATTTGCATATCACAGCTGGAAACATAACCACGTCCACACGAAGAAAGTAGCTGTATGATCCACCCCTGTCCATTTGATAGCTCAAAATCTGACAAGCAGTTTCCCAAACCTTCCCATTCCCCTCTCACAGTCCCAGGCTGAGCTGCTGACAATCCTCGTAGGCAGCGAGTTTTTCTGGTTGATCGAAACCTGACATTTGTCTGGGCAGCAGAAGGCCACTGACTGCCAGAGGGGGGATTATGTAGCCTATCATTAATCCAGGACTGCACTCACGCTTCCATCTGTGCAGGAATGTTTCCGCAGCGGGGCTCGTGGGGCCTTCCCGAGCACACACACACACACACAGCGCGCTCCGTCTGCCTCTCCGTGCTGGAGGGGCAGAAACATCAAGGTTGGAGCAAGATTGTCTTTCAGCACAGGAGAGAAGGATGCAGGGGCAGACACAGGGTGTTACCTGACAGGTTGAATCCTTTCCACAAAGGAGTGATGGGGAAGCACCGGGCACCAGAACCGATGACATTTGCGTGCTGACACATTGAGCTGACAGTATTGATTGTACTCTTGGTGTTCACTCACCTGCAGCCTCCTCTGCTTTAAGGACCAGGGGCACACTGGATTTCTGGAGCAAGGCCACCACTGTTTGGTGGGACCCTTGTTCTTCTGCAGCCACCCTGTGATGCTGTGTCACACCCGGAAAGGAGCAGGGGAGGAAAGGCATGACCCATTCAGATACAGCAAGAGAACAGTCTGGTAGTGCATGAGAAAGCAGATTTCTGATTGTTAACCTGTGTAGATAGATGGAGAAATCCTCTCTGTGGGTACAGGGAAAGGAAACGAGTTAATACTGGCATGGGAATAGCATTAAAGAACTCCCTGGAGTCTCAGTCCTCATGGGGGGCCCTTACCATGGAAAACCCATTTGCCCTGAATAAATGATTATGCAGCACTGCCAAAGGAAAGTGTGTTGTGGAGAGATTGTATTTTTACCTTTTGGGCTCATACTTTGATGCACTGACAGAGAGGACAATGTGGCTTATAGACTGCTAGAACCAAGCACAATCAGAACTTATTTTGGCACAGTCAAATGCCACTTTCAAAAACCTGCTTGGTAGCAAAGAAAGGAAATAGTTGCTGAGTGTAAAAGAGATAGACCAAAGGGCCTGTGATTCACCCTCTGATCATGTACTGTCAGTGTGTCTGTGCAGTGGAGTATATGAATAACTGGTGGAGTTTGATAATATGCTTAAATACTGTTCCTGCTGCTAAGCATTAGCATGGCTGCATGACAGCACAGCAGAGAGGCGAGTCACATCCACCAGGAAAGGCGAGACAAGCTGCAGGAGCTGCAGGGCTCTGGCTCTTCCAGCAACACATAAGCAAGGGCAGCAAAAATTAATTTCATCTTTGGCTAATGTGCATTTTAGGTAGCTTTCCTACAGCTTTACGTTACTGGAAACAAGCCTTGGCTTGAGTTCTTGGGATTTTGTTCCTTTTCAGAATATCTGCAAGGATTATACTTTTAATCAAGGCCAGTGTCAATATGTTGGGGAGTCATGGAACAGCCTGGCTGTTCTTTGTATGTTAAAACACTCTGCTGTGGTGTCACTGGTCAGACATTTGCATAATCAGTGTTTTCAGTTAATTGTTACTGGAAAGGATTTCTGAGATGCACATTTCTGTGTGGTAGAGCCAGCCCCTGGCTTTACTGGAACAAGGGCTCATTGATTTCCACCAGCAAAGTACTTTGCTGTACATGAAAAGGGGGCTTGAGCTCATGTTCCAGTTTATACAAGGTTAGAGACAGGGGCATGGAAGAAACAGAGCTACTCTGCACTTACATGCCAATGTAAAGCACTGTGGAGCTCAAAGTGAGCTTCTTCCCTTTTGCCTCCCTCGGGCTTGAGAAGATTGGGTTGTTTGTCCAGATGGATGTTCCAGTGACAGCCTTTGATGGCCAACTCCTCCATTCTGGCAGCATGGTGCTAAGAGGATGCCCTTCTGCTTCAGCTTGTTCCCTGCTTTCCCCCTGGGCCTGGTGATGATCCCTCTGGAGCTCTCCAGGCTGCAGATCCATGAGCTGAGTAACTTTGTCAGCTGCTGTTGGAGGGAAGATGAACATGTTAATCTGAGTAACAGGAAGAAAATCCCTCGTTGTCCCCATTCCCTTGCTGCGTACTCAGAAAAATCATTGCAGATAAGCTCTCCAGCCCTGCTGGGAACAAACTGGGTAGGACAGAAGAGAAGCAGCTCTCAGCTCCATCCCCTCACACACACCCCATTCAGCAGAGCTTGCTGGATGGAGCAGAGCAATAATACACACCTCAAACAAGGGGCTGCAGCAGCTGCTGTGCCTGGGCTCCCAGGGGCCCTGGGAGGTCTGTGCCTGTGCTCCACCACAGCTCTGAAATCACGGGCAAGGCAGGGCTGTTGGACAAAGCAGGATCAAGTCCTCAGCTGACAGCTCAGCCATCTGCCAGGCCCGCTGCCCTGTGGCAGCTGTGGATGCCAGCTCCACCTCTCAGTGGCACATCTGTTCATTTAAAAAGAATCAGGGTGTTGTTTAAGGTCATTCTATATTCCCTGGAAACAAGAGCCTGGTTTTAGCAGCTTTTTCAATCTCAGTGAATGGGCTGAGCTCGTGGCACACTGGCTTTGTCCTGGTTTGCTGTCACCAAGTGTAAGATCTCAACCCTCCTCTGTGTTGTCCACCTCTGCCTGCTCCTCCTTGGCTTCTGCTTGAGCTTCTTCATGCCCAAGTGCATCCAAGTCAGCTTGTAGCCACGGGTGTCCTCTTCTAGACCAGAGCCCAGGACATCGAAGGCCACCTGGCAGAAGAGACACAGACCCACCCAATGGAATTATTAATCTGCACCATAAACTGGAGGCCAGCCCATAGGGCCAAACATCTACAATGATTTTCCAGCCCACTGAGGCTTGCCCAGCCAGGTCCCATCAGACCAACACTGCTTTGCTCAGCTCCAAACCTGCCAGAGGATTTTGCAGTGTGTTCCTTGTGAGCCATGATTTGGGACTGCCTGTCTTCGTGGCTATGAAAATCATATCTGCTTTGTACAAAAGGCTTGTTTGCAATGTACAAATCCTGGGAGCTGTAAAATACCAACAGCTGCTGGAAAGGGCACTGGAAGTTCAGCAGCTGGAGACTGTTTGATCTCTCTGTAGCTCAAGTCCTGCTTATAGTAATAGTCTCAGGAGCCAGCAGATATTCCCAATAAGCTCTTCTCAGTAACAGATACTCTTCAAAATGATATTAAAAAGGAAAATGTGTGTCAAAACCAGACAAAGGGTCAAGTCTTCCTCTCACAGAAGCTGTTTCTTGATATTACATATGTATGCGAGATGAGCAGGTTTTAACCCGTGGTCTCTGCCACAGCTTTCAGATCTGTCAGTTTGGAGGCTTCAAACAAACCCTGTAACAGCTCGTTTGAAGTCCTGCAAACCCCAGGCCATTGAATGTTAACCAGAAACTCCTACGTCAGGCTCGTTGGCTTTGGAGCAGGTATTTCACATTCAGGCTCCAGCTCACAGACAATTCAACAAATCTTTAGGCTCTCCCAGCTGCTCCTCAGTAGTTTATTTATCCTCAGGTTGAAGAAGCTGAGTTTTATTCCTAGGGGAAGCTTAGGCCAGAGGGGCAGCATCCTGTTTGCTGTGTTTCCACTTTCACTAATGTTTCTCCAGACTTCCATTAGTGAGAAGTGGCTCCTCCATCATCTGTGTTGTTTGCTGTGATCACACTTTGAAGCACCCAGAGGTAACAATTAGGATTGGGCAGAGTTTCTGCAGCAAGAGGCAGACCAAGAGGTGATTACACCAATTACCGTCAGTCCAATCAAGGCATAGCACAAGCTTTTGGGTTGGAGACTGAGTGTTCTTCCAGGTTTCCATTCCTAAGCACGTTTTGAGTGTATCACTTAAGAAAAAAGCCTTTTGTGGGATGAGTTGCTTAGGCTACCCAGGAGATTTTGCCATAGCAGCCACGTCAAAGTAAGTGGGATTGAACACCCAAACCTTTTCAACAGTATTGAAAAGCTTGTCCAGGCTGTCTTCCCTGTCCTGAGGAGATGTAAGCAATTGGCATGAAGCAGCTCAACACTTCAGTTATAAAATTATCATTTTTACCTTAGTGGCAGCCCTGCCACATCAAGGGGGATCTCACCATGCATTGATGAAGATAAGGGAAGACAGCTTTCCTTTCTCACTCTGGCCTGCCTAAGGAAAAGTCACTTGCAATCCTCTTCTTCCTGGATAATTAGTAACAACCCCCCGCCGCAGAGAACCTGTTTCAATCCCTGGCCAAGATCAGTTCTGGTGAGTAGGTTTCTTATCCTAGAAGCAGAGGATTGAGCAGGGATTTGTGCATTACAGGGAGTGAATAACACACACAAAGTGCCACACCAGTAATTTCAGGAAGATATGATACTATCTCTTAGTCCGAGTGGCCTTGGGGAGGACTCAAATTCCCCTCTGCCCACGGAGCTCCATCCAGCTGCAGGGGGACATTGGCCAGTGCTGCTGCCCACCCAGGGAAGGTCTGGCCACACCCTGGCTCTCCAGGATGGGTTGGAAGAGGATGAAACCTTCCAGCAAACAGTCTGAACTTGCCTCAGCCTTGAACTGCCCAGAGAGGCAAACCCAACATATGGTCCCGGAGTGCAGTGCAAATCTGGGATGAGTTGAAAGTAGGAGGGATTCAGACAATCCCACATTAAAGAATAGCTGGCCCATATGTTTCCTCTCTCCTTTTTCTGCATCCTGGAGGGCTTTAGTCAGGAAACGTGGTGGGGTCTTTTACCTTGAGAGCTGAGGTTTGTGGCTCTCAATTTAGTCTTGGATGCACGTGTGCAAGCACAGAACAATGAACCTTCCCTGGAGTGCTATTTTTGGGGTCTTTGGTTGCAAGACAATTACAGTGTTGTGCTGATGAGTGTTAGTAATGGCTGCAATATAATTGTAGAATGAAAAGTGTACGGCTTTGGGGGGAGGCATCCTGCCCTTTATGTGTGCTCAGAGTCTCATGGGCAACTAAAGAAAGAGGAAATAAATTTGTCATCATCTAAAACACTGTAACTTCGCTGTGGAAGAAGGGACAGAGTCTGGTTTCATTTACAGCAGCGCAGATCCCTCCAGTTCACAGAATTCATTTCACATTTGCACGTGTCTGATTTAATCAGAACAGGGTCCATTCAACACAAGAAAAAACCCAAAGCAAAGTTAATATAGAGAATTATCTGCTTACTTACAACTCCCAGTGTTAGTCCCAGCCAGCCTGGCTGTGCCACCACAGTGAATTCAGATAAATTTGCCCTAGATGAGAAAATAAAAGATGAGTCTGTTAATCAAGATTGCAATATCTGTAGGAAAACAGAAAGTAGCTGAGAGGTTCTGCGCGTTCATCAGGGACAGACAGCGTTGCCTGTAGGGGCAAATTTGCAAGTCAGTGAGAGGAAATTTAATCTTTTCAAAGATCAGGGCTATAAAAAAACCCTCTTTCTTCTTGGATTCTGTATTAGAGCTTAAAGAAATCCTCCTTTCTCTGCAGCATATGGCAGAAGTATGTAGCACACAGAAACAGGAATGAGACTGCAGTTGAAAAAAAGTGTTTCACATTTTAACTGACAATGTCAAAACTAATCTGCAAAAAAAATCTGCAAAATTAAAAATAATCTGCGTTTTGAATCATAGCAGCAGTGATCAGTTGAAAGGACATTGATTTGGGGTTGATCAAAACTATTTTTTTATTTGACATATGAAAACCTGACATCTAAAAATAGGAAGCCAAAGCAAAACTGACTGACAAACTCAGTTCAAGAAAATGGGAACCAGTAATGCTTTGTAAGAAATGTGAAGTAGATAGAAATTAACTTTGCTGCTTGAGGAAGCATTTTAAGGTACTTTTTAGGTGTACTGTTTTCGGAGGGAAGATCTTTGTATGATCTACAGTGACCTACCAGTGAAGGGCTGGTACTTATAAAATGAAAGGAATTGTTCTTCCTCGTAGTTTTAGCATCATTAAGGGTCTCCAGAAGAGGATTCATCTGGATTACTTGATCTTCCAGGGATTCCTAGAAAAATCAGATCCAAGTCAGCATCAGCAGGATGGTTTACACTGAAACCTTGGGCTTAGAGCACAACAACTCACCACCCAAACGAACCCGGTAAATACATTTTCTGTCAGTCAGCTCCCACAAAAATCTGAATTACTGCTGTGAGCAGCAATTCCATTCAAGTTCAGCCCTGACAGATTCTCTCCACAGGGGTCCAGCCACGTGGATTTGGGCTAATCCCGGTTCCAAGAAGGAACACCAAATGCAAACTTCATTGCTGTTCTTAGTACTTGGGTCCTGCAGAAAAGAGATTTTGGGATATTGCAGGTTTGAGAGACCCACAGGGGAACGGTCGGGCAATGCTAGGATCTACAAGCGGAAAGCTGGGAAAGAGGAGCGAGGTTTGTTGCTTGGAGGAGGAGGAAGGTTATTCCAAGGATAGAGGGCAGCATAAGACAGGCTAGGAATGCGTGTGGGATAGGGACAGCCTGGGGGGAGAAGTTGTGGAGGAGGAAACAGGCTCAGAGGGACAAGCTGGGACTTGACAGTCCAGAAGTCTGGCGGTGAGGAAGCTGGAAGGAGGAATAGGAAGCCACCGAAGGAATCCCACAAGGCTTGAATAACAGGATTTTTGCTGCGAGGCCAAATGTAGCTGCTATTTACGGCTTTAAATTCAGAATTGTTTTACTGACCCCCATAGTGGAGTCAGAGGGGGATGGAAAAGAAAAGGAAGAAAAAAGAAAATAAGAAAAAGGAAAGGGAGAAGAGAGAAGGGAGAGGAGAGAAGGGAGAAGGGAGAGGATAAAACACTTTTTACTATGTTTTGGTTTTGCAGGTTGTAGGAAATAAAGTGCTGGGAAATCCCACCTGGCTGAGGATCCCTGAGGCTGCTCTACAGCACTGTTCTCTCAGGAATCTCCATGCTCGCTGCAAACACTGTGGTTATTCCTCCCACTGCTGTTTATTCCCATTTCCAGACCACCTGTGAGCCCCCGGAGCTCGGTGTGAGTGTGGATTCATTGCAGCCACGGATCAAGGTCCCCCTCTGTTTTATGAATGGGCAAAAAGAAATGCAGGGAATTTATTTGAAGAGAGGGGAGAGAAAAGCAGAAAACTCAAACACTGCTTTGCCATTTGCTTTAACAATTGATAGCAGGGAAAGGGGGCTTGGATATCAGCTGGCACTGAAAGACTGAAGTCACACACACACAATTTAGAGCAGCACAGGCTGGTTCCCTGAGTTGGGACTGGTTCCTGTCCTGCCTGTGCTCCTTTGCCATTCCCTCTGTCCTTTCAAATTTTGAAATTAGTCATAGCATGGTGTGGGTTGGAAGGGACCTTAAAGCTCATCCAGTCCCATCCCTTGTCATGGGCTGGGACATGTTCCACTATTCCGGGTTGCTCCAAGCCCCGTCCAACCTGGCTTTGGACACTTCCAGGGATGGGGCAGCCACAGCTTCTCTGGGCAACCTGTGCCAGGGCCTCACCATACTCACAACCTTTTTGGCAAAAGACAAAACTAAAAGGAAAGAAGGGGAGCAGTGCTTCCCACATGGCTCAGAAGCAGATTGATTGAAGCTCAGAATTTCCCATGCTGCTGTTCTGTTCACACCAGCGAAACTTCCCAGTTCAACAGGAACCTGCAGCAGAAGGAACTGACAAGTCAACATCCCAAACCGGGGTGGCAGTTCCTAAGAGGGGTCAGAGAGCAAGAGATTAACTGGGGAGAAACAGAGAGAATAGTCACACTCTCTCTTTGCCTTCCTCACTATCCAGTGCCAGGCCACTGGAACAGGGGGCTTTTCTCCCATCTTTCCCTCCTGAAAAGTCTTAGACCATAAGGCGAGGGCTGTTCTTGGATGGGGCCTCAGAGGAACCTGAAAGGGAGGACCTGATTCATCATCTTGTGTTCTCAGGCATCAAAAACTACCAGGAGAGCCCCTGGCACATCCACTTCCCATGGCCCTCAGTGGTTTTCACCCTTGTCACAACCTGAATCCACACCTGTGGCAGAGCCATTCCACAGGAGGGAGCAGGGGAGTTCAAGGACATGACTCATGTCCCAAGGCTTTGCATTTTTTGGGACCTGTTCCGTGTTGGGAGCAGACTGTGTCCCACACTCCAGGCGGTTTTCCTTCCCCCACCCACACATCTGAACCAGCTTTCACGTTGCCAAGGCGACAGCCAAGCTGCTGATGGTGAGCAGCGTGTCAGTGTCCAGCACCCAAAGATGTGCCTCCCGGGGACCTGCCCTACCTGCTCAGCTCGCTGCTCCCGCACAGGAGGAGCTGATTTCATCACTCCCATGATTAAAGGCAACAGGGGCCGCGCTGTGGCTTTGTTTGGACACACTGCCCAGGCAAGGGCTGCTCTCTGTCCCACCTCTGCAGCCCCAAGCGATGCTGAGCGCCAGCCTTGTGACTCAGCCTGCTCAGGAGTCACTCTGGGGAGAGTGGGAGAAGCCCTTGGGCTGGGAAGGGGATTCTGGCCACCAGGAGCTGGGTTTAGAGCCCACTGCCTGGGCTGAAGTCAGCTTGGCACTGGTTGGAGACAGCGATGTCCCTGGTTCTTCTGGTGATCTCATTTCTCCATCATCCTCCTGAAAACCTTGATGGTCTAAAAATATATGTGTGCGGGGACTCCAGGGCAGCAGAGCTGCACCTTTGGAAACCAGTTTCCCTGCTCACAGAGGTTCTGGTGTAACACTGTCAGCTGCAACCTGCTGCTCTGGGATGAATTTCACCCGGAGAGCAGGAAGGAGAAATGTCCTCTGTCCATTTCCGCTTTGATCAGGCAGAGATAAGGAAAGTGACAGCTCAGCAATCATTTCCCCTCCCAATCTACACGGTTAAATCTGTAGACAGGCTGGGTTTAGATGCCTGGATTTGCAATGTATATTTGAGGCTTGGCTGAGGTCTGTAATTAATCTGTCACCTCCCTGAAACACACGGACTGAAGTGGTCTCTGAAGCAGATCAATGAAACATTAAACCAAACACCTACAGAAGATAAATGCAGGTGACAAAATAGTTCATACTGGCATCAAACAGTTTCTTGGGTGCAGGTCTCAGATTTTTATGGAACTTTTAATTCTTTGTGCCTCACCATCCTCTCACAGCTGGGGAAACCAAGGCAGGGCATGATGGCAATTTACATTTTCAGAGTTGCTACCCAGTGTCAGCCCATTTTTTGGCAAGCAAATTACCTACAAAGCATCTATTTTGTTCTGGCCTTTCAGTCTGAAGCCGGAAGGAGTGAGTGGTGCTCAACTTCTCTGAAGGCAGTCTTCCATTGTGTTGTTCAGGTTTCCAGAGACAAGGTATGTTTTTAAAAGCTTGGTGTGAATGCAGTCCCAGAAGTCAAGGAAGGGGTAGGGCCATGCCAACAGCTGAGGGTGAGTTAAAACCCTGACATTCCATTTCTGCAGAATCACGTGGAATTTAATAAACTTATGGTTAAGATACTTGTAAATTCAAGCCTACCTGTTATAAAACACAATGAATACAAATCCAGGTGGAGTCCACATACATCTGCAGGCACCATCCTTTTCTCTTTCTGCTTCTCCTTGTCCTTTCTGCCACATGGCCCTTCCTGCTCTCCATCCCACACCTCTTCCCACCCATCACACACAGCAGGTACCACCCAGGTTAAACCCAAGGTCCTGAAATTGTGTTGGCAAGGGCTGGACAGGCTCTTTCAGCGCTATCCAAAGGGCCTGAGCCAGCAATTACATCTTAAAAGAGACCACACATTCCTTATCTGTAAATCCAGTGGTCTTTGAGGCTGGATTGAGAAGCTTTGATCCCTCTGGAGAGGCCAGATAATTGTTTGGTGGGGATTTCTTCTTGTCTTGCCTTGTAGGGCGTTGTATGAACTCAGCTGCTGGAGTGTAGGGACAAGAGCCTGAAGGAGAAAGACCATCTAAAGAAACTTCCATTCAAAATCACATCTTTGGCCGTGCCCTTCTCGCCAAGGTGGAACGCCGGATTTCATTGGAGCTGATCTTTGGCAGGCAAACCTCAGACCAAACCCTTGGCAGGAGCAGCCACAATGCTGATGGAATGAGAGTTTCATTTTAAAACAATTCAGGTTTAAGATGAATAAATTCTGTGTGTTTGCTGCAAGCAGAGAGGACAAAGCTGTTGTGTTACCGCCTTGCGTGTTGTGGTTACTCTGTGGGTATGAACTGCCCTGAAAGACATGAAAGACAACAGCTCCTGTCTCTGCTTTAAGTATTTCCCTGCTATATTTGCCTCAGCTGGAGCGTTTGGGATGTGGTTACCCTGCCAGTAGTGCCATTGTGGGTGTTGTGGGTGAACATGCTTGGGATAGAGTTTCCAAGCAGGAAGATTCAGATAAACAACTGCTTTGAGGTGAAAATTAGAGAGTTCATGTTACACCCACCTCTTGAATTTGTAACTGACTATTCACCCTGAAAATCTGATTCTAGGAACGCAGCATGTCCCATCAGGAGCAGAGTAATACCACAGAAACCATGGGCAGCCCGAGTCCTGAATGCAGAGAACTGTGATTAACTCCTCAGGAATCCATCCGGAGCAAGTCGTATTTTCTGGGCTTTTTTAGGTAATTATTTCAAACCTTGAATCTGTGAATGAAGATTGTAAACAGTTCTCAGCCAAACATCTTGGAGAAGGATGTGAAATGCATCAAAAAAATAATGGGTTCTGACCTGTTTGCTCGTGTGTAATGTGAATAAATAGATGTTTTGACCACACGGGAGGGGAGACCTGCAAAGGCAGCAATTGGATCTCTCCATGAAGGGACACAGGGCAAAATGGCAAACCTGAAATAGCTGTTGGCTTCCTCAGCCCATGGACAGAGCAGCAACAGCCAGGACTCAGCCAGACTGCTTTCTGCTTCCTAGGATGCCTCTTGGTGGATTTAGTGAGGTGCCATTGCAGTTTCCACAGCCCAGGCCCCCTCCTGAACCGTCCCTGGCCACGCTCTGCTCCAGCACATCACCACACTGCAATTGCTGCTGCAATAGCTGGGCTGGGCTGCAGCTGGTTCACCCAGCCACACACTGCATTATCTGGGAAGGGGTTTTGGAAGGTTCCCTCAGAGAATGAAGGAGAGATTGTGGAGTGACGTGTCCCGATAGCACAGCAGGCTCTGCAGACAGTGGCTCACGGCAGGGAGTTGTCTGCTGAGCAGGATGTTTGCCTTTGGTGTGGGCTCAGTTTCTTGCCCTGACACAGATTCCTTCATCATGTTAAAGTGAGACTGAGAGTCCAGCCCTCTTGCCTGGAGGGATGGGGAGCATGACTATGATTCAGATTGGAAAATGGTCTTCAGATAAGAGGCAGAGTAGCCCATATAGAATCACAGAATGGTTTGGGTTGTAAGGGACCTTAAAGATCATCCAGTCCCACTCCCTGCCCTGGGAAGGGACACCTTCCACTAGCCCAGGTTGCTCCAAGCCCTGTCCAACCTGGCCTTGGACACTTCCAGGGATGGGGCAGCCACAGCTTCTCTGGGCAACCTTTCCAGGGTCTCACCATCCTCACAGGGGAGAATTTCCTCCATGTATCTAACCTAAATATCCCCTATATAATGTAAGAAATGCTCTGATCTCTGCCTCAGTGCTGTCAGGGATCCCAGGCTAAACACAGGTGACATCCCCAATTAAAAAGAAGGAGCTTGTAAATGGAGGAGGGCAAGGACAAGAACAGAGTGTATATAACCACTTTTGATGGCTTGCCATAGAGCCTCAGCCTTTGTGCTTGGAATAACAAGGAATTCAGTTTGGATGCTGCATTTTAGGCTTGCATTTCAGCATCAGCAACAAACTGATCCCTGGTGGTTCGGGCAGGAACGGAATCCGGCTCGGAAAGCCCTGCTGAGGGATCACAGGGTTATATAAAGATCTGCCCCAGGAGACAGCAAGATGTTTTTGCATTTATTAGTCATTTAGAAAATAATGAGAGCTGCATCCTCATTCTCAGCTGTTGTCTGTTCTTGCTTGGGGAGGATCAGTGTATTCCTGTGAGGGCTGGAGGGGGTGTTGTCTGTGCAGAGACAGGACCGGGCTCTAACCAAACAAGGGCAGATCGCTGCTCATGAGGCACAGAGGGTCTGATGGGGACAATGCCAAGGACTTTCAAATCCCACCAGGTGCTCAGTGAGTCACAGATCCTGCAGGAGACAGTCTGTGCAATTACGTGGTCGAAAACGCTACAGGGAAGGGTACACAGAGGAAAGCAGAGTTCAGGTTTGTCTTCCCAGTGTTCAACTTTTCAGTGCTCATATTCTCAATCAGGGCGCTCAGTGCAAGGAGTTGTAGAATCACAGAATCATGGAATGGTTTGGGTTGGAAGGGACCTTAAAAGACCACGCAGTTCTACCCCCTGCCATGGGCAGCGACGCCTTCCACTAGCCCAGGTTGCTCCAAGCCCAGTCCAACCTGGCCTTGGACACTCCCAGGGACGGGGCAGCCACAGCTTCTCTGGGCAACCTGTGCCAGGGCCTGCCCACCCTCACAGGGAAAAATTTCTCCCCATTATCCCATCTAACCCTGCCCTCTGTCAGTGGGAAGCTCATTACCAGATCAGTGTGTGTGTGAGATGTGAAGCAGCTCAAACAGAGATGAGCATCACCTCCAGGCTTACCAAAAATTATCTTCAGCTCCTGTGATCAGGTGGAATATGCATGTCGAATCCTCTTTTTAGCATTTCCTGAGCATGGCTTTCAAAGGAAGGCCCCTAAACACACATTTTAAACAAAGGCACTAATTTCTGTTGAGATGCTGTCCTCAGCTGTGATAATCGGAGGCGCTGGAGCAAGGTGAGCATCCGTCTGGCAGCAGGAAAGCTCATCTCCTCATCTAATTAAGCTGCACATGGACTCCCTGACAGCAAAGAGGCATCCAGAGGCTCAAGACCCCATGATTTATATGGATTTTCTGGTGTTTTCATGGTGTTTCTCTTCCTTGCATGATTTACAAGGTATTGCAGTCCTTTAGAGAGCCTTTTTCCTTCCAGGTGCTGTGGAGCAAGGCCATGCATGATTTGTACAAATTTATGTGGATTTTTTGAGTAATTCCAAGGTTTCTCCATCGCTGTTGTGCTTCATCTCCAAATTCATTATAGATTTCTCAGTTTCAGTTCCTTGAGTTACAGATTCAAAGACTAAAAGAATAATTATTACCTGGGCCCTTTAGGAAAAAAAAAGAAGATTTTTGGGCATAGGTGATTATAGTTTCCAGAGCTGAATCAGTGTCCCATAACTGACAGAGGATAATGGATTTAATAAATAGCTATGATTAAGTCTGATGTTATTTTTAAATAATTTCAAAAACTGTTACTCTAATCCCTCTGTGGCTGGCAGAAAGGAGGGTGCTTAGAAGTTAAAATTAGTTCCTTAACGTTCAGCCTGGTGTGGAGTTACAGGCACTCCAGGGCTGCCCTGGTTTTCTGGGGCATCCGCTTACAGCGTAGCTGAATGGACATTAACAGCTGCCTTTGGAAAGTGGGAATGAGTTCCCACAGCTCACACTCAGCCCTGCTGCTGTTCTCCTTCCTGGGGCTCCCACCAGCTCCAGCCCAGCTCATGGGATAATCATGTGGTGTTACACTACTGTCTTCCTGCACAGAAATTCCCTTTTCCTTAATTCCCAGGGATTTCTCAGCTCTTGCAGATCTCTTTATCAATAAATATAGATCTTTTTTGTATAATATGAGTGTGACTCTTTTTGTTTTTCAGCACCTCCCTGTCAGAGTGATCCCATTTCTTGACTGGAAAAAGGCACTGAAGAACACTTTGCCTCAAAAAGCACCAGAGTTGATCCCGTGGCCACAGCAGGAGCTGCTTGAACCAAACTGATGTAAAACCATCTTCCCTCCTCCTCGTTCTTTTCTCTCCTGTGGAGACAGGCTGGGAGAGATGGGGGTGTTCAGCCTGGAGAAGGGAAGCTCCAGGGAGAGCTCAGAGCCCCTTCCAGAGCCTAGAGGGGCTCCAAGAGAGCTGGAGAGGGACTTTGGACAAGGGTGTGGAGTGACAGGACAAAGGGAAATGGCGTCACGCTGACAGAGGGCAGGGATAGATGGGATAATGGGGAGAAATTGTTCCCTGTGAGGGTGGGCAGGCCCTGGCACAGGTTGCCCAGAGAAGCTGTGGCTGCCCCATCCCTGGGAGTGTCCAAGGCCAGGTTGGATGGGCCTTGGAGCAGCCTGGGCTAGTAAGAGGTGTCCCTGCCCATGGCAGGGGATGGAACTGCGTGGTCTTTTAAGGTCCCTTCCAACCCAGACTGTTCTGTGATTCTGTGATTCTATGAACTGACATCCCCATGGTTCCCTGGCTGCAGAGGAGCAGGGGGAGAAAATCAGGGGAGTGTGAGAAAAGCAGAGGAGAAAAGCAAGACCTCATTTGTGAGGCTGCTACACTGAATTAGAGGAAACAACAAGCTGCACCTTGAGCCTCAGAAAATCCAGCTGCAGTGCTCAGCTTTGCCTCTGGCTCAGCAGTAAGGCAGGGATAACAATAAATCCCTTCTCGCACCTTCTGCGTGTCCTGATTAGACCAGCTGTGGCGGACGGGGCTGTCACTCGCTCCGTGCCTGGCACAGAGCACAAAGAGCAGCTCCGAGCCCGGCCCCCGCCCTCGGCTGCTGCTCCAGCAGCACCACTGACACCGACTCCCTTCCTGGCCCCGGGCTGCCCGGTGTCTGCTCCAGGAGGGAGCAGGGCAGGCTGTGGAGTCAGCACTGCATCCTTCAAGGGCCGTGTGCCAGGGGCCCAGCTGAAAAAGGAGGAATTTCCATGCCCCATCCCTGTCACACTTGGGAATTTCCCACATCTGTAACGACATGAGGCTGTGTCAGGAGAGGTTTAGGTTGGATATCGGGAAGAGGTTCTTCCCCAGAGGGTGGTGGGCACTGAACAGGCTCACCAGGGCAGTGGGCACAGCCCCAAAGCTGCCAGAGCTCCAGCAGCATTTGGACAATGGGACAGGTGTCTGTGCAGGGCCAGGAGTTGGACTGGATGATCCTTGTGGGTCCCTTCCAGCTCAGGATGATTCTATAATCCACCAGCAGTTACATCATCAGCTGTTTCAGGAGCCCACGTGGATATTTTCTCAGTGTTAGTTGTAACTAATATGTAAAATTAATTTGTTGATGTTAACTTAATGGAACTACATTATTGCTGGCAGAGAAGATACACTGTGTGAGAGCAGAAGTTTGAGGGCTAGCAGGGGTCCCTCCCTCTGCTTCACTATGCCAGCAGCATCCCATAGTGGATCCTGGGATGTTCCTGCCTCATCTCACCCTGGCACAGAGATGCCACACACTGCCAGCTTTCCTGACTGGTGCCTTTCTCTGCATGCAGTGAGGGTAAACTATTCAAGAAACATGAAAAAAAAAAGACAGAGGAGGGAAAATCAGAGCTTTTCTCTCAGGGCTTAAAATGGGTGTTTTCAAGTCTGCCCCAGTCAGAACCTCACCGAGGTGCAGTGGTGGGGTGAAGGGTGGCAGGGTGGGGAAGAACAGCCTCAAAAAAACCCCCTCTAAACTAGAACCACAGCTTTTCATACCTGTCATGATGTGGATTTTCAGCTTGAGCACACAAGGCTGAGCTCAGGGGACACTGTCATGTAGATTTAGGGTTTTATCTCCTTTCCTCTCCATTAGCTGTGAAACCTTCTTATTATGCTGAAAACCAAAACTTTTTTTCCCCCCAGTGGTTGTTCCCTTCCCCAAATATTGATCTGCCTGTGTCCTCAGCATGGGTTCAGATCCACCCCCCTCATCCTCAGCCTGCTCGTGGGTGGCAGTGCCACCTCTCATGCCATCAGGGACTGGAGCAAAGGACAAGGAGGGGGATGTTCATCCATTCACACGTGTTTTTCTCTCCCCATTCTCTCCCTCCTTGTGCTGGCAGTGACAGAGAACTGAACAGGATGGGGCTGATTGTGCTTGGCAGGTGGAGAGGGAGTGGAAGGAGCAGGGAGAAAAGGAGCAGCCCAGGATAAGGGTGAACTCCTCACAGCCTTGTTCCACATTCACATCCTGCAGCACCTTGGGCGAGAGCTCTCCGGGCAGGGGACCAAAAGCTGGGGTCTGGCCTGTGCCCCCACTTATCTTGGGGGTGTGATTTTTAAGCCAATTTAATTAAATTGCTTGGCAAGGTTGCAAGGACTCGTCTATTTCAGCTTGAGCCAGGCCTGTTTTGATTTAGTGTTGGCTGATTAGGAATTAGTGGAAACAAACCGCTCAGAAAACAAAATTAGAGGGTGCACGCTAACTTTTGCACCAGATTAAGCTGAATTAAAAAGCAATTGAAATGTAATTTTCCTGTCTCAAACAGCCAAGAAACAAGATAATGCAACCGGTGGCACTTGAAGCTTAAAAACACAGTGGCCAGGATTAGCACAACTGGCTTTTTAATGCCTACAAACAACAGGTTTATCTGAAGGTCTTTTTTTCAAACCTTCCCCCATCACCTTCCACATGAAGGTTTGTACAACCCTTTTCATTTGCCTTAAAATGCAGAATTGGTGTGACCGCTGGATGTGAATCCATGACTGAAAGCAGCCCGGGTATTGCACTGTCTGTGTCCATGCTGGAAATAACCACACGGTGAACTGGTTGTTCCCTGAACTCCTGTCATTTGGTTGGATTTGGCTCCGTGTCCATGGCTGGCAGGGTGTGGGGGGTCCAGGGGTGAGGAGGGTTCACAGCCCCGTGGTGGGTGCTGTTCCCACCTGCCTCCCAGCACCACCTTCCTGCCCCAGGGCAGTGGGTACAGCCCCAAGGCTGCCAGAGCTCCAGGAGGGTTTGGATGATGCTCTGGGACACAGGGTGTGACTCTTGGGGATGGGCCTGTGCAGGGCTGAGGGTTGGGCTCGATGACCCTTGTGGCCCCCTTCCAACTCAGCATTTTCTGTGATTCTGTGAAATGCAAACAATCTCTTGACTCATGAAGACTGCGAAAGGCACAGAGCGCAGCACAACATGAGCTGCCCAGCAGCTCCTGGACAAAATCTAAAGGACTCATAGAGACAAAGGGTTCCTGCTGGGTTTCTCTCCTTGCCACCTCTCGCCTGTGCCAGCCAGCAGCTCAGCACTGGATGATGCTCCAAGTTCCTTAATCCTGTCTTGGCTCTGTGCAGCCCGTTCTGCTCAGCTGCCCCCTGGCTCTGTGGTCCTGGGCCCTGCTTACTGAAGGGTGTTGTTCTCCTGGCCTGCAGCACCACTCATAAGCTACCCAGACAAAAACAGGGGCATCCCCAGACTGTCTCTGGTGTCACAGGACATTGCACAGGTACAGGGTGGCATGGCCCATGACAGCTCTGGCCAAAAACAAGGCCAAAGTGGGCAAAGCAAAAATGCATGGAGGAGGTCTGGGGCGGGGATGAGGGGTGGCCCATCACCATCCATCCTCCTCCAGGTGCATTCAGGTTGGCATGATGAGGGAGCAGGTGGGGATAATGGGGGCTGTCCTGGGAAGAGCCAATTGTGAGGGGAGCTGGGGGATAAGTGGCTCCCTGGGGACAATAAAAGAGGCATTTGAAGGTGGTGCTGTATGAGAGAGAGTTGGGAGTAAGTGGTTCTTTTTTTTCCTTTGGTGTTGATGGCTGGTTGTTCCTTTATACCCTGTGGTGAGGCTGCTGGTTAGGCGTTTGGGGCTGTTTGGGGCTGTACTGGGTCTCCTGCCTGGCTGGTGTCAGTGGGTGGGTTGTGGTGCTTTTCTGTTGAGAAGGGGGTGAAGGAAGTTCCTACAAAAGAAGAAGCTTTTTGGGGTGTTCTGGTCTGCTGGTGAAACACAGGAAGGGAGGCTAGAGGAGGCCTTGAGGTCTGAGTGTAGGGGTTAAGCCTGGGGGTGTTGGTTGATTTGAGCCACGTGATAGCTCATCTTGCTCCCTCTGTGAGCTGGGGAGGTTCTGCAGCTGAGTGACTTGAATAAAGAACTGCATCCCAACCTTGGTTGCTGGGACAGAAAATAGGGAGAGAAGAGAGAGAGGACCAAAAGAAACTCTCCACCAAAAAACTTAAGACTTGAAATGATAGTGTGTGGGAGCTCTTGGAGGCTCTTCTGAGCTGCAGGTGTTGGCTGTAAGCCTGGAAGGAAGGTGCAGAGGCACCATCTGTGTGTGATCAGCCCCTGAGTGTGTTGATGCACAACTTGGTATAGGGGTCCCCTGATGGTGCCTGGTCTGAAAACATCTCCATTTCTGCTGGATGGGAGCCCTGCTTTTTTCCTGACAGAAGCTGTCTGAAGGCCAGCTATTGGTTTACTTGTGTGTGGCTGTGGCTTTTCTTAGGAGATGCTTAGAAATTACTTTCACCTGTCTCTAATTTCATGCTGTTCACCTGGCAATCTGTGCTAACTGCTGGATTTCCAGGACGCCTCTTTTCTCGGTTGAACTTGGTCACTTTATGCCTCTGCATGTGACTGTGGGTCTTTCTTAGCTTGGGATACTGGTAAAGGAGGCCAAATTTGGCTGTGTGGTGGGGTAAGAGGCTTGGATGTGGCTGGGTGTCCTTAGATCAGTCCTTGAGCTGATCCTTGTGGGGGCAAGAGGCCCTGCCAGGCTTGGGTTGTGTGCTGAAGGGAAACTAAAAGGCCCAGGACAGAGCAAGGGGAAGGTGGTGTTTCTGTAACCATGGGAAGTCTGTGTCTGGTTTCCTCACGAGATTACAGCAGCAGCTGTAATTTTTGTAGCCTGGTATTAAGTGGCAGTTTGTGCTTGTATTCAGTTCAGTAGCTCAGCTGCAGTGTGTGAGGATCCTACCAAGCCCTGCTTGGGGCAGGGGACCTCCAGCATCTGCCTTGGTGGGAGTGTGGGGTGGAAATGTGTGGCACAGGCTGCTGGTGGGAGTGGGGGGTCCCAGAACCCTCTGTGGATGGCAGTGGGTGCTGCTGCTGGGCAGTTGTGACCTGACCCTGCCCTGTCCTGAAGCCCCAGAGCACCTGAAGACGTTCAGCTGGCACCTCTCTTAACCCTGCTGAGATGGAATTTGGGAAGCACAGGCAGCGCATGAGGAAGTTCAAGAACAAGGGCAAGAATGCAGCTGTGAGTACCCACCTGCTTGTGCCAGCACCTTTGGGCTATGGGGGTTTGCCTGTCTCCCTTTCCAACAGCTGGAAAGTCTTCTGGAGGCTCAGGGTCCCCAAATCTACCTGTGTGGGGTGGCTAAGGGGAGCAGGGGGATGGTTCTACCAGCTGGGATGCTCAGGGGGCTTTTGAGGTGTAGTGTTGAGCTGGCTGGGCTGCAGGGAATGTGGTGGCACAGGGAAGAGGGATGAGAGATGTTTGGGTGGGTGACTCTGGGCTGGGGAAGGGACATGGCTCAGCCCCAGCCTGCTGAGCCCTCAGCAGCAGTTATCCTCATGGAGTGGGGGCTGGTATGGGATGTCAGACCATGGGATCTGTCAGCTCGCTTTAAGCTGGTAGAGGAGATGAGGGTTTGCTTTTTGAGTTCAGCAATTCTAGTTTTAAAAACACCCACTGGTTGCTGGTTCATCCAGCAGTCTGTGGCCTTGGGAGCACCAAGGGAGAGCTTTATTCTGCCCCGTCTCCCACATCACCCTCCAGGCCACAGCGAGGATGTGCTGGCTCCCTGCACTCCTCCTGTGGGAAACGGGGGGCAGGGGGCTGCAGAGATGAGCCCCTCAGGGAATGGGGTGGTGCAGACACTGGTGGGACAGTGCCCTTGTCCCCTGCAGGCCCTGCGGATGCAGAGGGTGGAGGTGAGCATTGAGCTGCGGAAGGCCAAGAAGGATGAGCAGATCCTGAAGCGCAGAAATATTTCCCTTCATGTGAAGGAGGAGAGTCCCTCTCCAGGACAAGACAGATCAGATGAGGTGAGTGCTGGGTGCTCTGCACCTGGGCAGGATCAGTGCACTAAGTACCCTCCCCTACTTGGACCACTACCAAGTCCAGTTGGGGTGACTTGGAATAAGTAGCTGGTGCCATTCCTGATTGCCATGCCCAGTGCTGGGGAGTGTTTCAGACTGCCTGGCCTTTGTCTCTGCTGTTTTTCATGGAGATGATGCCCTGCTGGCCTCCCTTGATGGCAGGTAGAACAGGCTGGTGCTCTGGCTCGCTGGGAGCTGGCACAGCTCCTGTCTGGCTCCCTGCACAGCAAGGGGTAATTACTGAGCTCGCAGGCCCATTATGGTGTGTCAGTGACTCTTTCTGTGCTTGATTATAAGCATTAGTTGCCTTGAAGGCTTTTGTGGATTCTCTGCCTCATCTCGAAACTGTTGCATAAAGAATAGACATTGCTTAGATATGAAGTGGTGACTGACTCGGGTCTAGACAGCTGATTGACTGCGGAGATTAAACCTGAGGGAGTCCCGGCTCCCCATCTGACTGTGAATCATTCCCTGTGACACAGGTTATTATGTCCTTGGAGGAGATCGCTAAAGCTGTGAATGGGAACAACCCCAAGCTGCAGCTGCTGGCCACAAGGGATGCCAGGTATGTGCCTGGCTGCCTGTGCCAGGAGGGAGGTGGCTGATGGAGCCGTGGTGGGTCCTGCTGGCAAAAGGCATTTATTCCTGTTTGAGGAGCTTTCTAGAGAAATGGGAAAGGAACCTGGTCCCAAACTGCTCTGGAGAACCTCAGCTGGTGCCTGCTCTGTGCCCTGTGTGTTATGCTTCTCTCCATCACAGTCTTGGGCACTGCTTGCAGCACAGACCTGTGGGTTGAACCCAACTGGTTCCTGGTGCGGCCCCCCCCCCCCCACCCTTGCTGTGCCAGGGATCATGTTGGATTCCCCCAGGAAATCAAGTTCCAAGTGCTTGGCAGGTGAAGGAGTGGAGGGCCTGACTCTGCAAGGGTCACCACACTGGGTTTCTCATGGCAGGCTGTGCTGTGTCCTCTTGCAGGAAACTGCTGTGCAAGCAGAAGGACCCCCCCATCAATCAGATCATTGAGCTGGGGCTCATCCCCAGGATGGTGGAATTCCTGAGTCGTGCTGAAAATGTTGCCCTGCAGTTTGAGGCAGCCTGGGCACTGACCAACATTGCCTCTGGCACCTCAGAGCACACCAGGGCCATGGTGGAGGGAGGTGCCATCCCAGCCTTCATCTCCCTCCTGTCCTCCCCACACATGCACATCAGTGAGCAGGCAGTGTGGGCTCTGGGCAACATTGCAGGTGAGGAGAGTTTTGGGGGCACCCAGAGGGCCACTGATACAGCCAGTGCTGGGGAGATAAAATATTGGTGCTCCTCACCATAGCCCTCTCTCCCTGCAGCTTTGTGTCCAAGCTGCTGTTCCTGTTGAACCCCTTAACCCTTCAATGCCTTGCTGTGGCCTGGCAGCCTTTGAGATCCTGCGTTGGCTCTGCAAGAGGATTTTGGCCAAAGCCAAGGGTGGGACTCCGTCATGCTGGGATGGTTTAACACCCTAATGTGGTCAGTAAGGAGACCAGAATGGGTTGTATCTGGTTAGCCTGCCACCACCCAGCCCTGCTGGCACTCCAGTCTGCCCAGTAAATCCTTCCCACCTGGAAATGCCTAATGGTGTGTGGCTGGTGGGGGGAGCCTGGTCAGCCAGCCCTGGCCCTGCAGGTCTGATTGCTGTTTGATGTTGACTGTCTTGTGACTTGGGCAGATGCAATAACCAACCCTTTATGTGTACAGGGGATGGTCCTGTCTACAGAGATGCTCTTATCAATCATGATGTGATTCCTTCTTTGCTGGCTCTGGTGTCACCTGTAACTCCAGTAAATAACCTTCATTTTCTTGGCTTAACAGCTCTTAATCACTTGGGTGATGGGTGAATGATGGTCTGTCATCTGCCTTACACACAACAAGCTGTTTGTATAATTGAATGAGACCCTGCTCTAAACTGCTTTTATGGCCCTGCCTATGCATGAAGCTGGGAATGCCAAGCAGACAGTCTTCAAGTCAATGTAATATCCTCCAGTCTTGGCTTTCTTATCCAGCTTTGACTATCTCAGGCTAGGGATAAGACGAAACTGGTGCAAGGCAGGCTTGCAAATGCATGTGGAAGGGCTAAACTTGCCCTTTAAGCTTCTTCCTGCTGCTTTTTGGGTAGCTCTAAACTGCTGGCTTTGTGGTTATCTCTGCCCTTCTGCAATGGCACTGCCCCACTGCTTTCTGTCTCTGGGGCAGAGGGGACCTTCCCAGGATGGCATAAGGTGGACTGAGAAGCTCTCATGGGCACTGAGGATCTTACACTTCCCTTGTGTTTCAGGTTGGGTTCCTGAGGAACATCACCTGGACACTGTCCAACCTCTGCAGGAACAAGAACCCCTACCCTCCCTTGGATGCAGTGCAAAAGATACTGCCTGTCCTTGTCTGCCTCATACAGCACGAGGACAAGGACATTACTGTTGACTCCTGCTGGGCTGTTTCCTACCTGACCGATGGCTCCAATGACCGAATCCAACTCGTGGTGGACACAGGGATTCTCCCAAGGCTCGTGGAACTCATGGCCAGTGCACACTTGATGGTTATGGTAGGGAACAGCCAGCAATCTCCATCCTCTGCTCGCTTAATGTAGAAACACCTGAGGAGAGGGAAGGCACATATCTTTATTCTCTGTGGCAGCTGTGGTCTGCTGTCCCCTCAGCCTGCAGTGTTTGCTTGCTTGTCAAGCCACTGCTCTGCTCCAGCCTGCTGTGGCTGGAGGCTGGATAGAGTCTCCAAAGCTGCTTAGAGCAAACAGGGGGACGATAGGTCTGTAAATAAGCAGCGATCACCCACAATGCTCTCCTTACTTGAAGGATCAAGCACTTAGTGAGGGATCTCGCTGGACTTTCTGACATGTATCCCCTGGGGTAAGGCCTCTCCTCATCTCCCTTAATCTCTGTCTAGACTCCAGCTCTGCGTGCCATGGGGAATGTGGTGACAGGGACAGACCAGCAGACCCAGGCAGCCATTGATGCCGGTGTCCTGGATGTCCTGCCCCGCCTCCTGCGGCACTCAAAGCCAACAATCCAGAAGGAAGCAGCTTGGACACTCAGCAACATTGCAGCAGGGCCTTGTGGGCAGCTCCAACAGCTCATCACCTGTGGGTTACTGCCACCTTTGGTGGAGCTGCTGGAAAAGGTAAGGGATGGGGCCAGTTCTGCTGAGGTTCCTGAGGTCTGTGGTGCCTCACTTGGGAAGCACTCTGCCCCAAGAGCCACCTGAGCAGGCTGTTTCGCAGCTGTTGAGGTCATTGAAACAGCTTGGACACGTAGACTCTTCAGTACACCTGCATGAAAATGTCCTGGAGCTGCTCTTGGCAGCTCTGCTAGGTGTCCTCAAAGGGCTGGGAAAGGGGGGTCAGTCCAAGCTGAGTACAAGGGAAAGGGCTGTCCTCACCTTACACTGATCCTGGAGAGATGCTAAAGCTTGGGAATGCCTTCTCTGTGCTGCTTTTCCAGGGTGACTTCAAGGCTCAGAAGGAGGGTGTGTGGGTAGTGGCCAACTTCACAACTGGAGGAACAGTGGATCAGGTGGTAGAGCTTGTCCGTTCTGGGGTCCTCAAACCTCTGCTCAACCTGCTCTCAGCCAAAGACAGCAAAACTATCCTGATCATCCTGGATACCCTTTCAAATCTCTTTGTGGTAAGATCTCTTATCTCTTGAATTCCTTCTCCAAAAGAGCAGCAAGGAGTGAGCCAAATGCTCACATTGTGTGGTTAGAAGAGTGGTTGTGGTTTTTTTTTTTTTTTAAGAGTAAGAGAGAGACTTCATGTTGTTTGACTTGTTCTTGGGTTGTCCAAAGGGCTTGACAAGATTAAGTTTCTAAAGTGTCCCTCCTCCCCTCCTGCCAGCTGGTTTGGTTGGCAGTCAAGCCACTGTGCAGTCATCCCAGAAGGGATGTTCCACAGACACCACAGTCACATCCCTGGCATCAGGTAGGGACCATAAGTTCAGGGACTGTGATCCTTTGACTTGTAGATCAGGGCTGTAATTACAGTAAAGAGCATCTCAGACCTGTTACTGATTTAATGTTCTCTTTTTCTGGCTTGGTTTTCTGATGTTACAGGCAGCTGAGAAGCTGGGAGAGACAGAGAGGTTGTGTCTGCTGGTGGAGGAGCTCGATGGTCTGGAGAAAATTGAGGAATTGCAAAACCATGAGAACAACATGGTCTACCGAGCTGCCCTCAACATCATAGAGACATACTTTTCTGGTGAGGTATGTGACCCTCTGGTGTTCCTCATCTGACAATATGAAGCTATTATACACTGGAATGAAGAACAGAGTCTAGGGATATTGAAAGAGGGGTTTGGAGGGGACCTCCATGTGACTGGAGTAGTCCTTTCAGCTGCTTCTAAAGGTCTCTAAAGGCTCCAAGTTGCCAGCCAATGAGTTGCACAACAGACAAGGATGGCTCGATAGCATCTTGCTGCTGGAATTTAAACTGGCATCAGCTGGAGTTACTGCAGTTGCTGATATGAATACCAAATGTGGAGAAGTTTCCTCCTTCGGAGCTGAGCTGGCTTGTCACTATGAATGGAAGCCTCCTACTCAGCTGATAACAGTGCTCAGGTTGCATTTCGATTACTTGACCCTTCTCATGGTAATGAATCTCTGGAAAAAGAGGATAGGACACCAGCTAGGGAGCTGCAAGAGCCCCAGTGGCTGTCACAGAAGCTGTGCTTGGTCCCAGCCTTAGTCTTGCAGATGGGAAAACATCAGGGAAGAGGCTTAAAGGTCTGGCAGGTCCTGGAGCTGAAGCTCAGCCTGGATGTGGAGCTGCAGCAGGGAGCAAATGCCTCTTTAGTCCTTTGCCCAGAACAGGGTCCGTGGGATGTCCCTGTGAGAGGCTGTGCAGGAAGCTCTCCCACACTCCAGTACCTGCCTGAAGGGCTGAATGCCAGGGGCAACATCCCTCCTAAGCAGTCCTGGCTTGTTGCTGCTCCAGTTTAATTTGAGTGAGCTCTGCCACTGCAGCCACCTGTTTTTCTTCTCCCTCTGGTGCCTGAGAGCCCATAGGCTTGGCTGCTGTTGTGTGTGGGATGCAGGGACACTGCAGCTTCACTGTGCTGTAAAGAACAGGACTTGGTGTGACCTCCAAGGGCTCTCTTAGAGTCAAGCTGAGCTTAACAGCTTCTTACAGCAGCTAAATTTTTAAAATGAGAATAAAACAGTAAGTTGGTGTATTTAAAAAAAAAAAAAAGCTTAAGTTTATTCAGATGCAGACCTTGTAACTGATTGATGTCACTTTGATCCTAGGAAAACTCAGACCTAGAACCTCAGACTGACCAAGATGGGCTGTATGATTTCTCAGTGAAGAAGCAAGACTTCAACTTCTGAAGATAAATCACAGCCCAGCTCTGAGCTGGTGGGTGAAGGTGCCTTGAAAAAGCTCAGACATCCACTCCATGAGGAGCAGAGATGCTGAGTGTTTTAACTTCTGAAACTTGTCAATAAAGTGCACTTCTGGCTTTGTATTATTGCCTTTGATTATTTCCCCCCCTACTTTAAGCTGTTTGTGTTTTCCAGTAGCACCTTAAGGCCTTGCAGAAAGGTGTTGGAGCTCCTGGGGATTGTTTTCTGGGTGGAAACTTCCTAAGTACATCAAGCTGCAGGAAAAGCAGCATCTTGCCACTAAATCCTTGTGCTGAAACTTCTAGGCTTGACTTGGAGTGGCTGAAACAGCTCTCTGCTTTGGGGAGCGTTTCCCCTTTCTGCAGGCACCATCACCTCTGTGTGAGAGGAGATGCTTTTGGCAGAGGAGGAACTCAGCCAGGAGAAGGTGGGTCACTGTCCTTGCTGTGTGCTGCTTTATCTGCCCGTGGAAACGTCGGAGACTGGATGTGGTAACTGATTCTGTGAGTAGATTCTGGTCCTTTGGAAGGAGAGCTGTCAGAGGCAGATGCTGCAGCAGAGGTGAATCATTCCCACTGCACTTTCCCTGGTGCCATCCACCACCCTGGAGCCCATGGATGTGGCTCTGCTTGGAGCTGCCCTTTAATTCTGAGGACCTGTATTTCAGGTTTCCACTGCATGTCACTGCCCCTTGTCCTCCCTCTCCCCAACCCTTCCAGCTGTGGTTTCCAGCTGCAGAAGCTGGAGGATGGAGTTGGTGTGGCCCTTGAGTCCATGGCACAAAGCTGCTGGACACTGCTCCATCCTTGCAGTGTTGCTGGGAACCTTTGCTCCAAGGCTTTGCTCAGTGCAGGCTGAAGGGGCAGCTCTCTCTCCCTGCTTTGGGGGGGGTTTGGCTCTTCAGACTGACCCTGGGCCTGAGCTCAGGGCTGTGCTTTCTCAGCTGCAGGGGGAGGTGATTGGACAGGCAGCTCAATCTGAAGGGAAAATCTCCTCTTCAGGAAGCAGGAGCTCTTCCTCCACCCTGGCTCTGTTCCTCAGAGGATTTATGCATTTCTGCTGCAGGCCACCCAGGGAACAGGGAGTTGGTGGTAAACTCTGTGCACTGTGCCCTGACAGGAGCTGCTCAGCCCCAGCTGGGGGGGCCAGAGCTGAGGATCACCTCTCTAATACGGAAATGCTAATTGCTCCTTGGACCCCAAAACACACTAAAGCAATGCCTGAATGTGCAACTGAAAGCAGTGGGGGTGGTGGCCGGGCTGTGTGTGCCTTCCCAGTGCTGACAGGGCTGATGTGGCACCGGGGAATGGTCACATTTCACTGGGTAAAACGAATCTGAGGAAGGTGCTTCCTCAGTGTAAGAGGAGACACAGCCCGGAGCTGGGTTTGCTGTGCCCCTCCTGACTTTGGAGCACCCCGGGTTGCTTTGCCCACAGCAGGCAGGGCTGTCCCTCACAGCTGCTCTTTGCTGCTGCTCTCAGGACGGAAAGCAAGACAAAGAGACAAGTGGCCACATCTCTGGCTGGTTTTGCCTGCAGGTGCTGGATGTAAACCCTGTGCCCGGAGCTGCTCCTTCCCCCTGTTGTGTCCATGGGTTGCAATACAAGTGTCCCTGTAGCCCTGACTGCGAGGGAGAGGGAAGCATATTCCTGGCAGCTGGAGAGCTAACTGGGACCAGTTCCTCATGGAACCCCCATTCTTCACCAATCCACTGCATTCTCCCATATTTCCCCTTTAACTCCCCCATCCCACCCCTATTTCCCC
>VXBX01004384.1:226675-273830 GCA_013400415.1 Scytalopus superciliaris
GCACCTTCCCTGTGTGGGGGATCCCTATGGCATCCCTTCCCAGGGTCTCCTCTGCACCTTCCCTGTGTGGGGGATCCCTGTGGCATCCCTTCCCCCCTCCCAGCCCTTTCCTGGGGTCTCCTCTCCCCCTTTCCCAGGAGGATTCCCAGGGCCACGTCTCCCACGGGCTGGCTTTCCGCAAAGCCTTTCATAATTTGCCTCACTTCACTTTAATTAATACCTCCCCCCAGCCTCCTGTGTGCCGAGAAGGATAACTCAGTTCCTAACGAGAAAACGTTCATTTGCTTGGTTTTGGCTTTTTTTTTTTGTTGTTGTTGTTTTTATAATGTGTTTTATTATTTTCCCTCCTTTCTCCTGACCTGCTCTCACCTGGCACGTTGTTCATTTAACTTTGGAAGTTCCTTTTCCGTGCAGGAGGTGACACCCAGGGCTGTGTGTGTGCCCTGCCTCCCTGAGAGGCCTCTGGAGGGTGCACAGAGGGATAAACCAATTTATGTTGTACCCTGAAAGATCTGGATTAAGTCTTTTGGAAGCTGAGCCTGCTTCTTTAGTGGGAAGAGACACAGTTCCTGCTTGTTGAGGCTGCTGTGTGGATTATTAAAGAATAAGGTTCAATCCAGTCTTTGAAAGGCAACAAGTGAATGCTTGGTGATCTTTGGGGCTGGAGGAGCCACGGTGCTGCCCAGGGTGACTGGCATTGATCCCTAGAGAGGGATCCTGTGTCTGTGGGTGCATAAAGCCTGGGCAAATAATGAGAAAACGGTGCTGGTTTAACTGCAGTTACAGGTTAACTTGCTCCTGGCACATAATGCACTCAGTCAGAGGCAAAATAAAATAAAAACCCCGGTGTTCTTTTAATCCTTTTGATTCTGCGTTGCTTGTGCTTCAGAAGACCAAAGTTTGTAAGGATAATGCAAATCTGAAAATCCTTTTCTTGGATGTGAGAAGGCTGGAAATATTTTTAGGTTGTATGGATGATGTTTGATCTGAAATGAGTTTTGTGGTGATGTATACCAAATGTCAGCTCAGTCATTAATGTGGCTTATTTTTATGCAAGTCAGTCAATAAAAATGTGAGTTAAGTAACTTAGGCCGTGGTCACAGCCCTTCTGAGCTGGAGGAGATCATTTAAATAACAGAGAGAAGCTGTTGGGTTTAATTTTAAAGGCTGAGTGCTGCAGCAAAATGCTTTTTTACTTTTAGCATGCACTGATGATCTCTCCGAGCTGGGAACGTTTCCTGGAAGAGACTGAAGTTTCAGTTTATTGAGCAACTTGGTGGATTTATTTTTTATTGCTCTCCATTTTTTAACTGAATTGAAGAAATCTCCTGCTTGCTCAAACACATCTTCTGTTTTTACAAGCAGGGAACCTGGGTGGTGTGACAAAAATTGCTGTATTTAATCAACAAATAAATTGCTCTGGGAGAGGTTGAGCTCTGGAATTGTTGGGCAATGCTGAGTTCCTGGCTTGGCTGGGACTGGGTGCTGACTTACCTGTTTCAAAGAGCTGCAGCCAGCCTGGCTGTTGTTTTCTCATCTCTGGCTATTGGGAGATCTGAGCAGATTTAAATCAAGACAGAGGACCTCTTTTGTTATGATTTATTACCTGCATTGTGTTTCCTGTGATTAGAAACCCTTTAAGTTTTGCAGTATTGAAAATAGCTGGGTAAATAGCACTTAGGCTGAGGATGCCTGGGAGCATCACTGTGTGAATGGGAAGGGAACAGGAGTTGAATTTTTTAAAGTCATAATTTTTGCCCTCATATATTGGACAGGTATTTGTGTTAGCAGCGTGTTGGGGTTATTTGTGTGATATACCTAAAAGTTCTGGATCCTCTAATGATTGCCAGAAGTGATCTCCCAGCTTACAGTGTCAGTCCTAGCCTGAAGCATATCACAGTGAAGTAAAAATAGCAAATAATGCATTACTGTGTGGAAATATTAAAAAACCCCAGCAATTAATTGGATGGAGGTTAAAATGACTTTGTGTCCTGTCAGACATGCAGATCTCCCCTTGTATCTCAGTTCCTCCAAAAGCCTCTTCCTCTTATTTCCACTGAAGCCTTCANCCGGGATCCTTCCTGCACCTTCCCCGTGGAAGGCGATGCTGACCCCTCACACACACCCTGACCCTTCACGGGGTCTCTCCTGCCCTCCTCCCAGCTGGGGAGTCCCTGTGATACCCCCCTGCTCTCTGCTCCTTCATGGGGTCTCCTCAGCACCTTCCCTGTGTGGGGGATCCCTATGGCATCCCTTCCCAGGGTCTCCTCTGCACCTTCCCTGTGTGGGGGATCCCTATGGCATCCCTTCCCAGGGTCTCCTCTGCACCTTCCCTGTGTGGGGGATCCCTGTGGCATCCCTTCCCCCCTCCCAGCCCTTTCCTGGGGTCTCCTCTCCCCCTTTCCCAGGAGGATTCCCAGGGCCACGTCTCCCACGGGCTGGCTTTCCGCAAAGCCTTTCATAATTTGCCTCACTTCACTTTAATTAATACCTCCCCCCAGCCTCCTGTGTGCCGAGACGGATAACTCAGTTCCTAACGAGAAAACGTTCATTTGCTTGGTTTTGGCTTTTTTTTTTTGTTGTTGTTGTTTTTATAATGTGTTTTATTATTTTCCCTCCTTTCTCCTGACCTGCTCTCACCTGGCACGTTGTTCATTTAACTTTGGAAGTTCCTTTTCCGTGCAGGAGGTGACACCCAGGGCTGTGTGTGTGCCCTGCCTCCCTGAGAGGCCTCTGGAGGGTGCACAGAGGGATAAACCAATTTATGTTGTACCCTGAAAGATCTGGATTAAGTCTTTTGGAAGCTGAGCCTGCTTCTTTAGTGGGAAGAGACACAGTTCCTGCTTGTTGAGGCTGCTGTGTGGATTATTAAAGAATAAGGTTCAATCCAGTCTTTGAAAGGCAACAAGTGAATGCTTGGTGATCTTTGGGGCTGGAGGAGCCACGGTGCTGCCCTGGGTGACTGGCATTGATCCCTAGAGAGGGATCCTGTGTCTGTGGGTGCATAAAGCCTGGGCAAATAATGAGAAAACGGTGCTGGTTTAACTGCAGTTACAGGTTAACTTGCTCCTGGCACATAATGCACTCAGTCAGAGGCAAAATAAAATAAAAACCCCGGTGTTCTTTTAATCCTTTTGATTCTGCGTTGCTTGTGCTTCAGAAGACCAAAGTTTGTAAGGATAATGCAAATCTGAAAATCCTTTTCTTGGATGTGAGAAGGCTGGAAATATTTTTAGGTTGTATGGATGATGTTTGATCTGAAATGAGTTTTGTGGTGATGTATACCAAATGTCAGCTCAGTCATTAATGTGGCTTATTTTTATGCAAGTCAGTCAATAAAAATGTGAGTTAAGTAACTTAGGCCGTGGTCACAGCCCTTCTGAGCTGGAGGAGATCATTTAAATAACAGAGAGAAGCTGTTGGGTTTAATTTTAAAGGCTGAGTGCTGCAGCAAAATGCTTTTTTACTTTTAGCATGCACTGATGATCTCTCCGAGCTGGGAACGTTTCCTGGAAGAGACTGAAGTTTCAGTTTATTGAGCAACTTGGTGGATTTATTTTTTATTGCTCTCCATTTTTTAACTGAATTGAAGAAATCTCCTGCTTGCTCAAACACATCTTCTGTTTTTACAAGCAGGGAACCTGGGTGGTGTGACAAAAATTGCTGTATTTAATCAACAAATAAATTGCTCTGGGAGAGGTTGAGCTCTGGAATTGTTGGGCAATGCTGAGTTCCTGGCTTGGCTGGGACTGGGTGCTGACTTACCTGTTTCAAAGAGCTGCAGCCAGCCTGGCTGTTGTTTTCTCATCTCTGGCTATTGGGAGATCTGAGCAGATTTAAATCAAGACAGAGGACCTCTTTTGTTATGATTTATTACCTGCATTGTGTTTCCTGTGATTAGAAACCCTTTAAGTTTTGCAGTATTGAAAATAGCTGGGTAAATAGCACTTAGGCTGAGGATGCCTGGGAGCATCACTGTGTGAATGGGAAGGGAACAGGAGTTGAATTTTTTAAAGTCATAATTTTTGCCCTCATATATTGGACAGGTATTTGTGTTAGCAGCGTGTTGGGGTTATTTGTGTGATATACCTAAAAGTTCTGGATCCTCTAATGATTGCCAGAAGTGATCTCCCAGCTTACAGTGTCAGTCCTAGCCTGAAGCATATCACAGTGAAGTAAAAATAGCAAATAATGCATTACTGTGTGGAAATATTAAAAAACCCCAGCAATTAATTGGATGGAGGTTAAAATGACTTTGTGTCCTGTCAGACATGCAGATCTCCCCTTGTATCTCAGTTCCTCCAAAAGCCTCTTCCTCTTATTTCCACTGAAGCCTTCACTGCGGAGGGTGTAGGAGCCAGAGATACTCATGGCCTTGTCTCTTGCCCCTTGGAGCAGTTCTGGGCAAAGCAAGGTAAAACTTCCTCTTAAGCCTGTGGTCTGTGCCTATCTGTGCTGTCATCAGCACAGCACAGCAGTGGCAGATTTTTCCAACACCAGGGTGGGGAAAATCAAGTGGCAGTGTGAGGGGGTGTGCTTGCCAAGTCAGCTTGGGATCCGCTGGGCCAGGGGACTTCACGGAGCACGTGTGCCTTTTTATCCATGTGCTTCCCTGGAACGTGTGTTTGCTGCTCCCTGGGGAAGTTCCAAAGGGTTCATCATCCCTCAGGCTCACACGTGCCTTGCTCACACTCTTGTATCACCCACAAATACTGGTGGAACTTGCAGTCTCCCTGTGCTGGGTACAGGAGACATGCCTGTTCTAGGTAGCTTGTGGCCAAGGGTTGCACATGGAATTGGAAAGGCCATGAAGAAATGTACTAAACATGGAGCTTTCCTACCAAAAAAGTGTGCAAGGTGCTTTCTGGCTTCATTGGTTCTGGCTTCTTCAGCAGGGGCTCAGCTGAGGTGTTAAAAGCTGACTGGCTCCTGGGGCCATTGTGGAACTGAGAAAAGATTGGGAAGGAAATGGCATTATTTGAAACTTTATGGATCACTTCCTACCTGGAGCAGGCAGGGGGGCCAGACCTCGTGTATGTGGTCAGACGGCCATGTCAAGGACTGATAGCAAAACAGTTTATTTAGCAAAGAAGCAGGAGCCTGTGTAACAGGAGAATACAAATAATCATCTCCAAGCACCTCCCTTAGCTGCAGTTCAGAATCCTCAAGGGTGTAAAAACGCTTTCCTCCACAGAAAACCTGTCCTGGGAAGATGCTGGGCTGCTGGTAGTGGCAGTTTTGGAAGGAGGGCATAGGTGAGAATCCTCCCAGGTGTGGTGTCAGAAACATCAGGGAGGAAGATGATGAAGCAGGTGAGGGGAAGAGCCAGAGGGGATTTCTAAGTGACAGGTTTGATTCCTGTAGGGAAGGTGGTGGTGCTTGGCAGTGGCTAAGAAAGGGAAAGAGGAAATAAGTGACACAGATGAGTATCCTGCACACACTTCCAGTGTGTAGTCAGCACAGTTTAGGAAAGCCCCAGCCACACAGCATGACCAGCAGGTAGCTGGTAAATAAATGGGTGGCTTTGGGCCTTTCTGCGTTTGTAATTCAAGGAGTCTGTGGTGGACTACAGTGACTTTGAGTCAGGAAGATAAAACATTACATTGCCTTAAGAGCAGTGTTCGTTTAGGATTGTTAGAGGCACAGCCTAAAACGTGTCCCAAATGTCAGGATGTTTTGCTTCCCTTTCATGGCTAAATGCATCGATCAATGCAGCAGAGTTAACTGATCAATAGCAACACTAATATTGGTGACCTGGGCACTTTTATGTCCAGTGTTCACAAACAATGGATATCTGTGTAGGGATCCCTCTGTCAGACATGGTAGATACATCACAGGGTGGCTGTAGTCTTTATGGCTGGACACCAGAGAGACCACAGGTTTCAGGTGAAGAGCGCTGGGGCCGGGAGGCAGGAACAGCTGGCTGCTCCTGGCAGCCTCCCTGGCAGCTGGAATTTAACCTTGAGCCAGTTCTGTGCCGTGGGGGGAACACGGTGGGAAGCGGCGGCTGAGCAGCTCCCAGTATATTCGTTTCTTGCGCGGCTGTCTGGGAGGATGTTGAAATCCACGGCTCGGTATTTTGTTCTCGTAAGGCTTTTCTTTGCCCCCCGTCTGCGGGGAGCGGGTGCCCGGCTGTGATTGGAGCGCTGGGATGGAGCTCGGCACGGAGCTTGGCCACAGATTTCCTGTGTGATGCTGAGCAAGGCGCTTAATCTGCCTCTGCCTCCCCTCCCCGTTTGCCTCGGGAGGCAGGAGCGTTTTCCTGAAGGTAGATTTGTGGCTGTCCAGAGCCCCCGTGGATAGGAATGGCAAAGAGGCTCAGGGCATATAACTAGGGGGAGTTTAAATAAAACTAAGCTAAAACGTTGCTTTCACGGGAGGAAGTGGAGAGCACAGCCTTTGCAGCCGGCCAGCTGGCATTTTTGGGCTGCCAGAGTGGGAATCCAAAGAGCAGCCTTTTCCTCTGGGCAGGCTCTGGGGAGTGAGTCTCCTTTTTTGTTTCTCCCAGTAAGTCAAAGCTGTGCCAGCACCATTGTCCTGGTGGAAGTAAATTAAAGCACCAAAAGGAGTTTGTTTGAATATCCCCCTCAGGCAGGGAAAGTAGAAACAATAACTACTCTATTCCTAACTTGAAACTTTCTTTTGTCAAATTGAATGTCTTCATATAAAGAAATGCAGTTAGGGATGTGGTTGTGCAGTTCATGATTTCTTTTTTATTCCATAATACCCACCAGTCTAAGGACAGTTTTCTCATCCATTTCCTGGAACAGCTTTATCACAGTTTTGAAAATTTGTAGCATCATCCTTTCTCTTTGTGTTTCAAAATCAATCATCAGTTCTGGGGTAACGCAGGCGGTGTTTGATTTCTCAGTAAGGAAGTTGATTTTACACCGCAGTGTTCTCTATGCTGGTAGTAAAACTTTAGTGAGAGAAACTCTGAGGCTGCTCAAACTGGCACTGTAAATAAAGATCAACGAGACCCCCTTGGTTGTTTCTGAGCTGGCTGGAGGTTTGCATGGTGGGTCACAGAATGGAGAAGTACTGCATGGAAATACCATCCCTATGTGTGTTTTGGAGGTTTACTTGGATTGCTGCCCAACTTGAAGCAAGTCCAGTTGAAATGCTTAGAGTTGGATTACTCTGGTTAGATTACTTGCTGCTATTTATGGTTCTCCAGTTAACTACTCACTCGGCTGCCGTGTTGGTTTGAGCTCTCTTGGTGGAGGCAGCGTGATAGGGCAGAGTGGTTTGGAGAAGATGTGATGAAATCAGTTGGCTGGGTGTGAAGTTTAGGTAGGTGCACAGCAGAGTAACTAGATTAAGACCTAAGGGGAGAGAATATTAAAAAAAAAAAAGGGTAGAAGAGATGTTCCATCTGTCATCTTTTTCCCTAAGTTAGGAGTTCAACCTTCTTTGTTTCTCCATTATGATTGCTCTGGAAATAGTCAAAATATTACTATGAGAAAAACTGACTATAATTGAAAGCTTTTACCTGTCTTAGGGCTTACATATTTTTCATGGAAACAGATGCTGATCTATTCTCCCAGAGTAAAATTAAGTGTTACTGAAAATGGTTTGTTCTTTCCTGTACTGACAGTTGCCAGGGGACAAAGGAGGTGAGATCTTGAGTCTCGAGGTACTTGTTGACAACCATCTTGTTGTGGGTCTGTTCAGTTTTTAGGGACTGTCTTCACTGAGGTCTCACAATAGTCCTCAATGCTTTGCCATCCCAGGATCTTTTGACAGTGAGGACAGCACTACTGTTTATCAACTTCCAGCTCTTTTTACCTTGGTGTCATCTCACCTTCTCTAGTATGTCTGTTGGAAAGCCTGGAGTTAAGCCCGGGGGTAGCTGACATGGAGCATTTGGCTGGTGGGGAGGAAGCTGCTGCTCTCAGATGGTGGTTTTAGGTGCTTACAAATGAGTTCCTGCAATGCTGCTGCAGTAACTCAAGACGTTATCTCCTTGCTGGTCTGCTGACCCTCATTGCCAAAAATTTGTCACCTGCCGTGAGAAAACTGGCGGAAGAAAACCTGTGGTCACACTTGAGCTGCTTCAGTGCAAATTCAGCTTCCCCATCTAAGTCTGGCTTAAGGATTTATACTAAGATACTGAAAACAGTGAGAAGTTGAAGTATGTGCATGTGTTGTTGGGAGTTTTTGGGACAGAAGAACAGAGGCAGAAGTGATTTCTTAAACCACGCAGCAAGTGTGTGTGTATCAATATAAAAATATTTATTTAAGTATTAATGTGATATTAGAAGAAAGCTGCAGGTATGTTTGCTAAAAGGGTGTCAGTAGGTCTGTAACAGGTTAAGGTGCTACATATTTTTCAAGTTTGTTTCACATCTTTTTCAAGGGAAGTTCAGTACTTTGTGAGAGGGGATCCCTCGGGATATTTTACTGTTTTCCATCTCGTTGTGAAAGTTGTAAAATGCAAAGGGGAAGGCATAGCAAAAATGCTGAAAGCTTTTCTTTCACGTATTCTCTTATGAACTGGCAGCTACATGGTGAATATTTGGGGGTGTAGGAGCTGGATGATAAATCTGACGATGCTCTAGTTGAATTGGCAGAGTAAGCATCCATGCTGTTTTAGAGAGAATCTCTCCACAGGGCTGTAATAGCTTGATGCCTTCCTCTTCAGTAAGTCATTTTTGTCAAGTTAAAGGCCAAAATTCAAACTGGCTTGTTGTCAAGGACACTAAGCACAGCAGGCAAAAATCCCCAAGGCTACCCAATTCACAGCATAGATAGATAAAGCTGGCAGAGCCTGCTTTGCTCGTCTTCCCCTCCCCCACAAAAAAAACCCCCAACCTCTCTTCCCTGTTTTTTAGGGTTTTTTTTGTAGGATATGGGCACTATTCCGCATATTAATACAATTTAACAGCAAGTATTTAAATGGGAGGGTTGTTGGTCTGTTTGGGGGCGAAACAATCCGTTATTGTTTGGGAGTCACGCCGGGATAATGCACAATCCCCGCAGTGACCGCGGGCGGCTGTTCCAGCTGTGCCCACCGCGGCACAGCTGGAGGGAATTGCCCTTGGCAGGGCAGCCCCTCCCGGTGAGCGCCGGCCTGTTGTGTGCGGTGAAGCAGCTCACATGGGTTAAGCTCATAATCCTAAACCGTAAGAAACGATGGAAAAATCCCGTGGAATTGGACGTCTGTAGCAGCTTTCCATTTATACGCGTCGGGTGCCGGTTCTCTCCCAGCGCTTTTAGGAGCGAAGGCCGTGCTAAACCACGCTATTAACTTCAAGTATTATTGACCAGCCGTATTGTGTGTCCCTGAATGTCCTCGCTAATGCACAGTTTTACCCGTGATTGGTTTTTCTGAATGGGGGATGTTTCTCTCCCTGCCCATTATGAAGAAGCCCTGCTGAAGGAAATAAAATTTGTGTCTTTTTTTCCTTCATCGGTAACCTGGTGTTATCCCTCTCTTGTGGTAGATTTTGCTTTCATAGGTGATCAGTAGTAGGTAAAGAAATATTTTTGATAGGATTCAATCTTTTTCCTTAGGTTGGTGAGATCTTTCTAGATATGTTTCATTATTTGAAGTAAAATGGCATTTTTGGATGAGAGAATTAGAAAAAATAGCGTTTTCTGTGACCTTTTCATATGTTTACATTTTTGTCTTCCTTAAAAATCTGCCTATTTCCTCTAATAATTAGACTAAAATGAAATGCACAAGTCCTTATCAATTTAAAGTTTCCATATCTTGTTTACTTCACAAAATAGCAAATTAAATCTGCATGTATTAAAAAAAAATAAATCTGTGTTTCTAATTAATCTCCCCTGTGTTTCCAGGACACTGTAGTAAAAGCTCTCCTTCATATTTTTCTCCTGAAAATAAAAATTAAAACCCCACTGAAGACAGTTGCCTTTTTATTTATATTCAAAAGTAATTTATTTATTTTGGCAACTCCTAACATCAGCCTGAACTTTCTTTTTCATGGTGCTCACAGCCCGGATGTGGTTTGTGTTGCATCCCCAAATCCAACCAGACATTACAGTGGAAAATTCAGTCCCAGTGGTCAGTGTTTTTACATCCTTTAGTGCACGGGGTGTATGACCCAAAAGGTTTATTGGAAAGGAAACATCTTTTGAAATGCATGTGCTTTGTTTTCCTGGAAAGCAAAAGGAAAGAAAAAAACCCAAAACTCTAGACTGAAAATGAGCTGAGTGAATGGGTTGTGCTGTTGCTTAACATAATTTTTTGATTACACAAGTTCAGAATTTAGAAAAATGAGGAATTTAATTTTGATTTAGGCTTGCGGTGATTGGTGCACTTCCAGGGGAATCCCTGTTCTTCATCCTTGCAGCCGGTGTGTTTTGGTTCTTTTCCCATGGGCAGACATTTTTGTAAGCATGTGGGAGCTTCACTTCCACCTCTGGTTTAAAATCAGAGGTGTCATATTCTGCAAGTACACGTCTAATGAGCAGATACCTTGTTGTTGAAAGGGGTTTCTTTAACATTAACGGGAAGAGAATCCGTTGATTTGGTAAACTTTTGAGTCCAGAGTTGTGTGTGTGAATTAAGCTAAAGGTCTGATGTCAGCTTGTGAAAGAGAAATTGGGTGAACTCTCTGGGCTGCGGAAGAGCTCTTTACTTCAGAACTGTATATTCCAAGGAATTCCAAGCAGTGTCTCTCTTATCTCTTCCTTAAAAACATCTGCAGACAGGTAGGAGTCAGACTGGGTGCTGCAGTGGGCATGTTCACATCTCTTGTGTCTGTAAATACCCTGCTGAACGGACCAGAGAGAGCAGAAATGGTGGACAAAAGTAATGCCCAAAATCTTCTGGCTTTTGGAATTTTTAGAGACCTGTGTACCTAATTTCTCACCTTCCAACTGTTTCTTACATGAAGTGTTTTTATGCTGTGATCGGCTGATGTGTTTAAGCCACCCCTGAAATTGTTTTTACCAGAGTGAAAATACTTGTGCTGAGGTCCCCCTTACGCAGGTAAGTGGTGAAATAAGTGAGATGAGGTTAAAAGGCAGGAGGGAAGTTAGGGAGCTCATGGGTGCCAGAGAGGTTCAGCTGTTTGAAACACAGCGTGGTCCATCAGTTTGTGACCATCCTGGAGTCAGAGAAGGCCCTCAGTGGGGAGCTCAGGCTTTAATGACTTTTTACAACTTGGTCGTTACATGATGTAACCAAGTTGTGTGATGTAACCAGACTCGGATTTAAATCTCTGCCTCTTTCCCCAGAGATTCTGTCGTTCCCTCAGTAATCCAGCACTAAATTTGCCTCTGTAAAAGCACAGGCTGTAGAATAAGCGTCTGTCTCTTTGTAAGACTGAGTTCTGCATATTGGGCAATAATTAACTGAAATATAGTATGTTACATTTACAGCTAATATGCCATAGTAGGAGCGCCTACATCTTTTATTCCTTCTTTCCAAGATTTTTAAGAAATGACTGTTAATAGATTTTTTCCCATGTGTCTGTTCCATAAATGAGCACAGGTATGAGAGTCAGCCGGGCAGGCTGACACCAGCCTGCAACCCCTAGATCTGCTTAGGGTAATGGAATCAGCTCCAATAATTGTGCTGTCACCAGCTCTTAGCACTGCTTTTACATGGCCTAGAAGGAGACTTTGTCAGACAAAGGAAACATGTAAATAGGTGCTTTTCCCTGTTATGTTCTTCAGTTTAAAATTAAATACCTCCTTGCAGTTAAAGGTCTGTCTGATAACAGGATAAATAACACTACAGTGTAACCCAGCAGCTTGGCATGGACTTCCAGCCACAGTAATTTCTTTTATTTTTTTTTTATTTGCCAGTTTAGAGAAGTAATTGGACTTGTCTACAAATAATGTTTTGATAAACTTCAATAGAAATTAGCAAACCAGCTATCAAATGGGATTTATAAAAAGTTCTTGGGAAAATGTGTTGTAAGTAGTCTGCAATTCAAGGCATTTCCTTCGCAGGATGCTTATCAAGTCTGCATGTGCTACTTCCAAATTGAACTAGAACGCAGATGAGAGCTATTTTTGATAGAAAGGGGGAAAAAAAGAAAAAGAAAATAAAGCCCAGTTGGAAAGTAGTAACAAGTTTTTTTTCTCATTGCCTTAGGATGTAAATCCTACAAGTGTGCAGAGAGAAAACAGACTTTGAAACAGCCGAAGAAAACAGATTTATCTGTGATGTTTGAGATGATGCTGGTAGTGTAAACGTGATTGAAATAGTCATTGTAGGAGTGGTGAGTAAATATACTAGAAGCCTTTGGATAAGCTGACTTCCCTCTGCTAGTCCATATGCCAAGTAAAAGCAAAATGTCCTGCTTGTTTCTGGGATGTTCCTTCCCCAGGGAGGCTGTATCAGGAGGAGCAGCTGCCAGTTTTAGGGATTGTTGTGCTCCCACATGCCAGTGTACAGCTCTTCTTTCATGTCCTGGTCGTGGCTGCCAACCTCCTCTGGGCTGGTGGAGTTACGACGTTGCAAGACTGAGGGGGAAAATGATCAAGCAAATATTTTTAGGGGGATTTCTTCTCGATGAATCGGCTTTCTAGGCTTCTGGTGTTTCACAAATCAGCAGTGAAGCCTGGCACGTGGAAGGTGTCTGCAGAGGATAAACTTAGGGACAAGCTTAATCTTCTTTCCAGAGTAAAGAATTACCAGGCTGAAAAGGCATTTCACCTGTCGCTCTGCTCTGACTAATTTTTGGCTCTTCATCTGATTTCAGTCAGATTTGATAAAGGCAGAGATGTTAGGTGTAGCAGGGCTCCAAGGCTCATGGAGATGAGTAGCTTGGTAGAGCAAATCCACCCTCCTGTGATTTGACAGAGGAGGCAAGGAGGGGTGCCCAGTCCTCGTCCCAGGCTGTGGACAGGAGATATGAAAGGAACAACCTGGGAGAGTGGGAGAGCTCTGAGGTAGGAACAGGAGGGGCATACATTAACTTCAGTCCCCCACACCTGTAGGTTAACCAGCATTCATGGATTGCACAACTGCAGTTGGGAGCATTTTTGTGTTTTGTTGGTTTATTTTTCTCCTCCAGAATTTAACAACATTGAGGCAAACATCCAGATGACTTTATCAAGCACCTGTAATAACACTCCCTGTATGTTTGTTTTGACTTAAGGGTTTTGTTTTGCCTCTTAACCCAGCTGAAAATGTGTGTTAATTCCTTACACAAAGCCTCAGCTGTGCCCTGTGAGCACGTCGCTTCCAGCATCAGCCACTGCATCAACCTCCTACTGGCATTTTTTAATTAAAAGAACAGCACTATCACTTCAAATTAGTGCCACATAGCTTATTGGAGTAAGGAGTGAAATGGTATTTAAAGGTTTTTCTCTCGTGAAAATTTTTTATTAAGATTCTCTCTCTTGTGGTTTTATCTAGTGGTTTGTCATTCAGTGCTTGGACAATATCTGATTTTGAGGTGTGTGAGTCCTCTTAGTGATATGAATGCAAATAAAAGGCTGACTTTTAATATCTTGACTATTTGATAAACAAGAATCACCTTCTTAATAAAAACAAAACAACGGACAAACATTATATTATTTTACGCTTCCCACAAAGCAAACATCAGCCTGTTTTTCAAGTGCATTCCCTGTGTGGAGAAGGTATTGAAAAAATAGGTATTTCTGGGAGCTTCTGTGCCGTGAACTGTGAAGAGCTGGTTTTTGTAATCCTGTTCAGTGAAATTGTTAGGCCTCTGTTATACTAAATTACTGTGAGAGCAAGGAACATATCCAAGGGGAGGTAGCCCTAGTCAGAATATTCCTCATACAGCATTTCATTTTATCTGGAATATTAGCACTGTTAACCATCCATGTGAAATGTAGTGTATTGAATCTATTTAATCAATTTAGAGTGGAAAGCAAATGTCTTAGACTTTGACTGAACCAGCTGTTCTCGTGTATTGGTTTTTTAGATATTAAATTTGGAATTTTGGATGTGTTAATACAGTAGTTTGGTAAATAACTTTTTGTTTAAGAGCGCTTTCTTCATGGTTTTTTTGTTGCAGGATCCTGCAGCCAAGTGATGTGGCTTGCATAAAATCTTGGGTCTGAATATGAAACACATGCATTAAGGTTGTATAGGAAGAGGCATCATATATTTTCCTTCAAGCTCCAGTTTATTTATGTAATACCTTTGATCGAGGTATCTCGGACCTGTGGTGGGATTAGAATTTATTGATGTAATGGGCACTGACATTCTGTGTAAGGAAAATAGCAAACAGGTGCTGTTGCAGGCAGAATGATGAATGTATAATGTTGAGAAAATTGTGACCAAACGTCCTGATCAGAATAATGCACTGAAACATTTTCACCAAGATCCCAGTCTTTGTGACTGTGGATTCACTTGGGATTGGAAAGGGAGTTTCCTTTAGTGAGTAGCTCACAAGTTGTTAATAAAAATTGCCCAGGGGAGGAATTTCCACATACATTGTTGTTAAGCCACTGTTGAGAAACTGACTTTGCAATAAAAATGTTTATTTTTTTAAAAAAAGAAAAATCTGTGCTAGAATGCTACAGTCATGCTCCACTTATCTGTTTTCCTTCTATACTCTATTTTTATTTTGCTCTCTGCAGCCAGTCTGTAACTAAAACATTCCAAGCATCTTTTGGCTGGAGATTCTGTCAAGGACATTTTCATCCTGCTTTCAAGAAGATGATTCCAGCCTTTCTTGAAGCTTCTCCAAAGGAAATTTCCTTCTGTAGTGGATATGGTGACAGTGAGGGAAATTGCTGCTTATGGTCCAAAGGCTTAGTGACATTCCCTTGTTGTTGTTACGTCCTACCATGCTTAATCTGAAAACAAATGGAAGTATTTTAGCATAGCCTGATGGCACAAGATAAGAGTTGGAGTCACCCTGTATCTGTGATGTTAGTTCTGCTTGAGCTCACTCACCTCACGAGTTGGCTGTGAGCAGAATGATGTGGATGCATGTCTAATGGACACAAAGGAGAGGGATTGTGTCCGTAGGGACAGACCTTCCTACCCACCTTCCAACTATTTGCCCTCGTGGAATGGATTTTCCTGCTCAACCATAGATCAGCTCTGACCAGCGTGTTTGTTTTGTTGTTCAGCCCTGGTGACTGTCAGTAGCACTGGGCTGAATAAACAGAGACTATTGATCAAATTTGAAGTCATTAACTTGGCAGTTTAAATAGATGCTGGCCTATATGATTAGAACAAGGGAGTAACACATAGGCTGATACAGCTTTATTCGGAATAAAAGCCTCCTTTTCATGGAATCTTGTTTGGTGCCATTCAGCTCTCGGTTTTGTGCCTCCCTTAGGTCATGCAAGAATGAGACATTTTGCTTAAAATACCCAAAGTGAAGAGGATGGCTTTGCTTGTGTAAGACAGCAATAACACGGATACAGCATGGATCTGCTGAACTTTGATACGAATTGGGAATGGTGTTTGCAAGAAGGGGGTGCTACCATGAGGTTACCGGTTAACCACCTCCAGCTGGGACATGTCCTGGGGAGGAATCCCGCTCCGTCTCCAGGCTGGCAGCATTCTCCCAGCTCCAAAGCAGCAGCAGTTTCGGATTGTCCATCTCACTGCTGCTCGGCTGAGGGAAACACACGGCTGTTAAATCTGGGTGTTTACACCCAAACACAGCGAGTGATTAATGACTTCTGAAGGAGGACGTTTCCTGCCGTGCCATGTGCCTGTCAGCCTTCCACATCGCTTTAAGGCTGTGGACGGAGCGTGGCCGTAGGACACGTGGAATGTTCTGGTGTGGGAGTTCCGGGGCTGCTCCAGGATCCGCTCCAGGAGCCGGGCAGCGCCGTGTGAGCGCCCCGGCACGGAGCAGCAATAATCTCATTGCCGTGGCTGCTCCTGAGTCACAGTGTCCCTCGAGAGCCTGCACATTCAGCACCGGGATGCACACGGATTGACCCACATTTCCTCGGGCAGAGCAGCCGTCACGTGCACCTCAGTGCCAGGAAATCAGATGAGAACTGATGTAACTTGGTTCATCCAGCATTTCCCTGGCCCCAGCCAAAGTGCTTTTAGGGATTTGCCACTTGGGTGACTAATAGGTGATTAGGTGGATTGGAGGGAGTGTGTCTACGTGCTTCTAGTAGACAGGACTTATCCTGTAACAATGGCAGCACCAAAAAAGTCTCTTATGCATCATTCTCTTATTGTAGCTTTCAAATGGGACTGGTTACTAAATCAGGGGTTTTTTTGCTCTACATAAAAGCTTTCATACTAATTCCTTGGAAAGTTTGTTACACAGTGATGTTTTTTCCTGCAACAAATGTCCTGTAGAAGAAAGCAGTGGTTTTTCTACTGGCGTTAACAAAAGTAGGTGAATGAATGATAAAAATTTGGCTTCCCCAAGCTATTAATATTTCTGTAATTGTAGTCTTTTTCTGGAACAAGCCTTGTTTTTGTCCCATTCTCTTTCCCCTTTGCCACAGCTCCCTTATTCCCACACATCCCCTCGCAGCTCCCCCCCCCACCCCGGTGCCACCACCGTCCCCTCCCGCTCCCCCGGGAGTTCAGCAGGGCTGGCACAGGGCCCGGGCTTAATAAAGCCCAGACGAGCTGATTCCCTGGCAGGTGTCCAGGTGGCTGCTCACCTTTTACCGTCAGTGCCCTTCACAAACACGGGAGTGTTTGGGTCTCCCTTGGTTTTTTTCCGTTTGTAAACAAGGAGGGTTTGAGCTGAGTTCTCTGAAGAAACAGGAAAAAAAGAGGCATAAAGACAGTGGAGAGCGATTTGCAGCCTCTTGGGCAGATGTTGAAAGGGATTATAACAGGCTGAATAACCACAAGACAAACTACTGGAGATTGGTTTTAATTCCTGGAAATTCTTTCAATCCTGTAAAGCAGCTGATGTACCTTATTCAAAAGGAGAAGTGATGCCAAAAATTCAGTTTGGGCGGACACAGTTTTTCTTCCCTTTTTCTGATTTTTAAACTTGTACCTTTATTTTAGCTTCTTGTATGGGAAATTAAAGTAATTTTTCCCTTTTGTGGCTCAGCACTTCATCAGTCTGAATTAATTTTTTTTTATTTTATCTGAATGGTCAAGGTGTAATTTTCCCCATTTTTTGCAATGCCTCTTGAATAATTTGGAACCTCATGGATATAATTTGAATATGGAATGGTAATGAAGACAAAAATAGATGCGTGCAAGAGCTGGTAACAAGGAAACCATCAAGAAGAGAAGTCAGTGGAATGTTTAATTCCATCTCGTGTGGGCAGTTTTCCCCCTAAGACACTAAAAGCATTTATACCTCAGTCCTAAGATCCAAGTTAGGATCAAAACTTCATTTATTATGAGCTATTAGGCTCTGCCACTTCTTTCCAGCACCAACTCCCTCTTGATGATCCATGTGTTTGTTATCCTCAGGTTGATAACTACAGCCCAGGGAGCTCTGGGAAGAAAGAAGTACTTCTGAATGGATTCCAGCTGGTTCAGTTTTTGGCTGGCCACTTGCTAAGCAGCCTAGAACAAAATGAACTCTCACGGCTCTAGGCTTTTGTACTCTCTTAACTCTTCACTGCATATGGACTTTCACTGCCCTGATTTTTCGATCAGAGCCTGCTCTGGGTCACTTGAGAAGGAACTGCTCCATCTCATCCTCACCACAAAGCAAACAGCAGATTTGAGAATAAGGAAGGCAAAAGCTGTGAGAGCATGAAGAAGTTTCTTTGGCAGCGAGGCCCGTGGCTTTGAAAAGCTTTACATGACAAGACTTGAGGCTTTTTATGTTTCTATCCAAACATGCCAAAAAGCACTCGGCATACCTCAGTTAAAATCCAAGCACGGAAAAACAGCGAGGTGTGCTCGAAATCAGGGAAAGTTTCTGAGGCATTTGTTAACCTGAGGTATGTGGTGTTAGAGCAGCGACACAGTGCTGATGCCTTACTTGAAAGAAAGAATGCTTTTCATTTACTTGCAGAAAAATCTGGGGTGTTGACTGTGCCTCTTGAGCAGTCATCCAGTACCTGTTGGAATGTGTTCTGGTAGCAGTAACTGCAGTTAGCAGTGCTGGAAGAGGTGCTTGGTAAGTGTTACTCTTTGCAGCAGATTTCCAGCTTGCTGTAAGATTGTGAGTTACACTGAATGAGCAAACGTGAGCATGGTGACCGTGGTGGTCGTCAGTGTTTTGTACTCGTCTTTAAAACTTCTGAAAATTACCCTGCCAAAAATTGTTGTTCCATATTTTCAATGTTTTTAAAATGTGAATGTTTTTTTCCCTCACGTTTTGCTGGCAGCTAATTAATGTCAGCATCAGCAGCATCCTGGGTCACCGTTCCATTCCATTGCCAGCTCCCTGCTCTTGGTTCACAAGGCAGTTTTGGTTTAACACCAGGTTGAGCAGCCCAGAGCCAAACCTGAATACTGAGCATTATATTGAATATACATGAATATTGGCATCCTTCCATGTGGATTGTTTAACTCTTCTGCTGATACATTTAAACCCTCGTGGGATGAACTAATAGTTCACATAGTTTACAACTTACACATAACACCATTCATTTCTTAAATAACAATGTTCTTGCTTTTGAGCAATCTACTTAGCACTTGATGAAAACCAGACATTAACTTTGTACTGTTTATTAAAATACCCCCTTTGGAAACTTGTTCCTGTAAAGTTGATTTAGTACCTTATTTAAGTGCAGTATGATATCAAAGAAGCCAAATACTGGTTTTGCCTGAAAAAACAAATCTCAGTTTTAAATTGAGATTGAGAATGTGTTACATTGAAATTTTTTTGCTCCTTTACAATAACATTTAACATTCAAATTGCTTTGTTGAAGTACTGACACTACCTGTATGTGAAGGGGTGTAAATACCAGCCACTCTTTGGAGATACAAAGCATATGTTCTAGGCTTTAAAATGAAAAATCTGCTTCATTTTAGCTTGGAAGTTGTAGACTTTTTACTGTTTGACAGAAATTCAATGTTTCTGTTGAACTGTTACTTGGCTGTTTCTGGTCAAACTTTGCCAAGATTTTCAGTACCAAGGTTTCTGCTTTCACAGGTTTCACGTTTTGCAGCAGAAGGTCAGACTGTTTTCTGCTTAACAAGCAGATATTTTGAGGCAAGCCAATATATAAATACGAGCAGAGCTGGAGATAATACTGAGTTAGGAAGTGCAGAAGTTGTGTGTTGTGTCCTGACATTTCATGTTTTGCTCTGTGAACAGGACCCTAAGGCTGGAGCTGGTTTAATTGGTGTGAGTGCTTGGGCTGCCTACTAATTGTAGGTCTCTGGTAAGCACCTGCAAATGTGTTGCTTCTGGTTTTGGTCTCTTGTTCTGTGCTTTTTCTCCGTTATAAAGCAGCGGAGAGCAGTTGTGCAGGTTTTCCTCGTGGAATTATTAAATGAATGGCTTGTAAAAGCTCTAAGTCCATTAATTGGATGGTGTTTTGTGGGGGGAAAAAAAGCTGCTGTTAGTACAGAAGGGTACTTTTAACTTGAATCTCACAAACAGGTTGTAAAACACGTAGCTGTAGTAGTGGCCTGGGTAGCCCTGTGGAGAATATTTGGGAAGGAGGGGAATCTAAATTTCTGTGTTTTACAGCAAACATAATATTTATTGGAGAAGCTTTTTATGTACTGAATTAGTAAGCAAATGACCAGCTGCACGGGAGAGTCCTTCTAGGCTTCTTTTGGGTAATATAAATAAGGCATCCAAGGCTTTATACATTTAACTTAGGAACGTGGAGACCAGAGGCAGGTTAAATGAAACACACCTCCCAGACTGAGCACAGGGGGTCTCATTCTCCCCTCCAGGACTGTCAACTACTACTTAATTTCTGCCCCAAGTAATATCTAGAGTGTTCAGGTTTTCATTTTTATATTTGATTGGTAATTCACTGTTATTCTTCTCACGTTTTCCAGAGAAATACATCCATATGTCTGAAGATTTGCACAGTATTTCTAGAAAAGACCTTTTGTTACTGGGGCTCCAGGAGTAGGGCTGGTTTTGAGCTCAGTCCCAAACTCTGCCTGGGACCTGTTGTGAGCAATGTTGGGATGAATTTATGGTCCCATTAGGTACTGACATTTGTAGGGATTTGAAAAAGATGCTTTGAAAATTCCCAAGTGTTAAAAGTACAAAATACTGGCGATCTTGGTAAAACTCAGTTTGGAATCCGAGTTATGAGTGCATGTGGGTGGAGGAACATGTTTTTCATGCTTTAGGAATTTTTTTCCAGATGCTTTTGCAGCGGTTGGGTAACTATAAAAGCAAAGTATTGAGACTTCAGCATGGATTTATTCCATAGTTTTAATGCAATGTAAGAAAATTGAGCCCCACATAGTTTCCTGGTGTGTTTTTAACTTGATTGTGATGATAATGTCGCGCGGCGCACGTTGGTGTCTGATCCAAAGTGTGAGCACAGGAATGTGCAAGCCTTGCAGATGAGCCTGTCCTGATAGACACCACTTGCTTGGAAGTATGAATTATTCAGAGAAAGTGCACGTGGTGGGAGATGCAAGAGATTGAATAAGGGAAGAATTCCAGAGCCGTGTGGATCCCAGTAACTCCAGCTTGCACAGTGAAGTGTGGAGTAAAGATAAAAGGCCGTTTTGTATTTCCAGTAGGAATTTTGTCATTGAAATTGTTTCTGTTTAGTTCTCAGCTAAGAGGCTGTATGCAGGATATTGTTCTGTGTGGTTGTAACGTAATTTTTGAGTTCTTTACAGATATTTTGTGTATCTTACGTGTGTACAGAAGCTGATGCTGTAGCTGAAGCCTGAGCGTATCCCTTGTTTTCAGGGAGTTGGGAGACTCTGACAAAGCCAATTTGGGAAATTTCTCCTTAAAACACCATCATCCCACCTGTCTGTGGTTCTGACAGCTGTGCTGTTGGGGGTGTGGGATCGAGTTTCAAAAGCCCTACAGTGGGTACAACAGACGTTGTGTTCTGTTAACATATTGTCTGGTAAAACTGTGTCATTGGAGGGGTGTTTTTGAGAATGGCTGTAAATTGGTGATAGCAGTAAGTGACTTACCTCTTAAAATTCCAGCTCTCACAGGAAGTGGTTGTGCTGTGGACGTGTTTGGGGAACAGTCTGCACAAGAAAGGTGGAAGGATGTGAGGGAGGACAACACTTCAAGGGCATCTTGATGACACAGGAGGTGTCACCAGTTACGGTCTCACTCTTTTCCCAGCATCTCCAGCTATATTTCTTACAGCTGAGCAGTCTCTGTAGGGCCAAGAAGAGTAATCAGCTAAAGGTGGTAGACCAGCAATTTATGAAAGGTCTGCCCTAAATAAATCAACTTTTCGAAAGTAAAAAAAGCCCTTAGGAGTGAGAAATTTGAGTGAGAAATAGGAACTTAATGTAGTACGTGGGACAGATAAATCCCATGGGCAGCTTGTGCTTTTGGAGCTGAGGGCAGTCTGTGGGACTCAAGCACTCAGCAGTACTTGGGGTTTATGGCTATCTAGGAAATAGGGAACTGTATGGAGAGTGTGATGAGGTTCTTGGCCTGGATTAAAGGAAGGTATAGCAAAGTCATAAAGAAATGGATGCAGCAGCTGGGTTTTAATGAAAGATTTAATCTGAGAGGTAACCTTTATCTCAGGCATTTGTTATGGGTGAGCAGACATGGGGAAGAAGAGAAAGAAGAGTTGGTATGAGGGATAATTGATAAGCTTGTTCCCACCTCTGATTTGTGTGCCTTTCTCTGATTCTGCACATCAGCATTAATTCAGCCTCCTATTGATCTCCCTCTTTTGCCCCTGCAAAGTTCTTTACCTGATGCCATAACCCTTAAGTGGTTCTCCAAGTTCTACATCTCAGTCAGTTCATTCTTAAACTTGCTCTACTGGTCTTGTGTTGCACAGTCTCAGTTAACTGGGAATTTAATGAGTTGTTCTTGCAATAGCCCTGTGCTGGATTTTTCAGTGTTTTACATTACTGAAAGCTAAATCAACCCTTGCTGGTGTGGATATGAAGACTTATTGTTGGTCAGTGCCCAGGAAAATTTCTCAGTTTGAGTAATTCCTCGGAATCCTGGAGATGAAACCCTTGTGTTCTGTCAACTTGGTTTTGTTTGCACTACGAGAACTGCCTCTCATTCGTGACTGGTTTCTGCTTAGGTAGGATGGAATTTTGATTCCTGGCTAAGTAGATACTTTAATGACATGTTAATGGACTAATAAAAATGGCTTTTTCTGGGTGTGTGGTTTTTTGAAGATCTCTTCAAAGTTGTCTAGTGTTTGTAACTGGCTGCACAAAGCCAAGTTCCAACCCACGAGGAGATCATGCCTTGAAAAGAGGCTTTGATTTTTACTGCAACCTACACAAAAGGGCCACAAAAAGGCTTCAGTATCAACTCTAGTGACTCTTTGAGAATGGAGGGGTTTATAATGAAGCATTGCTTTAATCTGGTAGTCAAGGTCTGGTTTAACATGAGTTCAGGGCGAGCCTGAGTGTGGGGCTTGACGTCAGAGGGGTCCTGGGGGTCTTTTGCTGGGCTTATGTCTCAGATTCTAAATCCTGTTGGCACTGTGATGCTGAGATGGTTAGTGGAGGCCACTCAGGGCACATGGCAGTATGAAATCAGCTCCACACAGCTAATTGGCTTCTTTGGCAATGCAAGGGGAGCCTGTGGGTTTGTTCATCTCTCTCTGTTTGCAGGCTCTGCAGCGGTTCAGGTTCGGTTACTGAGAAGCTAAAGCTGTCTGTGCATTTATGCATTTCAGTCTTGAGCAGACAAAGAGAAAGACCAAAAGTATTCCTAAAGCAAACAAAAAAAGGACTAGAATAGAAACCTTGGCCTTTGCGGTGACAATTTAAACTGCAATTTGTGAATAAAGTGGTGGAGTTCAGTTCAGTGATGTGGCTAGCTGTAAAGAAACTGCATTTTTACACACTTGGTGCCTTCAGCCATCTTTCCCATAAAGCCCGTTTTTTGGTACCCTGACACCTATAAATGATTGTCACCCTTGAAAAACCAGACACGTAAAACCTTCACATTTCTATGGCCAGGATTGCCTGGCAGTAGAAGTAAAACCAGACGTTTATCTGCAGAGAAGTCTCATTTTAAGGTTATGTGCAGGAACTGAACAATAAGCAGAGTTGTTCCTGAAGGCAGTTCAGAAGGGGTGGCTTGTGGTGTTAGGAGTATTTTCCTCAAAATACACAGAACCATTTGGAGGAGACGTGATTTCACAGGACAGATTCAGCAAAGATTTTAATTGTGGCCCATGAGCTTTGGGGCATTAGAGCAGTGTGTGATGAATAGCTGATGTTTGCTTTTTTCTTTTTTTTTTTTTTTGGAGGCTTTTTTCCCACTTCAGGCACATTATTTTTGCCATGCAGTCTTCCAAAACCTGGTTTTCAGTATGGTGGGTTGTTTGGTGGTGCACACAGATGGCTGTCCTGTTGGACAGTAGAGCTGGAGCAACTCTGCCTCCAGCACAGGCTACCACCTTCCCAAGTCAAAAGCTGGGCTGGCTCTGAAGCGTTAGCAGAGGTGTTTGCATGACTTGGATGCATCAAATTCGACCTGCTTTGTGGCCTTTTTCATTTTTCAACGGTACGCAGTAACTTCAGTTCCATTTTATGTCCAGATCTTTTATTACTTTCTCTTCCAAAGCCTCATTGTTCTTCTTTGCTTCTGTCTTGAAACAAACTCACTAACTTGTGATGCTTGTAGTGATTATGCTGCATATCTCTATGATTAAAGATGGTCTACACAGAAGGGAATATTAAGTGAAGTCCTTTCTATGTCATCAGCCTGGCGGCCTGTGTTTATCTTCTGTCAGAAAGTAAAACCAATGTATCCTGGAATCTGGCTACCTGTTTGTACAAGCATAAATAATTAACCTGGAATATCCAGGGGAAGGCCAGAGATGGCTGAAAGGTGTATTTGCCAGCATTGTTCACTGCAGCCTTCCCCCCACACCTTTCCTAAGGAAGATGTGTGTGTACTGCTGGTTTGTCTTGTCTCCAGAATTAACCTGGATACTAAATTGGAGGCTGTGGTTAGCTCAGATCATATCCACATGTAAAGGTCCTTAATTTGAGCAAGGAGGCTCGTCCCTTTAAATTGCAAAGTGTGAATGAATGCAGTCCCAGGTGCAGATTTGCCTGCTGTTTTGCATTGGTACGGGCTGGGACCTATGGAGTATTTTCATTGCTTACCTATTTTCCTTTCCCCCCCGCCTCCCCAGGTCTCAAAACACAACGGCCTTGTTTGTGCCCTGTGCAGCTGGAAACAGCTGTAGCATCTTAACACTCTGCTATGGGGTGGGAGTGGGACTTAGTGATGTTTACAAGTCCCTTCCAGACTGACATTCTGTGTTGTGTGTGAATAAATCTGGTGCTGATGATGCAGAGTCAGTGATGTGGAGACTCTCTTGCAGACCAACATCCATCCTTTGAGGGCTGACAGTTCAGGAGAACTTGTACACCAAGGCTTTGATTTAGTAGCCAGGGTCTGTCCTCACCCAGATTGTGCCTCCTTCCTAAAAGTGCTGCTCCTGCTGCAGAGGTGGTGAAGCAGCAGCTTTCTGATGCAATTCTCTGCTGGGCTGTTCAGACACTGGTGCCACTCCGGGCTCTCTTTACTACACCCGTGCTGCTCCTGCGGCACCTCCTGAACCACAGCAGATGATTCATTTCTGTTTGGAAGCAGGGTGGACAACCAGGGGCTGGCAGAGGAACCTCTCAGCTTGCTCAGGTTACATCCCCAGGGTGAATACTGACTTTGTCTAAGGCTCATCCTCTCTTCACCTCCTGCCAAATACGCTTTCACACTAGTACTCTGCCCAGCTGGCTAATTTGGCCTTTGAAATTATCTCAATAATGTCGGGTACTTAAAAAAACATTCCCATCCCTTTATAAATATTATAATCTAGATGTAAAGACATTGTTTCGATGCTGTTTGGGATCTGGTGTATTAAAAGGAGTTCTCCAGTGCTGTGCAGCAGTTCGGAGCAGAGCATAAACAAATCCTGCGTCAGGCTCAAACAAGTCGGTTGGCTTTGAGGAGGCAGAATGTAAATGCCCAAGTCAGGAGAATGAGTACCTTTTGTACCATTGCAACAAATGCAGGGAGATTGTTCTTGCTGACAAGCCTGAAACCTTTTTGGTTTAAAAGAAAAAAAAAAAACCAAAACCAAAAGAAAAAGCACTGTGGGAAATGGGCAAAGATGGGTTTTGGGCAAGGCCTGGGCCAAGGGTGCCTGTTCTCCTAAACCACTGCTGAACCAGGGATAAAAATGCTAACTTATTAAGCTTCTGTAGCTAAACCTGCATGAGCTCACGAATTTTGGGCTTGAAGCAGCAGCCGGCAGGTCTCTCCTCCTGGAGACGGTGCATTTAAGAAGGAAATCTGGCACATTCCCAGCTTTGCACAGCAGGGAGGGACTGTCTGCTCCACTGCTGGCATGGGTTCACATCCAAGCCTCCCTCTGCTGACCTTTGTCACCTGTTTCTTTACTGGAATTTAGAAATCTATGGCTTTTAAGTGATAGAGCTCTTGAAAATATTTTTTTGCTCTAGTGGGTTTAATATGCAAATAGTGGAACAGAGCCAATGGTCCATCTCGGGCAGCCTGATCCTGGAGATTGCTCCATAAAGGTTTATTTCAGCTATTAGCTGTTGTGCCAATATTTTTCTTACAAGAAAGGGTAATGATTTTTGCAACCTGAAATTGAGGGTTTCACAGTCTACGAGTGGAAAATTGGCAGCTGTGCTCATCTACTGTAGACTGAAAGGCTGTGGCAGAGGGAAAAGAGTTAAATGAAAAATGTAATTCTTCAATAATAGCTTTAGAAATTTATGTTGCTATTTAGCTCTAGAAAGCAGACCTGAAATACAGAGTAAAGGTAGTAATTATACAGACAGACCATACGCACGAAAGTTACAGGTGTTAGATTTCTCCAGCTCAATAAATTATTCTTAAAATTGGGGATGGTGAATTAAAATGAGTTGCGTGATTTTAAAATTCCTTTTGACTGGTACTACCACACCAAAGTTTGGATTTTACCTGTACTTAGTTCCTGCTTTTGGGTATTTTGGACTCTGAAGCACTCACAACAGGAAGAGGAAATGAAAGGTTGCTCTGTTGTGCTTCCATAGAGCAGTGGATGGTGATTCTGTAATCCTGGTTTGTTTCAAATTGAATTGCCATAGTCCTGCAGATTTTTCCTTTTTGGTCAGTTGTTTAAAAAAATAAATACATACAAGAGAAGCTTTCTCTGATTATAAAGTTTGCCAGTGTAAGAAATAAGTAATTTTTAATCCACTCTAAAAACAGTTTCCTGTGCAGCTGCTTTAATTATTACTAAGACGGAGGATTTGTGTCTTTTTTTCCATGAGTTTCTGGGTTAAATAGTGGATTTCTTTAGTCTGTTTATTTGACACGTGAGGTGAGGCAGTTTTTATTCTACTGGCTGCATTAGGTAGGGAATGTTGCTCTGGAGCAGAGAGGTGAAATTCTAGTAGAAATATATAAAAAAATAAAAGTATTTGTTCCTTTGCACCTTCTCTTTCCACAATACAGAATTACAGTGAGGCTGAGGGTAAGTCAGGAACAAGGGAAGATGGAGATGAGGAGGAGGAATGGTCTATGCAAGAGGAATTGAGTATCTTCTGAGCCTTCATTCTCTACTGAAAGACCTTTTTTTCCCTGCTGAGGGAAAGAGATTCCCTCAAAAGTAATTAGGTTTTTTATGGTTACCTTCCTCTCTTGGATCCTAGTTTGAGATAAGTTAAAGCTCTAATATTTTTGTCTTTGGCTCTGGAGTTGTTTTTAATGGATGCTAAAGAACTTGGATTGCTGAGATCATACTGAGCAGCCCTTCTGGAAAAGCAGAATTAGACTGGTAGCTGGTAACAGACCTGGTAGGAATGGAGACTGATGTGAGTTTGCTGATCTCATTTTTTCTTAAACTGCTGTGCTGGTGAGTAGAATTGGAGAGAGGGAATAGATGTCGCATTTGTGGCTCTTTCGAAGGAAAACATCTTGATGCAGATTATTATTTTTTGGGGGGTGGAATATTTATTTTTCTCCAGAGTGAGGTCCTGTCATACTTACCCCAAACCCTTCCTGTGTTTACAGATTGCTTTTGCTCTTGTAGGATTCCTCTCATCTTTTGCTTCATGGTGTATCCCTTTTGTGTGTGAGGAGCAGGAGGTTGCCCTGCATTTGATGGGACTTAGCATAGAGATCTCTTCCAGGAATCCCAGAACTTGGGAATTTAATTTTCTTGGTTCAGGAACTGCGTAGTCCTTGTTGTAAAATGGGTAAGTTCTGAAACAACAAAAGTGTGGTTTAGCATTAGTGTAAGCATAAAGTATAGAAAATTAGGAGGTTTTAATGCAAAGGGATGTTCATTAAATCTTCTGTGTGTTGTAACAATAGAACTAAAGCAGCAAAGGAATTCTTATGTAAATCCATATTCCAGTGACAGATAAAGAAAACAATGCTCACATTTAATATTTAGGTGTTTTTTATGAATTATGATCAGGTATTATTTTAGCTGATGTGATTACCAGAAAGCTTTTTAAAATGGTGTTAAGATTTCTTTATCTGCTGTTTTCTTTTGCAGTATTATGTGCCAAGAATCTTGCAAAGAAAGATTTCTTCAGTAAGTATGTCCCAATTGTGTAACTTTCTGCACTGGATTAATCAGATTTATTTGTAGATGGTGCATTACTGTGGTGGCTCATCCGTGTGTGTCATTTGCTCTCTGGTTCCCTTCTTGCAGCAGCATTGTGTTACCACCTGAGTACGTGTTACTCTGAGTTGTAGATTGTGTAGAATTTAGGGGTGAAAAGACTGAGGGCTCCCCAATTCCAGATGAAGGTGTGGCTCGTGATACCACAGGCAGTCTGCTGGTCACAGGTTCTGTGTTGGGGGGTACCAAGAACATTCATCTCAAAGACGGGATTTACTAAAATAGTTTTAGGATAACAGCAGCTTTCCTTTCTTGGGGGGGGAGCAGAAACAAGAAACAAAACAAAGGACTGTGTTTAATAGCACCTTTTCCTTTCCACAGGACTTCCTGACCCATTTGCAAAAATAGTTGTGGATGGGTCAGGTCAGTGCCATTCCACTGACACTGTGAAGAACACGTTGGACCCCAAATGGAACCAGCATTATGATCTGTGAGTTGGTTGGAAGGTCCTAAGTAAACAACATTGCAGAGATTTATCTCGTAAATGCAATCGAGGGTTGGCATTGCAACTTTATTTCACATTAGCAAGAGTTACTCAGATTTCATAGAATCCCAGAATGGTTTGAATTGGGCAGGGACACCTTCCACTATCCCAGATTGTTCCAAGCCCTGTTCAGCCTGGCCTTGGACACTCCCAGGGATGGGGCAGCCACAGCTTCTCTGGGCAACCTGTGCCAGGGCCTGCCCACCCTCACGGGAAACAATTTCCCCCTGATATCCCATCTAACCCTGCCCTCTTATAGGACTGACTTTTCAGCAAGAAATCACCTGTTAATAAAGGATTGGTACTTTGCTTTTAGGTGTTTGAATTTGGAAATATTTGAGTGTCAGGTACACAGCACGAGTGCCTGGAGTGAGCTCTGCTGGGGCAGTGCCATCCAGCTTTTACAAGAGACTGTCCTTGTTGTAATGATTTATTTGCTTCAAATCATCAGAATCATAAACTCTAAAGTTTTGTATGTTAATTGACTTGTTTTTTAGCTTTTAATGAGGCTGGCTGTAGTTAAATTCATGCTGCAGCAATATCAATTTCCCATGCTGTGTGTAATCATTGTGCAGTAATTCATTAATAACAGCATTTCGGGCGTAAGCACTTGTGTATTTATAATAAAGAGGCATGACTGATGTACTAAAATGTGTCAGAGTTTGTATCAATTACAGCATCAATTCTGTGGAGTAAAAAGAGGCTATTATTTCTAAAATTACTCTTTTGATATGTATTTTTCTAGATATGTTGGGAAAACAGATTCCATAACCATCAGTGTATGGAACCATAAAAAAATCCATAAGAAACAGGGAGCTGGCTTCCTGGGGTGTGTCCGACTCCTCTCCAATGCCATCAGCAGGCTAAAAGATACTGGATGTAAGAGCAATTCCTACTTGGTGTGATCAAGAACCCTCCATGCCTTGTACCTGAGTAGTGAATAGTTCCCAGCCACCCTTTCCCAGGGATGATCTTTCCCAATTCTCCTTTGCAGACCAGCGTTTGGATCTATGCAAACTCAACCCCACAGACACCGATGCTGTCCGAGGCCAAATAGTGGGTAAGAATGATCTCAGCTGAGTTTCATCTGCTTGGTAAATACCCACAAGGACAAAGGTTGTGTTAAAAAAGAGTGTCTGTCGTTGCTTCTGTGCCTTTTCTGTGTTGTTTCTTCTGATTTTAATGGGATTAAATTATATAACCTGGAGATTTTCAATGTGCTGCTATGCAGGAGTTTGTTTCCTCTCAGCTGATAGTAGGAAACAATATGAAAAAGAGGGAATGCATCTGGCAAGGCTTCTGCTGCGGCTCTGGAAGGGGAAATGTCACTGCAAAACTGATGCATTTGGCCAGGGTGACAGGCAAAGAGAATCCTAGGTGGAAGAAAGGATCTGGAGGAGCTAGAAGAAATCTCACAGATTTCTGGTTTAATACCTTTGACTCATGTAACCTGTTTCCAAATTTCAACAAGGCAGTGCTAGTTTTACAGCTAATTTACCCCACGTTTTCTGCCCCCACCCAACCCAAGCTTTTCAGTGATATATAAATATATTTGGCAACCCCCAAATTCTCACCCTAATGATGACATCTAGTGGTGAACGGTTTTTTTCCAGCTTCTCTTTCTGGATCCTCACGAAACCCAGAGGTAGAACCTGACATGTGTTTGATATTTCCAGAAATAATCTCAAGTTTTGAGGGGATGAGCTTCTGGTTTCCCTGCTCCTTTTTAAAAAATCACTAATGCTTTGAGATTCTAGAAGGAGTTTTGATAACTGGTGTGTTCTCCTGTGCAGGATAGAGCTTTATATTTTCCCATGTATAAATGTGGACTGTCTAGCTTTTTGTTCTTATATTGACATGAATTTGTGGGTTTTTATTTCAGTCAGTTTACAGACACGGGACAGAATAGGCACAGGAGGTTCTGTAGTGGACTGCAGAGGGCTTTTGGAGAATGAAGGGTAAGGATTGTTTTCTTTATACTTTTAGAAAAAATGCTTACATGTGGAAAGACTATAATAAACGTTAGAAATATTAAATATCAGTGTGACTAATAAATTGGGAATATGTGTCCACTATGTACTATCAACTCTCCAGGCAGTAAGGTTATAGCTGGAAAATTACTTGAAGAAAATAAGTTTAACTGGGTAAGACTTGGAGTTTTTCGTTACCAGTGCTTGTGGCAATTCCCTGAGAAACTTGGGTATAAAACCATTAAGAAAATGGCTTATCTTGGCTTAAAACCTGCAGTTCTTGAAGTAACAGAGAGAGAGAGAGAGAGAGAAACGGTTATTTCTGCATTCACTTCTCTTGTGATGGAAACTCTTGAAGTTTCCCCATTTTCAGAACGGTTTATGAAGACTCCGGGCCGGGGCGGCCGCTGAGCTGTTTCATGGAGGAGCCGGCTCCCTACACGGACACGACGGGAGCTGCAGGGGGCGGCTCCTGCCGCTTCGTGGAGTCCCCCAGCCAGGACCAGAGGCTGCAGGCACAGAGACTGCGCACCCCCGAAGTCAGAACTCACGTGCAGACACCTCAGAACAGGCCCCACGGGCACCAGTCGCCTGAGCTGCCAGAAGGCTACGGTAGGAGAGTCCCCCGCGCTGCCGTGTTTTAGTTGTTCAACAGACTTCAGAGGAGGGGGAAAACCCTCCCCATTGTAACACAGAGAAGGGGGTTTACCTGCTAAAACAAGCAGCAGCCACGTGGTCTGCAGTTTGGAAAAGGAACTGAGCTGTGCAGATGGGAGTTTGAGATTGGCTCATTAGCTGGCTACGCCAGGATACACTGAGGGGTTGATGGTAAATTAAACATGAGGTTGTGGTGTGATGCTGTTACAGAAGATTCACTGCTAATCTTGGCTGTGTATCTGGGGAGAACGAATGTAAAGAGCTCTTTAAACTAGAGCAGTAATGCTATTTTTTCCTTCCCCCTTGGCGTGTTGTGTAGGTTTGAGCCCACATTTGAGAAAAGATCGGGAAAATATAAAAGCAACAAAGCAGCCAGTAGTACGGAAGATTAGGGAGGATGAGATTAAGGAGAATCTAAATCTCAGAAAAGGGCACAGCAAATCTAGGAGCAAAGAAATCTAGTTTGGGGGTTTGGGTTGTCTCAAAACCTAAAAATAAAAATACATATTGGTGCATGGATCTGTGAGTTTCAAAAGAATGTTGAAATGTGTAGTCAGAGCAAATTTGTGAAGGACAAAACACTGCATTCTGCACTGAGAGATCGGGGGGATGGCTCTAGTACTTTCTCCTAGATCTGACAAAGAAAATATTCTAATGGCTTTAAACTGTTCATTCAGATTTTTTTCAAAATTTGTAATTTAGAATAATCTTTCTTCCTTTTCTTTTATAGAGCAAAGAACAACGGTACAGGGACAGGTTTATTTTTTGCACACACAGACTGGAGTTAGCACATGGCATGACCCAAGGATACCAAGGTATGTATTTACAGGTAAAAGTCAGTGGTTTTGGTGTGAATATATGTGACAGGATGCTGGATCTTTAAAAGCAAACATCTTTGAAGTGGCCTGTCTAAATTTAAAGGGAGAACTCCCAGCAGAATAATAAATTTGGATATTTCTAGTTGCCTTTTCACAAAACATTAAGGATTAATTACTCTTTTTGAAAGAAAGAATTATTTACTTGTGAATTATGTAAAACAAAAGGGGAAAAAATATGTAGCCCTTCAGGAATTCCTGTTTGAAAAAGTCTCCCTAAAATGTTGACGTGGCTTTGTTTTTTTGTGAAACTACCCATTTCTGAATCTTACCTACTTTGGGCTTTGTATGAAAACTGTTTGGACTGCAAACTGAAGAAAAAACCTGTCTACTTTCTTAAAATAATTGTTTCTTGAGTATTGAACTTGTAACTTTTGCTTTATTATTGCTCACTTATGTGTAACTGAGGCAGAGATTGTTATATTTAAACTTGAAATGGAGTTGAGTTATGCTTTAGGCCAGTGATTTGCAGCTAGAAAATTGAATCCTTTACATGATTAATTTAGCAAAGCCTCTTTAAACCTTAACCTGCAGTTAATCCAGGTCTTTGTGAGCAAAGTCTGGCGCTCTTCCTTGAGGAGCTCTGGGTCTGGGCTGTTTCATGGACCACCTGCACACCAGATTCGAGAGTGAAACATGAAATTTGTAACTATCAGCTGCTGCACTGCCTGGATAATACAGGAGTGTGATACAGGATATTAGAAAAATGATATAAAGTAGTGCAGGCAGAGGTGTTGGTAAAAGCACAGTGTGTGGAAGGAAATGAAAAATAAAGTTGAGAGAGAGGGAGGAAATAGCTGATGTTAGATTAGCTGGTATTGTTGTGGGAAGAAGAAATGACAGTGCCTGTTCATTTGTGTCACTCATGTCAGGCTTGTGTGCCCAAAGCTCTGTCTTCTTCAAGGCCTGCTGGTCAGCCTAATGAAAGGTACTGCTGCTTCTCTCCCCAAATCCCAGAGCCAGGGTTTCAGGACCAGCAATACAAGTGGACACAGCAGTGTCTTGTGAGTCACAGGTCACACTTACTCTAGTTAAAGGTGACTTTCATACTGCCAGCTTGTGGTGAACAAACCTAGCCTTGGCATTTAGCAGAGATGTAGGTTAAAACTTGCAGTAATCAGATCTCTGCAGTACTTTCAGATGCACAGCTGATCACAGCAAATGGTTCCAGCCATAATCTTCTTTAAGGAGCCTAACAGGGGCTTGTCTGTCTGCCTGTGTATCCCCTTGGCTTACACTCAGTGACACCAGAGAACCTCCAGGGTGCAAAGCGTTTCTGCCTTTCCAAAGCCTGTCAGTTAGCTCATTTATACAGATGTTGCATGGTTAGATTTAGGTTGCCTTCAGCCCTGAATCCATGCTGCAGTTCTAGAGAATGCTTTACTTAACAATAGTTTTCGTGCCTAAAAATAATCTTTGGGTTTCCTTCCTCCCTTTTCTTGCCACATTTAGTGTTTTCCTCTGTTAGGTGGCTGGAGCCTAACTTTGAATTTCTTAGATATAAATACATCCTACATAGTGAGCTCAAACACTACCTGGAATTTATCTAGGATGAAAGGGGTGAAGGTGTTGGTAAAGCCTTATTCTCAATGATTTATCAGTCATATAGTTATGATTCTTATTATGTCTAATTAAAGACTTAAGTTTTTTAAGTGATCTTAGCATTTGGCTGCCTTAGCCTCTAACTGATGGGGTGTTTGGAGGCTTTGGTTGGTGCAGAGGCCTTTGGTTCATTATTTGGCTTTCTTCACATGAGTCACATTAGTGTCAATGTGAATTTTGTCTGTTAAATACTTGCTATGAGAAAAAGTCTTTTCCTCCTTTTACATCCCTCAGAAGCCCTGTTGTCACCTAAATGTGTTCTGTCCTTCCCGAGACTTCCATGGCCTAAAGTCACTGAGCACCACATTCGTTCCTCCTGCCCCCGGCTTGTAAACTGGGTTCATCTTAAATTCAGATGTGCATTAACATCTTGTTTGCTTTTCTCTTTAGAGACCTTAACAGTGTGAATTGTGATGAACTGGGACCTCTGCCTCCAGGCTGGGAAGTCAGAAGTACAGTTTCAGGAAGAATATATTTTGTAGATCACAACAACAGAACCACACAATTCACAGATCCACGGCTACATCACATCATGAAGTAAGAGTCTTGCCCGATAAATAATTCACGTCAAGTTTGAATTTTTAAATCTTGAATTTTTGTCCAGTTTTAGCTACAGTTTGGGGGGGGGCTGAAAACCTATGATAACAATACTGGGGAACAGATGCAACCATTGCTGTACTCAAGGTCTGAGCAGTGTTTCTCAGTGCTGGTTTGCAGGGACTCTTCAGAAGGGTTTTTACTCTGCTGTACAGTCCCCAGGTTTAAGGGAGACCTTGCTTATTTTGGCACAACACTAATCTCTTTAAGCTGGTTTGACAAAATTGCCCCAAGCTGTGCTGGATCAAATACACAGTTCTGGAATTTCTGGGATGTGGGGTCAAGGGTCTGCCAGGGGTTCCCCATCAGTTAGTTCCTGCCTGTCTGGAGGAGCACTTCTAGCTCTGTGCTGGTTATACTGGACCTGGACTGGCTTCGTGTTCCCTGGAGCTACAGACAAAAGGAATATAAAGCCAGCTGGAGTCTGGTCAACTGGTGCTGTGCACAGCCAGTTTGGGTTTAGCAGGATTTAGTGAGCTCAAGCTCTGCATCATGCAGAGGCAGCTGAGCTGTGGTGGGACTGACCCTGGAAGCTGCCTGGCAGTGCTGCTTGTGCCCGAGACCACACTTTTCCTGGATCTGAGCTGTCTGTGCTTGAAGCCAGGTAGGGAATCTCTGTATCTAAAAAATAATTGCTTCATGATGGATAAGGATAGTTGAATGCTGCAGTTGAAAGCTGCAGCTATTTGGGACAAGTACATCTTTCTCTTTTGACAACCACAGAAGCAGTAATTTTACTGTGTCAGGAATCCCCAGCCTGGTTTTGCATGGAGCTGGAATAAAATTAGTTGGAGTTGTTAGACAGTTCCATTTATAAAGCTGTTGTTTGTTCCATTAGAGACCTCTTTTCGTGTTACACTCTTGAAAGTTGTCTCCATATGGGAGAATACCACACAAACTTTAGTTACTGCTCAGTCAGCATTCAGTGATCATGCTCCACAACCTTCCACACTGTATAAAAATGAAGCTCAAAATTGCCGAGACTTTTTATTTTAAATATCTGTGTTCCTTACATCCCTGAGTGTTGGGTAATGATGCTACACAAGTTACCCAGCTGAATACACATTTCACTCCATCTTCCTCTTAGAGAAGCTTAATCAGTTCTTCCATCATTGTTCTACATATCCCTTATTGTTGTGCTTCCAGAATAAACTTTTTCCTTTTCTTTCAAAGCCATCAATGCCAGCTAAAGGAGCCCAGCCAGCAGCCTCTGCCAGCTCCCAATGAGGGATCACTGGAAGAGGGGGAGGAGTTGCCTGCACAGAGATATGAAAGAGACTTGGTACAAAAATTGAAAGTTCTCAGACATGAGCTCTCTCTTCAGCAACCTCAGGCTGGTCACTGTCGGATTGAAGTATCCAGAGAGGAAATATTTGAGGTATTTGGTTGTTGGGGTTTTTTTTTACTAGTAAGAGCAGCTTTTGTCACTCAAGAATTAGGTAAAACTAATTGTTGGTTGCAGCAAGTTTGTTCACGAGAGAGGGAGTGAGTGCCACTCCCCATGTGGGACAGAGTTGTCGTTGGAATTTGCTTTGTTTTGGCACTCAAACAGAATCACGTCTTCTGTAGCTGAGTAACAATCTATGTATTACAGAGAGGCAGAAATCTTAATTACAGTGTTACAGAAATCTTATAGACTTAATTATAGGAAGGAAATAAAATACCTAATTTTACCCATACCCCTACAGGAATCCTACCGTCAGATAATGAAGATGAGGCCAAAGGACTTGAAAAAGAGACTTATGGTGAAATTCCGAGGAGAGGAAGGCCTGGACTATGGAGGAGTAGCAAGGTGAGATTTGGGGGTTTGTCTGACACTTTTTAACTGTAAAATTGTCCTTTAACTTCCCCATGGCTGATACCATTCCCTTTCGAGTTACCGGGTAATGCTCAGTGTAGATTATTTGTGGGCTGTTTTATAGGCAGAGGTTGTAGCTTCAGTCTTTGTATCATGGTAGATTGGAGAGTGCAAGCCTGTGATTTAACAGTTGTTCCTCTCACAGTCATGGAACTGGAAAGTGGGATCAGCTGAGATTGTGAGGTCTCTCATGAAGTGTATAGACTCTGAAGTCAGATCCAGGTCGCAGTAATGGTTTTGTTAAACACACCTTTCTGATTTCCAGGGAATGGATTGCAAGAGGAGAGGGGTTCCCTTTTTTCAGCCACATTCAGGAGAGCTCTCTGATCTGTTGGAGCAGCAGTGGAGATGAACTCATCCTAAACAAAGGCTAAAATTCTAGCGAGGACTTGCCTCCCTCTTAAAAATAACAATAATTCCCTGTGGGTCACATCAGATCTGAGGCTCAGGAGCTGATTGTAGCACCACTAAAACGCTCACCTTTGTGTGGCTCAGATGCTTTGTGTAAATTCACTGAGAAGTTTCTCAAATCCACAGAGGCTGCATTGCCCACTTAGGTGTCTTTCAGTAATCAATCCCTGGACAAAGGAAAGAAGTTGGAACATTCTGAGCTGCCTTACCCAAGGCAACCTTGGGTGTCTCCACTGTTGACATCCTGTTCCCCTGATGTCTTTCATAATTGCCCATTAGTTTCGACTGACTCCTTCAGATCAGTACAGCTCCACTTCTAAGCATTAAAATTGATATTTCTCTCAGCATATTTTGGACCTGGGATGAGTGTCCAAATTTAACAACAAAGGGGTGTTTGTAAGGGTGAGTTGGGAGGTCAGAAATAGCTTTAATTCCATTCTGGTCCTTGTGTGTTACTGAGGGAATTTACCCAACCCCTTCTCTTAATGTGTTTGGTCTCTGTTTCTCCTGGTCCCTGCTGAAAGCAGAGATTCTCTGGCCACCAGGCTGGAGGAAAAACAGCTTTTCTAAAGATCAACAGTGATTGAACTGATTGTAAACAACAGATTTTTGGAATATTTCTTTATGCTGTACAGGTTGCAGAGGAGCAGATCTTGTAGGCTGCAAACAGCTGAACTCTGTACCAAGTCAAGATTTTTTTGGAAGCTGTGTTGTTCAGACTCAATTAGTTGATGGCATTGTCTGACAGCTTGCTGTAGCTTCTCTAATTGATGCTAATCCCTTCAGTGCTTCTAAACTAAACCAAGTCTGCCTGTGAGGGGAGCAGTTTACTGTGGGGTTCTAATCATACCTTTTTGGTCTGCAAATGGAGGGCAGCACAAAATTACCTCATTTTGAAATAAGCATTTCACAACTGATAATTCACAGTAATTGTGTTATCTGAAACTCAAGTGGAAGTTGCACCCTTCTAAATTTTGATTTTTTTTTTTTTTTTGGGCAGAGAGTGGTTGTATTTACTGTGCCATGAAATGTTGAATCCCTATTATGGACTCTTTCAGTACTCCACAGATAATATTTACATGCTGCAAATCAATCCAGACTCCTCTATCAATCCTGTAAGTATTAATTTCTGAGTGACATTCCTACTTTAACAGATGACCCCTTCAGTTTTTTATAGCTGTCCTTCCTCGAGAAGAGTCTAAACTGGAGGGTAAAACAGAATAAGAAGGTGTTAGTGGTTTATATTGATATGGTATGGAGCAGAGGAGGTTTGTTCAGAGATTAAAAACATGATAGAGGAGGTGTCCTTTGGTAAGTACCTGATTTCTTTGAGACTCCTCAGGACTGATTGGGATGCAGAGTGATTCTGAGAAGACAAGACATAGATGAAATTCAGCTTCCCTGTGAGCAGTTGGATGTGCACACAGCGTTGCATTCCCAGCAGTGCCCACCCTGTGACTTTTAGGGATGTATCCCTTGCTTGCCCTTTCTCACTACACTCCTGTGCTTGCTTTATTTCTTACTTAGTGAGGCAGACCCTAAAAGGAGCAGCAGTTCTCTATTAGTACAGGGAATTCTTTTTGACATGACATTTCCTGACATTTGCACTGGAAGATGAGGGAGATTGGAAGAATGTCAACCATAGGGCTTACACCTCAGTTTTCAAAAGTCAGTGTAAAAGGAACGTGAAAGGAGTGAAGGAAACAGGCACATGACCTGCCTTCCCCAAGAGCAAATACAGTTTGATGGTTAAACAAAGACTAATTTGTTTGGAATTGTCCTACTTTTTTGGATTCTGGGGGTTTCCCAGGGATTTTCCCTTTCCAAGTTTTGCCCGTTGAGATGTCTAGAGGGCTTGAATCCAATTTATTAATCAGGTAGTGCACAGAGACTTGTCTGACATATTTAATCATTAAATGCCTTGGTTTTGGTTATGTTACGAGGGAAAGCGTTGGCTCCTCTTGCCCAGAGGGTTGCAGGATGTACTGAACATACCACCCAGGGCACAGGTAGAACCACAAGATGTCAGTGTCTTCCCAGCTCCTGATTCTCTCTCCTCCCTCCAATCTCTCCTCTCTCCCTGCAGGACCATTTGTCTTACTTCCATTTTGTTGGTCGGATAATGGGTTTGGCTGTGTTCCATGGACACTATATCAACGGGGGGTTCACGGTGCCCTTTTACAAGCAGCTGCTGGGGAAGCCCATCCAGCTCTCAGATCTGGAATCTGTTGACCCAGAACTGCACAAAAGCTTAGTCTGGATCTTGTAAGTACTGCATTTGTCAATAGTCTCACTGTGGAGAGGATGGGGTAGAGTTTGTTGGCAATAGTGAGGTAACACTTTACAGAAAACATTGGCAAAAAAACTGTCCTGGTGGAGATCTGTACAAAATCATTAAACTACTGTTCCTGTGTCAGAAAGCTCAAGGTACCTGAGGAAAAGTTCTCGTTGTAAACTTTGTGTTCACTCTCCTTGCAGTCAAGTAGACACCAAATCATTAAACCTTTCATGGGTGTGGTAGAATATCGCAGTGGCAAAATCCAAGCTCAGGACAGAGCTCTGAGGGGAAGTACAGCTGCCTCCAAAAGAAAACCAACTTCAATTAAAATTAAAATAAATGGAAGTGGTCTGGGTTTTCTGTATGCTTACAACTCAGGACAAAAATCCAACATTCAGTGTAGCTTGGGACTCTTCAGCACTGCTCTGCATTCTCTCAATTTCTTTTTCTAAATGCTGTTTGAATTTTGTATTTGAAGTTACTGATGATGTTGAGCTCACTGCATGTGATCTCTTCTGTGCATCACACAGATAAGTGGCAGATCAGATTCTTGCTGGGTGTATGTATATATGTGTGTGTGTGTTTCTGCAGATCTGGTTTTATTCATTATCCTGAGTTCTGCTAGAGTTAGATGGATGCCCCATATCTGATTAGGCTCTCCAACATGCACTAAACTACACAGAAACTGGTGATGGTGGGAATATTCCTCTACTGTGTGCAATGCAGATGGGTAGTTAGTAGGTTTAGCTTCATGACTACCTAAGTGTTCAAATAACTGTCAGCAACACCACAGAGTTATCAAAATATCAAAAACACTGAGTTTACCCTCTGCCCATTGCCAGAGAGAATGACATCACCCCGGTGCTGGACCATACCTTCTGTGTGGAACACAACGCTTTCGGGAGGATTTTACAGCATGAACTCAAACCAAATGGCAGGAATATTCCAGTGACAGAAGAGAACAAGAAAGAATATGTCAGGTATTGCAGAACAGAAATATATCCTGCAAATGTAGCGGAAAGGAGGTAGTAAACAGATTAATTTTTTGTATATAGCGAGACTAAAGAAGCAAATATTTTGGGTGGAAGTGCATGAGTCATAAATGACAGGTGTGTTTTCACACAATGCCCAATTGTAATACCTGGGAAAACGAAACTGTGAACTGTACTTTGGTTTTTATGTTGATGGTGCAATAATTAATTGTTGATGGTGCAAGGAACTGATAAGCACTTCTTTCATAATGCAAAATGTGTGTATTAAAACAAGTTCCTCTGTAAAATGAGCATTTCCCAGCTCTGCTATAAACATCCCAGTCCCATCCAGCTCATCACCCCTGACTTCTTCTTTCCCCCCCCCACAGGTTGTATGTGAACTGGCGATTTATGAGAGGAATAGAGGCACAGTTCCTGGCTCTGCAGAAGGGTTTTAATGAACTTATTCCTCAACATCTCCTTAAGCCTTTCGACCAGAAGGAACTTGAGGTATGTTTTATCCACATGGAGCATTGTCATTTCTTTGATTCACAATCAAACACTGATTAAAAAAAGTCAAACCAAGAAAAAACCCCACAAAACTTATTCCAGTTTACATACCAGAAAGCAGAGTATTTGTTTAACCAAATCCTTTTTGGTTTATTCTAGACATTCTTTGGGTTAATATTATTGAGAGGGCTACTTAAACAGGGAAAGACAAATACACTGTGGTGTCTATCTGAGGATTAATGCTCCAGGCAGGGAGGGAGCACTGCAAGTTTGAGGAACTGTTGGCAAGACCTAACGTGTTACCTGTCCCAGAACTTGCTTGGCCCAGTAACTTTTTATGCCTGGCTGTTTCTATATGCACACAGGGCATGGTTTACAGGAACTAAAATAGAAGGGTAGAGCATATACAGAAGAAATTAATTTGTCTTATTGATAAATCCTGAGGTGCAGAAGGCTCTTAAAATGCTACCTGTTAGAGAAAGTTTTCCTTTGGTTTTGCTTTTTTAAAAAACTAAAGCAAGCTTTGGAATATCAAGCATTTGTGGTATTTGAGCTTTGTGCTAGTCAGTCATTCATTCTGATTAATCCCACAAAGTTATTGCATTCCATTTGCTTAAAAGGGAAAAAATCCATTAAATATTACAGTACTGTCCATGTCAGAACAGTCACAACTGTCCTAATAATGTGAGCAAGTGTAAGTGGATGCTGTCTTGGTGGCACAACAAGGTAGCTGCTACATGGCAGCTCTCAGAAATGTGATCCTCAGTATGGAATATTATGGAAAATTTAGAATATGACACACGTTTTGAGGGATGCAGCTTTCTCTGTGCCATTTATTTATCATTGCCAGGGGAGGTGGTTAGATTTCCTTTCCTAGTATTTTGCAACCTGCTGTCATGTGGAAAAGAGATGGAAGTGATGTGTCTGGTCTGTGTCAGAACTTCTCACAAATGGCATCAGAAAACAAATGAAAAGTTTCTGTAGCTTGTTGTGGAACAACAGAGCAACTCCAGCGTTCCTATAAACCAGGCAGGATTCTCTTGTAGCTGGTATTGGCACCTCCAGGACAATCCTGCATTGGTACAGTGATGCTGTGTCACTCAGCAGGTGACTTGTCTTCCAAACTTGTGCTGTACTCTCATAAAGAGAGGCTGTACCTTTCAGGTAGTGTAGGTTTGATAGGGCAGGTCTTGAATGGGCTCTGACTCTGGTTGCTTGTGAAAGTTCTAGTGCTGGTAATTCATAGCAGTTAAACTGAAAGATTCACTGCCTGTCCTACACTGGTGTGGAGTGTTACCTTGCCCCACAAAGGTGCTGAAGCCCCTGAACCAGTCCACACTGCATGAACGTGGTTGGATATGTGTTTTTTCTAACTGCAAACCTGAAATGACTCTGAACGTTAAAGCACCTCCTAATCTTTCCCCAGCTAATCATAGGAGGGCTGGATAAGATAGACCTGAACGACTGGAAGTCCAACACCCGTCTAAAGCACTGCATGGCAGACAGCAACATCGTGAAGTGGTTCTGGCAAGCAGTGGAAACCTTTGATGAGGAAAGGAGGGCGAGGCTGCTGCAGTTCGTGACGGGGTCGACGCGTGTCCCGCTTCAAGGTTTCAAGGCTTTACAAGGTGACTGATGTGGAGGCCGAGTTAATCTGTGGTGGGAGAAAGATAGAGGTGGTGTGGTATTTACGGGCCCCTTGTGAAATACCAGCTGGATAACTCAAGCACTTGCAAACTTTACATCCTGAGAGCAGCGTTACGTTTGTCGGCAGCTCTGCTGCAGCCCCACACTTTGGGTGTTGCTCGTCGTGAGGGAAGCTGGTAAATGTGTTACCATGCAGTGCTTTGGCTGTGTTAATATTGGCTCCTCAGTCTCCTGCAGCTCTGTGGACTGATGTTAAAATCACTGCACGCAAACATATACAGGAATACAGAGCTGATTAAAAGACCTTTTCACATGAGAATTGTATTCCCTTCTTAGTCTGACAATAAACCATTAGACTTTGAGCAAGTTCCTGAAAATCCCAGGTTTTGCCATCAAAAATGTGTCAGTGTCCTTGCCTATTCTGATCACCTGATCACAATCCATTTTTTGGCTGATGGTAAACTGATCTTCAAAATTAAAACACACAATTCTGGTTTACAAGGAAAACTTTCTGACGCTTTAGTCTTTTCATTTTCGAAGGTGCAACTTTGTTAATACCAAATTTAGCAGCTTTCCAAAATACCAGTCTGCAAATTGATTGTGACAAACAGGCCTATTGCTTCTGCCATTCGTTCATCAGCTGCAAATATCTCTGCAGATTTAGCCTGGGACATACTTAGGTTTGCAGCTGGAACTGTAATTGCCTCTCTTGCCTTTTTATAAGCAGCAAAATTTGTGTGTGTGAATGATGTTTTGTTGAAGTGCATTAACTAGAATGTCTGTCTAAGGTTCTACAGGCGCTGCAGGACCCAGACTGTTTACCATCCATTTAATAGATGCAAACACAGACAACCTTCCAAAAGCCCACACTTGGTAAGATGGAAACACTGCACAGTAGTGCTTGCTCTCCCTTTGTCTTGATTTAAAGGAGTCATCTCTGTTTGTCCTGGATATGGATTAGCCATGGGATATACATGGATAACTCCAAGTGTGCTGTGTCAGCTTGGAAATACCTGTGCTCTGCACCCAGCAAAATAATTTTCTTATCTTAAAGCTTAATTTGTCTTCTTTACTCTCTCTGGTTTTCATTTATCCCAGAGTTGATAATTCTAGATAGTGAGACATTTGCAAGTTTATTTCTTTATTAAAAGCTGTCAGACGTCGGAAGCTCGTGCTGTGGGTACAGTACAGGCACAGCCTGAGCCCTTGCACGGAAATCTCACTCCATCAGAGGCAGGAAATGGTTTCAGCAGCAGCACAGACTGTCTGCAGACAGGGCAGGGAGCAGGCCTGCCTCATGGCTTGCTTTATTTGCAAGTCTTCTGCATCTGCCTCCTCCTCTTCTTCCTCCTCCTCCGAAATGCTGCCTTATTAAGCTGTGCATTCCCGCTTCAGAAATAGTTACTGTTTTTCATCTTGTCTCCTTTGGCCACTGACATGGCTGAGGCTTTCTTTGAGTTTTCACAAATCCTGTCAGTATGTAGCTGCTGTAGCATTTTCTTTTGCCCCAATAAATATTTCAGATTCACCAGTGTGTCGTTATTTCCCCTCCAGCTTTAACCGGATCGACATTCCGCCTTACGAGTCATACGAGAAGCTTTATGAGAAGCTGTTGACAGCTGTGGAAGAGACATGTGGGTTTGCTGTGGAGTGAAGAAGCAACCAAAGGAAACAGATGCTAGCTCATGGACCACCAAATCAAAAGCTAGAAGAAGCTTGCTGTGAACTTCCTGCTAAGCTGTCTGAAGCATCAGAACTCTGACAACTTAGAGATGGGGCTGTTTCCCTTCCGCCGCTGGTGGATGGGGTGGGGGTGGGGGGGTCGGGGCTTTTGTTGGTGGTTCCCAACTCTATTTTCTCCCCTTTGTTACAATAACCCCTTCCCTCTTCTTCCATCCCCCCCCTAAAATGAAATGCAGCCAAGTTCAGCATTTGGCTTTGGTTGCACAGGATATTCTGCTAGATTTGTAACACATATTGTGATAGGGTCAGTGACCTGTGGGGTTTTTTAATAGGAGAATCAAAGTGTAATTAGGAATGAGCTTAATTTGCTGAGGACTTGCAACTGGTAGGTGCACCTGGTTAGTTTGTCTTAAATCAATCTTGAGCCTTTGTAGAGTCCAGCGGGTGCAGAGTGTCTGACTGGCACCAGAATTTGCATTGCACATTTTAAACATCTGTTTAAAAAGTCAACTTCTAGCAGAAAATACCTCCATATGAACACTTAACTGAAAGGTAAAGAAATCCAAGTTCTGCCTTAGCAGGAAGCTCCCAGTGGAAGCTGTGGCTCACGCTGAGAAAAGTGAAGGAATCTGGGACAGCTTTAGTGGTGTTGTATGGTTTCTTTTTGGTTGTCCTGGCTGAAATCTAATTGTTTTGCACACGAGAACAATTATTTCCTCCTGCAGAATTACCTTCCATAGTTTGTTCAGATGTAAGTAGCTTGCAGAGAAGCCTAGTGAGGAGGAGGCAGAGGATAAAGATCCGTTCAGTCCCAGAGCTGTGATTTCTGTGCCACTGTTTTACCCAAGATGCGTTTGCGTGACTTTAAATTCTAAGACTCACATGGAAATCACTAAAAGCCAAGTTAACAGAGCAAACTTCTGCTTCAGATTTTTTGGCCTTGGGAAAGGTTTATTTGGAGGTTGAGGCAAAAGGGGAACTATATAGTGAGTACATTTTAAATGTTATGGAAAGCTATTGGAAGAATTTATTACTTCAGTTCTGTAGGGATGAAAATTTCTCCAGAGAGCCATATAAGGCTATTTTTTCAAATATCTGAAACTAATATTAAAAGGTTTGTTCTCTAACACAGGGGAAACAAAAGCAAATCAAATACGTGAATCACTAACATTTTTTCCACTTTGCACACCAAGATGAGACAGTATTTTAACAAATAACATGGCTTCAGAGAGACCCAGTTATCTATCAAACATGTCTAAACCTAAGTCAAGCAGACTTGCTTGTACAGGATCTTTTTTTCTTTGGCAAGCCTGATATTTAGAGAGATTCATTACTGAAACATTCAACAGATGTTACGTTTATGGAATAGTGCATTGAAATTCAGCTGTGGGTAAGAGATCGTTCTTAGGAGATGTCTGCTGGAATACTTCTGTTTTGTCCTTTTTTTTAAATTGAATTTGATAATAGCTTTAAACTGTGATAGGACAGAAAGTAGACACTTGTCAAAACCCTGGCATCTTTCTCTGTTTTGTTTGTTTGTGGTTTCCTTTCTGCCATTGACCATAATTCTTGTGATTTGCTGTCCGGGAGCGAGGGTTGCATCGGAGGTGTAAAGTTGTACCGTACTGTGAGATTTGCGTGGGGTGGCTGAAGATGCTCATCCTGCAGGACTGTACAGGAGAGGCCTGTTCAGAGCCATGTTCTGTAGGGACCTTTCGGCACTTGGGGACCAGTTTCTGCAGCTCGGGTTGTTGGGATGTAAATGAAACTTGCAGAGAAGAGAGGAAAGGCAGCTGTGGCAGAGAGCACCCATCTGGTCTCGGGCTGAGCAGCAGAGTCCCCACAGCCCTGGCTTTTCCAAATGGCTTCGAAGTCAAGCCTGTTCATAGAGTGTATTTAATCCTTTCAGTACGTTTGAATGTGCAATAAACCAGTCAGATAGGAAAAATGCAAAATGGATTACTGCCTAAAAGCTTTGCATGCAGTCTCATGTGGACTTTTCACTAAAAGAGTTTAAAAAACAAACTCCCAAACCCAGATACTAAAGCCCAGCCCTAACGAAAATCCTATCACACAAGCTCTACCTGCAGCACAACTGGCTCAGTGCAAACCAAGCGAGGTGAAGGGAAAGGCCCTTGATTTGGAGATCTGTAGGTCCAGTAGCTTTATGTCAGCGACGCAGCTGACATAGGATAGTTCCTAATGTCTTTGCTAGGTCAGTGTTTTATTGAATGCACAACATAAGAATAGGCAAGGATTGTTGTTTCGAAAAGTCCGTCTGTTTTTTGCTGTATTTAAAAGCCCTTGTCAAGGTACCTCCTCCGTGCTGACGGTAACGAGAATAGGGCTCTGTTCCTTTTAATTATTTCAGTTCTCTTTCCAGCAGCTTCACCACCTTTCCCATCGTGTTGTCTTTGCAATTCCGTGCCACTTCAGTGACGACAAAGACATTTTCTGTCTCATTCTGTACGTGCATTTGAGGCAGGCCTTAAAGCTGGTTGGGTGGATGGAGGAGCAGCAAGAAGCGAGGCAGAATGGGGTTGGAGCCATGGCTTGTTCTTCCTGCGGCCGGTCCCAAGGCCAGGGAAGGACGGGATGCAAACAGGAGTTTGCGTGGCTGGAGCCAGTGGCTCCCGGAGTCTGGGACAACCTCAGCTGTCTGAATTGGTGTGTCCGTTCCCACTTGGTCTGCCAGCACTTGAACTGGTTGTTACTTCTCAAACTTGCCCAAAGAATTAACATCGAGTCCGGTGTCCCATTTTGTCATTCCCCATCCCACCTTGTGCGCGGATACTCTCGGACGTGACCCGAAGGGAACACAAGGTACGGTGTGCGTCTGTTGTTCCTGTCCTCGCGGCAAACCCAGCAGCCGGTCCGTCGGCACCGCCCCGCAGTGCCCTCATCCTGCTCCTCAGCCTTTACTCTACGCTCAGGGATGTAGGAAAACCACCACTCCGCTCGTGTTTCCAGCCGGGAAGAAGCGAGACTGTTGGATGGGTGTGAGTGTTCACTTGGGCATTATGTCAGAGGAGACCCTGCTCCACAAAGGCTGCTCCGAGCTCAGCAGTTTGTCCTCCGTTCCGGTCGAGGTGGTTCTAAAATCCAGCAGATCCTGTAAATTACTGATCCAGCCCCCCCCGGGCCCTCTGGAGCCGGTGCCCAGGTTCAGGGCCGTGTGGCACAGCAAGTTCCCAGAAACGCAGTATGGATCTGGTTTTAATTTGTTAATTCTTTTTTTTTTTGTTTTGTTTTGTTTCGTTTTGTTTGATTGGTTTTGTTTTGTTCCTCAACCACTTTATAATGTATTTTTTTAATTTATTATTATTTTGTAATGTCATGTTTTAAGTATTGCTGCTATCCTTGTTATTCTTCCCACTGTTTTTATTGCAGATTTATTTTGTGAAAGTTGTACACTAATGTTTCATTTTATGTCTAAATCAAAGTATTTAAAGAAATACTAGTTCTATTTAATGTGGTTATGGAACCAGCTGGAATAAACAGTGATTGTATAGTAGGCTGGACCCAGGAGGTCATGTTCATTTTTGTTACATATGCAATAAACTCACAACTTTAAACTCTTGGTATCCACCGGGTCTTTTCGTTAAAATATTTATGGCATGGGAGGAAAAGAGTGGATAAAGCATGGAAGCGCAAGTGGGAGGAAAAGAGTGGAGAAAGCATAGAAATGCAACTGCTTTAGCTGATCTGTGTGGACTGCCCAGGTGAAAGTCCTTAGCTGATGAGTCTTTTTCCCTTCCCACCTTATTATTCCTTTCCCAAATCCTCATTTTCCAGAGACAACTTCCACCCTCCCCCTTGGCTGGGGGAAAGAGCCACGAATGCTGACGGATCCCTGCCTTCCTGGGCGGGTGATTTTGTCACCCCTGGTGTTTCCCGAGTGGAGGGGGATGGCTTTGTCCGTGTGTCCCTTCCAGGGGTTCGGGATGTCCCGCCGGACCCACGTGCGGCCCCGGCCCCGCCC
>VXBX01004384.1:273928-371594 GCA_013400415.1 Scytalopus superciliaris
CCCTCAGGGACCGGCGCCCGTTCCTCCCGCCCGCTCCTTCAGGGCCGGGCCCCCCCGTCACCCCCCGGGTCCCTCAGGGTCCCTCAGGGTCGGGGACGCCCCGTCCCCCCCTCAGCGCCCCTCGGGAGCGGGTCCGTCCCCTCAGGGCCGGGGGTCCCGCCCCTCTGCCCCCCACACCGGTCGGGTGTCAGAGCTCGGGACAAACCGGGGACAGGAGGATAAAAGGTTGTTGTTCTTTCCTGGCTCGGCGTTTCAGGTGCCTGCTGCGGGGAGGAAGCCCCCGCACGGCGGTGCCCGGAGCCCCGCGGTGTGTGCAGGGGACGCTCCTCTCCCTCCACCCCTCCCCATTGGCCTGAGGGCAAAGCCGCGAAGTTTTAGCGTGCTCTGCCTTTACATAATGGACGTGTGCAGTGAGTTTTTTGCCCTGTTCGCTCAGGCAGGCGGGCTGGGGTCCCACCGAGGGGCTCCGGCGTGTGAAGAGGGCAGGGTGAGCCCCCCCCGGGCAGTGCCTTGGCGGGGCAAAAAGCAGTTTGGCTTCAAGGGTTGCCATCCTCCCCCGGATCCCGTGGCTCTGCAGTTGTGCTGGCTGGAGCCCCGGGTGGATAATGGGTGCTTGCACCTGTGAGTCCAGCCCGGGAGGGTTTTGTTTTCATCTCTCACCTGTGCTTTATGACCTGGAGTGTTGTCTTTGAGAGTCCTCCAATACCTCACCTTACTGAAGTACGTTTAGGATGGTAGTTTTCATGCAAATAAATTTAGTTGTTGGTGTTTCTGTTCGGTTTCCTTACAGCTCGTCAAGCAGGGATCTTTTTCTTAGGTGGTGTTATGGTTTGGTCACTGTTCTGAGACTTCTGTTACTTTGGAAGAGAAAGGGACGTTGCTGCTGTGTACTTCTAGTTCCATTTTTGAGGTGTGACGCTGAGGGACTTAAGCTCGTTGTCCACGTGCTTTTCACAGCTTTCCTTCTCGCGTTTCTTTCCCATCTCCCTGCCTGCCCTATGGAACAGCAGGCTCCTGCTTTGCTTTGGGCAGTCATTGGTGTCTGAGAGGCACAGGCAGCCCTGGTGCTCAGACCTTCGAGCAGATCCCTGTTTCTCTCTTCTGTCTCTGTGGTGGTTGGTTCTTTCTTAGGATTTCTGCTCCCTCACCTGATGCACTTTGGAGCTGTTACAGGTTTAAAGCAGGGGAGGAGAAGGCAGGTGTTCCCCATTAGGCATTTGGACTGGCCTTTGCATTCTGGGTTAAATTGACCTCTCCTGCTTCCAGAGAGTATGACCTGGGGGTTCTTCCTCCACCAACCTATTTGGAAGGCAAGGGGGAATGCTTGAGACCCATCATTCTGCAGACTCAAATCTCCAGCAGATTTTGGTACATCTGAAGAGGTACAAAGCCATAGGAATGTGCAGCTCAAAGCATGTGGTGGGACCCATTTCCTTTAGGACTTGTATGATTGCAGGGACAGCTTTTAATCCCAGAATTGTGGGATTTACAGCTTTAATGTGAGCTTTTCATTTCTAGGAGAAACGCTGTGCAAAAATTCCACTGCCTTACATCAGGCCTTCTGCAATTGTAAACATGTTAATAGATTTCATGTGCTGGGTGTCTGCTGGTGTGACTCGATGTTAATAAACAATCATCTTGACAGGAGTTTGTGCCTGGAATACTAAGACTGGGGAAAGGAGTCAGACGCATTTCCTGAAGATCTGTAGACATTCAGCCTGCTTGGTAGTGCTGTGTTTTGGTAACAGGCCTCCTTCCATCTCTTTCTCTTCCTTCCCAGGATGTTTTCCTGTTGGCCTGGCTGCAGCGGGGCAGCCAGGGCACAACTTTTTTTTCCTGGAAGAGCAGTTGGGGCAGGTGTTACTGGTTATAAGGTACATTCTGGTTTCCAGCAGGGTGCTGGCAGCCTGTTCCAGGGCTGGAGTTTCAGGAGCTGCCTCGGAAGTCCAGATTCCTGGGTAGAGCAGTGCTTTGTCTGCCTGAGAATGCAGTGGGCGTTCCTGCTGCGGGCGAGCTGCGATCCCTGGCAGCCTGAGCTGTGCTTTGAAATTGGACACAAATCACTAAAAAGTCCTGTGGCAAAAATAGGTGGAGCGAGCACGCAATTCCAGTGACTCCTGGCGCAGCTGGAGAGAGGCAGGAAGCACATCTCAGGGGCCAGGAGCTGATTAACAACCAGGAGTAGCACAAACTCGAGTACGAGAGACGCAGAGCCCTCCGGGTGTTGTTTCGTGCCTGCTGGAAGAAGGTCCCATTCATTAATTTGGAATGGGTGTCTTGTTTTTATTTATATCTTTTTATTGTGAGTGGTTTGCTGTGTCACAGTGCTGGGTGTTGGGGCTTGCCACTGGCTGCATTCCTTTTGGGACAGTCAGAACTGTGCCTAATTCCTCTCATTGGAAGTTCGGGGTTTTTTAACAGGATTTGGTCTGGAGATATTTTAAGACTCCACTTAAATTATTGAATTCAGACATCATTGTAACTACTTAAAGGCAAGGCAGTAATAGTCTCAGAAGTCTAAATAGTGGGTGTTTTATTGCTGTTGGATGGGTGTGCTTTTGAAGCTGCTCCATGTAACTGGAGTTACTCTCAGCAGGATCTGTCCCAATGGGATAGGTGCCTTTTTAAATACAGGGAGCAGTGGAAGGCACAAAGCACATCTGCCTGCGGACACCAGCTATCTCCCAGTAGCAGCACAGGAGATAAGGTTATTTGTGTACTGGCTGGGAGTTCCTGTGTTTGAAATAGGGCTGAATAATGTGCTGATCAGCACTGGTCTACAGTAGTTTTGTTTTTCAGCAGGTTACTGGAACGGGGAGATCTGGGAAACTGGGGAGGAGTAGGCAGAGAAAACAGGAAAAAGAGCGAGAAAAGCCACTTAACAGCATCCTGGTGGCTTGAATAAGGTATCCTTGCCAAAGCACTGAGATGTGAGATAATAAAGAATGTTTCACTGAGCTGGGATAATCTCATTCTCAGCAGCCTTCATGTCACTTTTATAGAATTTCAGGTTTGTTTTGGAATATCTTGGGAGTGATGTTTTTCCTCTGGGTCAGTGCTTGAGAGCTTGCAGTGGTTTAAAATTTATAACAGTGCTTGAGAAAGCTTAATTCCTGAGGATGGGAATTGATATTCCTTCTGAATGACACCTCTCTCCTAATTGCCAGCCCTGCTGTGGTTCCCTCCCTGTGTTCATGAGGGGAACTGTCAGTGCCTGATTAAGTGGAAAAAGCATTGGGCTTTGGGGAAGGATTTCAGTGCAGGGTGCCTGCTGCCCCGAGTCATGGTGCCACTTCACAGTGTTCTTGACCCAGGTCAGGGGGAATTTAAATTAGGCTTGGCATCCTGACTTGGCTTTGGGGAGCTCCACTCGTGTGCTGGTGCTGATGGTGTCTATCTGCTCCCAGAGTGAATTTTGGAGGCTGTGGTTGTCACTCATAGGGAAAAACAAAGTTGTTGAGCTGAAATAAAACTGGGAGTGTGTGTGGGTGTCAGGGTGACCTGAAGTGCTTCTGTGGTGTTGCTCACCCTCAGTTTGCTCCCCCTGTAAGGAGGCCAAGCTACTGTTTGCATTATTCAGAGGAGCATTTGGACAGGATCTGTAGAGCCATCACGTGATATTTCTCTGCAGTACAAGGTGATGGGAATTTGCACTGGCTGGAATCTCTGTATGGGGAATATAAAGATGGAAAACGGCCTCCAGTAATGTGTTTTGTCTAAAGCACTCCTCGCATGAGGCCCCTGTGCTGCTTTATCCAGACTGACACATTCTTCCCGAGCTGTGGGCACTGCTCCTGCTGTTCCTTGGAGGAAGGAAGGCAGAGATTGGCTTGTTGCAGTCTTCGCAAAACCGGAGTTAGGAATTAGATTTACACCTCTACTTCCAAACCCCATTCCAAAGATGTGATGCATTTTTATATTTGATGGAGGGGGGAGGGAAACCTCTCCCTGATGCTTCCTGCAGCTCGTTTTGGCTTGAAGGCCAGTGGTGGAAGGAGCAGTGGCCCAGGTACCCCTGGCAAGCACAAGCTGCTGTTGGCCGAAGGCGTTGGGCTGGCAGAGGGAAGGGGCAGCAGGGCTGACAGCCGCCTGCAGCACAGCCACGGTGCTGCTGAGGACTTTCCTCCTCTCCCTGCTCCGCCGTCATGGGCTGTAATGCAATTTGAGGGAGATGACAGCAGCAGCAGCAGCAGCATAATGGGGAGGCAGGAAAAGCAGCTTTTTCTCCCTTTCAGGAAATCAGCAGCGCAGGGCGTTTCATACCTCCCCTGCTGCTGGGATTTCCAGCTACAGATGAGCAAGACCCGGGAGCAATAACTTGGCTATTGTAAATAGTTCATGTCCTCTCTGTAGGTTGTTAAACCAGAATCCTATTGTAGTGGAGCAGGCTCATTGTGTATCTACGGGGAGGTGCCCTTGGATCCGCCAGGACTAGCACAGACCAGCTTGCAAGGGCTGGAACGCACCTCTTCCTTGCACACAGTGTCTGGAGAGCACTCCCCAGCTCAATGGGCTTGTGTTTATTTAGCAGTTTGTGGCTGTTTTTACCTGCCCTCTGTCCCTGGTGGTTAAATAATCTGTGTGATATTGCAACACCCAGGAAGAGAATTTCTGTTCTGCTGTGTGAGGGCTCAACACTGTTGGACACTTGAGTGTGATGGCTAAGGGTGTGCACAGGATTTGCTGCCTGCAAACAGTGTGTCCTTGGTGAATGTTCTGATTGCAGCCTGGGTAACCTCATGGCTGTGGTCTGGCGTGGTTTTTGTGGTCTTGTGTATGCAAAACATTTGTTTGCCGTGGGATGAGATTGGTGGCTACCTTGCAGCCCTGTAAATCTGTGACTGTGGACTTGGTGAGTTAATGTGCAGTTCTTCTTTCTTTGCGTTTTAGCTGATAATTTACTCGTTTGTGACCTTACTAGTCTCAGGAGAGTCTTGTGCTGGATGTGGAGCATCTCTAAATCCGGCCACAATCTAATTTCACTGTTTTCAGTTCTGATACATGAGTACCTGCCTCAAATGCAACCTCTTTGCTTTTCTGCTATTTTAGCACGCTGCCTAAACCCCACAGTGGCACTGCCATGTGATGAGGATGAAGTCAGGCTGGACAACTGTCGTGAGCCTGGAAGGCTGCCCTGGGTTTTCACTGTTGAGAGCTTGCTGGGCTGGAATTGGCCACAAGGCTACACGTGCCTGCAAACAAAACTAAACCCCGTTGTACAAAAGCTGTTGCTGGCCAGCTTGGAAGTCTTTTGACAACTGGTTATCTGTGGTGCTACAGCAGTAAGGACACAGTTGCAGTTCTGTGGCAGTGCTTTTTATGCTGCAGTTTTGGGTGCAGTAGGTAGCTTATATTGTACCCTTGCCAGCAGAAATTGGTGCAGAGCATGGCCTTGCTGCTCACATGTTGTACCTGCCTTACAAGGTTTCTGTTGGTATTTTACTCTCAGTACATTAGGCTGTTAAACACTCATTTCACTGTGAAGTGAGCTTGGCCTGTTGGCCCAATGTGGCTCTAAACTGGCTCTTGTACATTTTTAAACCTTTCAGTTGATTGTGTAAAAGCATCCTTCAGAGGCAGCGCCTGACCCCGGACTAGGAGCACGTGTAGTTTGAGCGTTAGTCAGGTATTGGCTGTGCGTTGTCAGCTTAGGCTCCTCTCCCTTCTTGCAGCTTATTTTACCTTTTTTATTCTGTTCCTCCACCTCCACCATGGTGGATATGTGAGGAGAGATGTCTGACCTGAATCCCACAAAAATGTTTTCTGGGGCACTTCTTTCAAAGCTGTAAGAAATGCTGGAGGAATTGTATGAGAGGAGGCAACAAGTGGTGGGGGACTGTGACCATCTTAAGCAGGTATTGCAGTGAAGCCCTTCTGAACATGAAGCCACAGCTTCTGGCCACTGACCTTTGGAGTTATGGCAAGTGCAGATGCTTAACATGGCTCTGAGAAAGGGCACGGCTGTAATAACCAGAATATGTGACCTGTGGAGTCGTTCCTTTTGGAAGTCCCTCACTCTGGGATGTTTGACACCTGGAATAGTTGGTGGCAGGCTTTTAAGTCAGTACTTCTGAAAGCCCTGTGCAGGTTGACACAGACACCTTCCTTTCAGCTAAGGTGGGCTGCTGCAGTAAGTCGGGTTCTTTCCCTCCTGTGCCACCTCAAGGTCAAGTTTCAGCTTTTGTGTTGTCACAGCTTTGTGAATGAGGTGAGGTGTGCTGTGCTTGAAAGCAAAGTTTTTTGTGATAGGTTCAGGTCACACTTAAAATAAAAGACAAAAATATTCCCTTTCTTTCCACATTTGGTCCTGGTGATTCATTATGCTTTTTTTTTTTTCTTTTTTTTTTCTGGAGCACAACTCCCAAGTGCAGTTTAGATGGTTTCCAGAGCTGGTCTGCTGAGCAGCCTCTTAACATCCAGGATGCCATCACAGCTTATGAATCCTTGGTGATTTTAAAGTCCTCTGGCTGGTGCTGTAACTAAACCTGACTGTGCTTTGCAGCCCTCTTGGCTTTGGTCTAGTTAGTCCCTCGCTGCTGCTTTTCATAGCAGGTTGCTGTTTGTGTGCAGCCTGGCTCTCCCTGCTCCCAGTGCAAACTGGGCTGTGAGCAGAGCAGGCTGCTGGTTGCTCCTCTGTGTGAATGTCAATGCCACAGCCTGTCCCAGCAGCCTTAAATCCCTTATTTCTATTTCCTCTCCAGTGAAAAACTGTGCTAAGATGGTAACCTGAAGGCTCCTGAAGACATGCATCCAACTTGTCAAGTAACTACTTAAAAGGTTGTACTTGGATTTCTTTGTTCTGTTCAGCCTTTTAAAGTGAAATTCAGGATCCCTTGAAGAAAAGAAAAGAGGAAATAAAACTACTGAGGATTTGGAGAGAAAATGCTTTGGAGAGGAATCCTTTCTCCTGGAGAGCTCTGTGAAGTACAAGTAACAGAGGAGCACTCTGGTGTATACCCTGGGGCACACAGGGCATTTCTGCTGTTCTTTTCCATGTGGCTGCTGGGTCTGTGGGGAGGAAAAGGCAGCTGCAATTAATGTGGAGCTGTGACAGGTATGTGCAGCACCTGGAGGTACGTGGAGACTGGCTCTTTAAACCCACTGCTGTCTGAATCACTGCTGCTCAAAGGAGCCCTTGCCCTTCCCCTTAAAGGACATGTGAATTCAGGGAAAGAAAACTGGAAGTAAAACTTGCTCTGGAAATGACAAAGCTGCAAGTCACATGGCTTCATGGGCTCTCACATTCATCCCCACCCTTATACCACAAACTCAGAATAAGTCAGTTCTCTAAAATGATGGTTTGGGAGATAGGCTGTGAGCTCAGAGAGGCTGGGTTTGTGTGTATGTGCTGTAGCCAAGTGCTGAGCTGCTGGTGCCTGAATGGTTGCTTGAACATGAAATGCCAAGCTGGCACCTGTGTTTGTGATGTGGGAGGGAGGTTTTGGATTTAGGGGATTATACTGGATGATCTTGCACATGCCAGAAGTCTGAGGCAGGCAGAGTACTGTCCTTTACAGGAACTGACTGCAGGGGTACCTCTTTCCCTCTCAAAGCCTTGAATTTTCACTTTACACTTGAAATGAGCTGCTCAGGGTGATGGCATTAACCCTCCTTTCCAATCAGACTTCAGAAATTTAACTGTTTTTCCAGGACTTGATTTGGTAGGGGTGGCAAATGACTGATCCAGAGCTTCCCACCTCTTGTGCAGAGAGTGGTTTGTTGCATGTATCAACACGAGCAGTCTCATGCTGGTCAGGGAGATGGGACTATACTGACCCCTTTTATTTGGCAGGAGGACTGACAGGGGTCGTGGGAAGGCACTGAAGTGTCCAGCTGCTGACCTTGATGCCAGTCACCAGGGAATAGCTCAAAGGAATATCCCAGACTTTCACTTGAGTTGCCCAGTTGTGGAAAGTGAATGCAGCTGTGTCAAAACAGTTTTGTATTTCCGAGAGGAGCTCACAGAGCAGAAGTTTTGCTGGGAAAATGCAAATATTTTGCAGGTTTGGGAAGGAAGACTGGTGTCAGCGTGTGTGGCCAGCTGTTAGGTGATTTAGATGAAACTAGGCAAATTGCTTTCTTCTTGTACTTTGTTATTTAAATGCAATAAAAGTGGTGATTGGGTACTTAAAAAAATTATTTTTAAGTGATGCTGTGACCTTAATGGAATGATGAACTGCCAGTAAGGTTGGTGAGAAGTCTTGTGATGTACAGACAGCCAAGATATTTCCTGTAAGTCCTGAGTGGGCTTACAAAATGAGGAAAAATCTAGTTGGTGATTTGAAGCCAAATAATCCCTAAATATCTGCTTTCTTGATTGCTCCTGACTAAGCAATTTTCATTAGCCTGGAGCAGTGACACGTAGGTGTGGCTCATCCCCTGCTAATCCACAGTCTCTTCTTGGAGTGATCTGAGTATCTGCTGCTGACTCTGCAGTGACCAGTGGTGAGCCTGGGTGGAAAGGGCATCATTTCCTTCCGTGCTTTTCTTCCTAGGTAAGAAAGGGTGAGGAATAGGGAACTTTCAGGAGATGACTAGAAGCTGTGATTGCTTCCAGAAGAGCTTGAAGATGCCATCCCTCTTGTCCATCTTTAATGTCCATGCCTGGAGCACAGCTGCTGGAGCCAGTTACAGTGCTGTTTGGGCTGCAGAAATAGTGGATGCTCTGCTGGGATACTTTCTGAGCTGTGTGTGTTGACCAACCAGCTTGTCTGTGTGGGGAAGTGAACATTTAGATTGAATGTATTTGCCACAAAACGCTTCTTGTGTTGCACTGTCTCATGTTTTGGTGTGGTGGAATCAGCTCTCTGGCTTTCTGCAGTGGAGCTGTGTTACCTGGCTCTTTCTGCTCGCTTCAGCTCCTGTTCCTTCATTTTTCTCAGGTCCCAGGAATCCTGTCTTCTCTTTCTCAGAAATCATTTGGTAAATCAAGCCAGTTGCTAATGTGGGAGACACTTTGGGAGTGTTTTATAACTCACCAGCCAGTTCAGTTATTAAATGATCTTCTGGCATGCTGTTCCCCTTTGGCACATGCTACAGGTCCAGAAATTGGTGATGGAGCTGCATGGATCGAGTTGTCATAGGCCTACCCCTCATCTGTGCTCCTGTAAACCAGGTGATCATGCCTGTGAGCCACTGCCCACACACTCTTGCTTGCACAGGCCAGGCTTTTGGGCTGGGACCAGTGCTTTTTCCCCTTTTCCTGAGCTCAGAACCCAGCAAACCTGCTGGCAGGAGCCCTGGTGCAGCCCCACATTAACCCCTGGCTCTGTCCCTCTGGGAAGTGAGGTGCCATGGCAGTGGCTGCTTCTTGCATAGCAAATAGGACTTGTTCGTGCCCAGTGGTTCTTGTTGGGCTTGTGATCAGGGGATTTCTAATTTTGGCCTGGGATGGTGCCACTTAACAGGATCAACCACTGTTAAACTCTCAGTGACTCTTACAAGGAGCAGCCCCCAGCAAATCGTGAACCCTTTGAAACGTTTCAGTGAAATGCTTGACAGTAAGTCAGGCTGGTTTATTTCCCTTCTGTTGTGCTTTTGTTTTCAAATTATTTTTTTTTAAGGACTGAATTTTTAGGTTATCATTCTGCTGGTTGTCACAAGCCATGCATTATTTAAGTAGCTTCTCTTTGTTTTAGCAGCTTGAAAAGAGCCAGAAATTCACCTTGCTCGCAGGCTACCAGCAGACACGTTTGCTGCCCGCAGGCAGAAAGTAGGAGTTGATGCTCTTCTGTCAGTGTAGGTGAGCAACAGTGGTGTTGCTGTGTGGGGGAGAGGCTGAAACACACAGTGATTTGATGTTGCTGACATCTCTTTCAAGTTGCTCTTTTCTTTTTCTTTTCCCCCTCCCCCCCTCCCCATTCGTTTGGGATCTCAATTCCTACCTCCCCTGCATTGCTTTCTGTGTAGTCCTGTTGCCTTGAGCTGCAGCCAGGAAAGAGCACTTTGAGTCTAGTCCCATCCTGGGTATGTGGGAGTTCAAGATTTCAAATGCTGCAAGTGGGGGTAAAATACGTTGCACGGTGTGAGGAGGGGGGTCTCCCCTTGACTGTCGCTTTAAATCCCAGCACCGTCTGAAGATGCTCATCACAGCACAAATGTGAGGTGGAGAGAGCAGATTTGAGTTCTGCTCCAGTTACTGCAGCCCAGAAACTCCTTCGTATACCAGCAGATTAAATATATGCACAGCACTGACGGTGCCTATTTTTAGATTAGGCTAAAAATATGTAATGTGGTGCTTGAAAGGATTTTGACTGGGTTTTGGAAATCCTGGTGTAAGCATTCTGTGTGCTCCTGAGACCTGCTTCACCTCAGAGCAGCTGATCCGTTAAGTCATAGTAGTGGTTGGGACCAGTGGTTTTGTGGATTATATTTTTGCATGTTTGAGGAGCTTGTCCAGAAGTACTTGTGACTTCAGCTGTCAGACTGAGGTCTAGTCAGTTCAGAGAGCTGTTACACTTAAGTCCCTGATGGTCTCTGGTTTTCCTGGTAGCTGTTCTGTTAACAGGGCCTTTTCTCCTCTCAAACTGCTGCAGGAAAAACCATAATGGGAAGGGTTTTATTGTCTGTGCAGTGAAACAACTTGGATGTGCAGCATCAGAAGGTGGTGAGACACTGAACAGGCTCCCCAGGACAGTGGGCACGGCCCCAAGGCTGCCAGAGCTCCAGGAGGGTTTGGACAGCACTCTCAGAGATGGGGTGGGATTCTTGGGGTGTCCGGGCCAGGGCCAGGAGTTGGAGTGTGATCCTCGTGGGTGCCTTCCAGCTCAGGATATTCTGTGATTCTGAGTCATGAATATGTGGAGTAATATGCAAAGTGAAGGTGAAATTGGGTGGGACCGTGATGGTCTGTCAGTCTTAGAAGTCATGATGAGACTTGTGTGTCACCTGGATACTGTATTGGGATTGAAGTCCCAAATCCAGCTTGATGTGCTCTAGTGCAGGCGGGAGCCTTCTAAGAAAAAAAAAAACTAAGAATCTTGCAAAGTGTTTATCTGGCTGCTGCCAGGTCCTTTGCTTTTAAAACACTTCTACTTTCCTGTCCTTGACTGTATTGCAAAAAAGCTGATGGGCCTGTTAGAGCTTGCTCATAGGTAGCTGTATTCTTTACCTATAAATAGGCACTGAAGTCACTGAGGTAGCATGGAATAGCTTCTTTCCATCTGCCTTCCTTGCTTTTTTATTGTTGTTTATGTAGGGCAAGACCCCAGGGTGGCTTTGATCTTGTTATGTCACATTCTTGGCGGCCTGGTGCTATAAACATGAATAAACTTCTTATTCATGCCACTAGATGGAACTGGCCCGTGCTTATAGATATTTGTTTAAACTTCAGCTCTGTACTGAGTATTGACAAAATGAATTGCTCTCTCTCGGTGGAAGTTTGGCTTTTACCCTCAAAGCAGGGCTTTATTAAGCTCCTTGGGGTTTTATTCATTCTGTTTTGAAGTAGAAAGAATTGCCAGTTCTTTCCTGGCTTGGCTCTTTTTTTGTTGCTTTGACTGTGCATTACAGTTAATGCTGTTTATTATATTCCTACTTTGAAACCACCATGAGTCTCTTGGTGATGCGTGCACGTTTTTATCTTGTACAGGGGGATACACAATTTTTTTATCCCAAATTTCATTTTAGATTATTTCCCTCATACCCCTTTCTCAGTGCTGAAGGTTGAAGTGTGCAAATTCCTCTCTTACAGCAACAAGAGTAGCCTGCAGAAAATAAAACCTTAATGTGTCTTGTGGCTTATCCATCATTCCTGGATGTGAACAGCTGGGGTTTAGCCAGCGCTGGACAAAGCACCATTTGAGATGTTTTTTTTGGTGGCTGTGCTGTTCATTTGCAGTGTCACTCCACCCTTGTGTACGTGCACACCCAGCCCTGCTAATGCACCGTGTGCCCCTCAGGGGGAGAAATATCCAACCACTTAGCTTTGCTCGGAGCAGATCCGAGCAGACACCTGTCCAGCCTCTGTCTGCACTGCTTGATGCTGCGAGAGCTGATTTGTGGCTCTCACAGACGTCCTTGTTGCTCCCCAGCCAGTCTCTGAGTGATGCTTCGCAGTGTTTGCTCGGTGACCTTGGTCGTGCCGGTCCCATCCGCGCTTCCCTTTCCCCCTGTTTTAAGTGGCAAGAAGCGTATTGGTTTTGTTTGTTAAATGACTCCGAGGGCTGAGGATGGAAGAATGCTGCACAGGACTAGGTGGGAGCTATTCCTGAGCACCAGGGAAAATACAACTGTAATAATGTGGATGTGACCTTTTAGAAAGGCCAGGGTTTTCACCAAGTGCACTTGCAGTGACCCAGCTCTCGAGCTGCCGCTCCAGCACCTGCCTGCAATGATGGGAACAGTGCTTTAGTGCCAGTCTGGCAAATAAAATAAGATGTATTTCTCCTTATAAGGCAGAAGCTGAAGGACCTTGTGGAAACACTTCCAAAATTTCGCTTTTCAGGCATTTCCAAAGCATCGTTATACCCATGATACTCTGGGAGCTGCCTGCTGGGAACAGGGTGTGCTGCTGAGGTCTCAGGGCTCACATACAGGGGGACTTGCATGTTTGTGGTAATGCTGGTTAGAAGAGGCCTCTGCAGTTCCCTCACCCAATGTCCCACTCAAATTTGGACCATCACCAGTGCAGGAACCAGGTAAGTGTGGCTGTTTGTTTGTAGCCAAGCCTTGAAACCTTTATCCTGGATGTTCCCTCTGGCTGAGGCTGCTTCAGGCACTGAGCTGTGCTGCTGGGCTTTGTTAAGCACTAAATGATACATTTTTATTTTTATTATTGTATCCTCTGTATCTGAACTGATTTCTTCATTTTGCTGCCCTAGCTGCAAATCCTATTCCCTGCAGAGGAAGTTAAGTAGAATTACTGAGGAGGAATTTATAGTGCTCTTGTGTACTAGCAAACAGGATTTTATAGCAGACCCACCATTTTCTTCCAACTTATGCATCAGTAAATATTTAATAGTACAGATTCCTCTGTGCTGCAATAAGGAGATGAATACTTTTCAATAAAAAGACCTTCTTTCTCCTTTCAGTGATCAAATTGTGCTGGGAGGCTGTGTACAGCCTCTCCATGATAGCAGGGATTGAGAGCTGTAAGCTGACAGAGCATAAAATGGAAACCTCCTGTTCAGGTTGCAGTGATTCCTCTGGCCCCCTGATCCTATTTGGGAGCCTCTGATTCATTGGTGCCTCTCTGAGAACAGGTTGGGGTAGCAAAGTTTAGTCCCAAAAGCTCAATCCTGTAAAGGACCCTGATTCCTGTCGTGTTCTCCTTTTTGGTTTGAGAGCAGATGGTGCATCCTGGAATTTGTACCAAACGCTCATTGTAAATCAGGGAAATCTCTTCTCTAAAATAGCAGATGGTGGCAGGAAAGTGTGCTCTGTAATGTGACTTGTTGCTATGCTGGTTCACAGTGCAGGCACAAACCATGCACTTACCCACTGCCCTGCTAGGGGTGCAGCTTCCTGCTGGCATGCCAATAACGTGGGTGTTGTGGAAGCTTGAGCCATCTCTGGTCCCTCTGACATCGTGCCTTGCTCAGGTGGCACACAGGGAATTCAGGCTGGGGTGGTGGTGTCTGTGTGGGTCCTTCGTGGCTCTTCAACAGCTGGGCCATCAGTCTGACCCCTGATGTTGGCACTTCCCCTCAGTGCTGTGTGTGGTGTGACTTCATGGCATGAAGTGAGACAGGGATGGTTGTAATGACATCAGCTGTGAGGTTTGGGATGCAGGTTTAGGTGGAGCTGCCCTCTGACAGCTCAGGCAAGGGGCTTTTGCCCCTCTCACCAGTTGATGTAGGTTATGTGGGTTGGTGAATCAGGTTTTGGTCTTACTGGTCATGGGAGAAGATCCACATATGGGGAGGGGTTGAGTCCTGCCTGGACAGAATTGCATCTCATCGTTTTGTGACTGTGTAACTGTAAGGATCTTCATGTTATCTCCAGAGAAACTTCTTGGGCCTGATTGCCCTCTTCAATTGAATGTCTTAACTGTTGGAACAGAAGATAGACATGTCTGCTTTTAGATACTGAGGGGAGGGTACGGAAACATATCCTCATAGAGAGACTGAGCTGGGAGAGCCAGGAGAACCCCCAAAATGTTCTAGTGGCCTGGTATTGAGGAAGTCTGCTTAGGGTGTAGCTGAGTTTGCCTTACTTTCCTGGTTTTATTTTGCCTTCTAGTTCCTCATGTGAGCCTGACTGCCATGCCTGGGCATTGACACTTGTGGGTACAGCTGTTTAAAATGGCAGAGAGAGGTGGAAATGAAGAAGTGATTAACCTGAACAGCTTCCGCAGCCACAGAGGGAAAGGTGAGTACTGAGTTGTGCCTGTTTCCAAAACTGTCTTGTAAAACTGCTTACAAGCATCAGGATTCACAGACACTAAACTCTCAGGAGTGCTGTTGATGGGAACTGCTGGTGGTCTGTTCTGTCCTGGCACACACAGCTCTGTTACACTGACTTAGCCACCTCCAGAAAATTCTTTCATGTTATGCAGGCATGCAAAATATTTGGCTCTTGTCTTTCTCATGTTGTACTGCCTTAAGGGAGACTGCTAACTTCTTTGGAACACCATGTAGAAGTGTTTCAGCAGATCCAAGGAGGATCCATCCTTCTGAGGTCCCCACAGGAGAGAAGCTGGCCCTGCATTCGTGCCCTCACAGGGTTGTGTGCGTTGGCACCCATTCCTCCAAGAGTGGCATTCAAAATGATGCTTTCTCTCTATGCCTGAAAGGTGATAAATGACTATTCATGCTAAAAAATAAGCCAAAACTTGTCAAAATTCAGGAAAAACATAGTGATATATTCTCTCTGTAGTACAGAAACCTTATTTCTGCCTATTGTCTATTTCCACTCTTGACAAACCTTGAGGGACAAGGTTGTCATCTAATAGCAGGATATCTTCTGCACCCACAGCCACAGGCCCTGTCCCAGCCCTGCATAAGGTACTCCTGCAAAGTCTCACTCTTCCAGAAGAGGCCAAATTGCCCAGAGAACTTTATATCTCTGCCAGAATGCACTGCACATTAACAAAAGAACATGCAGCATCCCTGAGAAACTGAAAGTTCAGGACCTCTCTGTAAAAGTATGGCTTGTTCAGAATAACTTCTGCAGCAGCCTGACTTGTGCTGAAGTTTGGGATAGAAGACTCTCTGCATGAGTGTCAGTGACTGTTCCTGCAGGTGCTGTTGTGTTGAGCTATGGCTGTGCAGGTGTTTTGCTCAGGGGCTGAGGGAGGGAGGGGAGGGGTGGCTCTAACAGTAACTTGCAGAGGAATTGGTGAACTTTGAGTGCCTCTTCCTCGTTGCTACAGTGCAAACGTGAAAATTGCTCTTTCAGATGTTTTGGTACTACATGTGCCCTGTAATTCCAGTTTTACCTTGAGCAAACAACTCATCTTGGCTTTCCTTGCTGTGCTGCAGACCGGATAAACCGCAGGGACGAAGGGCTTATCACCATATCAGACTCCTCAGATGAAGAATTACCCTTGTTCCTGGAAATGCCAGAAAAGCAGCAGCATGAGGAAGATGATGATGATGATGTGGTCATCTTGGCAGAGGTAATTGTTCATTCTTGTAGTTGCTCTGCTTTATTTGTGGCGTGTATAGCTAAGTCTTGTGCAGGTACCTGATGGATTCCTCTGAGTCCTGTCTGGTTACAGCAGTCTGCTTAGGATGTCCAAAATAATGTTGAAATGGTGGCATTATTTAATCATATTTTGGGCCCAGGAGGGGGAAAACTAGACTAATAAACTACATTGTGGTTAAAGTTCTGCTTAACCAAGGTTGTAGCTCCCATAAAGTTGTCTGTCTGAATCCAGAAAGATCCAGGAGTGCTGTGTAAGAGGACTTGGGTTTTCAAATCATGCCTTGTTTGATTTATATACATACCTTGTATGCTTAATATTCCTCTATGCCATTTGCATTCATGTTGGGCTGTTGCACGCAATTAAATTTTTGCAGCATTCCATATCTACATTATATGAAGAATATATTCCACTTTTCTGTTAAATTAACCAGAAGCACTGAGAAAATAGATTGCAAAACTGACCTTTCTGTTTCTTAACTGAAAACAGTAGCTGTGAACACTCAGGCTCTGTTGGCATAGAGCAATCTGTCTGCCAGAGGCAAGAACAAGGCCAGAGTTTAATGTTCTGAGCTTTGGTTCCTGCCCGTTTAAATAAATTGGTGAGAACACAAATATGTCATCAGTTAGTTCCTTGTTCCCAGACTGTTTTACTGGGAGGGAAGTGGATATTGAGGTGAGCTTAGGAAATCATTCCACTCTGGAAGTCCTGTGCGTCCCCATTTCTGCCAAGTGTTCTCAGCACCCGGGGACAGGCTGAGGATGGAGTTCAGTGAAACAAAGATGTGTGGTTTGCAGTTTTGTGCTTTATTAAGCATCTTGCTAAACAGACTGTATATCCAGTTACCATTAGAAGTTTGATGAGATGCAAAGGTATCTGGAGCAAGAATTCTGAGATGCAGACAGGAATTCCACTTCCTCTTGTCTGTGTTCTTTTCAGACCCCAAAGCATCAGCAGCCTCTGCGTCCCAATGTCATCAGACCTGCTGCTCCCTGGCAAGGTGCAAACACTGTGGGAGAAGGAGGATCCAAAAGTGCTGTCGAGCCCTCGAGGAGCACAGATGTGCAGGGTGGGCAGGATTCAGCCCTGCCATGCCAGGAAGACGGGTACAATCACATGGTGGACAGCAGTGCTGGACCAAGCAGGGGTGAGAGTGTGAACTTTGCCCTGCAGCAGCCTGGACCCTCTGAGCTTAGTGGCCCCAGCCTTGAACTTACAGGTAACCAGGAGCCTGGTCCGAGTTTGCTGCCACCAGTAAAGACGTGTCCACAGCCTGTTGTTAACACAGAAACTGTCAGTCTGGAGAATGCAGACCTTCTACCACAACAGGAGGAAAAGATGGAAGCCCAGGGTTGGCAAAGAGAAAACCTGGAGCCAGAGCCAAACCTCGAAGGAGCAGCTGCTGCAACCACCATGGAGCAGGAGACCCAGGAGAGCAGCCAGCTGGAGCACCGGTACCTCCTGCCGTCGGAAGGCGAGCCACGCGCTGTAGCAAACGGTTGTGCCCCTCAGCAAGGGCAGCCAGAAGCAGACCCAGGATCTTTGAGGGCATATGGAGAGAAGGCTCCTGGGCCAGCCTTCCCCCGGCCGGAGCCGCAGCAGGACGGGATTCCAGGCCCTGCTTCTCCCCAGCCGGCACATCCACCTGAGGAAACAGGTCAGCAGGCAGGGAGCGACAACGAGCAGCCAGGCCCGGCCTTCCTTGCACAGGGCTCTCAGGAACTGGGCTCGAGCAACGTGCCAGAGCAAGGGGCTGCTGGGCAGGAGCAGGACCTCACTGCACTGCTCATCAGAGAGACGGTGAGTGTTCCCAGGGCTCGTTTGCCTCCTGTGCGTGTGATGTTTTCAGGCAGGTTTTTTAAGGTGTGTAGAGTTTCACGTGCTCAGAGCACAGCCCCAGTGATTCCAGCTGCAGATCCTGACACTCAGCCGTGTACCAGGTGAGGAGCATGTGATGAACCGCCTTGGAAAACTGTAGTTTCAGGTGAAATAACATGGGTTTGCTCCCTGAAAGGCTTGGATCTGCTAGTTTAGTTTTGTTTGGCTGATTTTGATACGGAGCTGGGTTAGGAATGGGTGTGAAGCTAAATGAGCGAAGCTGAGACCCCAAACACTGGCAGAGGGATAGAGGTTGGGGTAGAGAAGGGTTGGGGACATGTGACTGCTTTCAGCTGCCTCTCCTACACTAGGTCAGTCTGTGGCCAGAGGGTAATGGTTGCCCTTGCAGTGTGGATTTTCAAGCAGTAGCACTGAGGGGAAACTGGATCAGCAGCATGAAGTCTTGTGCATGTAAACTCCACATGCTCCTTGCTGACTCTGCATGTGAGGCTTAGCATGAGGGGCTCTGGCTGCTGAACCACCAAGAAGGCCACTCCTTATCCTTTGGTATGTTCAGCAGCTTGGGCAACATGGTGTAAATTTGCAAAATAAAGAAAAATAAAAATGTGGTGATTCATGTGATGTTTGCACACTCCTCCCCTTGATTGCCAGGGAGGCATCCTCCTCCTTGATGCCTTATTGAATATTTTTTTGCAAACAAGCATGTTTTACTGCATCTGTATCTTACATCACCCCCAACCCCTCCAAGCCCTCTCTCCACATCCTACTTGGGAAAACTGCAGGTTGAGGAAAATACTTTTTTAAGTAGCAGTCCAACAAAATTCAGTTCTTTCCAAGTAGGACCTCGTTGATCAGTGACTTTGAGGTGGGTAAGAAGTTACTCTTGCATTGCCAGGTTTGCCTGACAACCCTGACCAGTCCAGTCTTGTGAAGCAAAACACCACATGGTGCAATCATTTGCAATACCTGTACAGAAACCCAAGAGAGGGCAGCAAAGGGTTTTCTTTGTTATGTGACAAATGCTGGGAGAACCTTCCCAGAAATGCCAGTAAAGGTTTGTTGTCTGTTCTGGTCTCCTTGCTGGTGTGTCTGGCTGCTTTGGGTGGGTATTTGTGTTGCTGGTTTCTTTCCTTTTGCTTTGGAATGTTGCATTTCAGCACTCAACCTGGAACTCCTTAAGGTCTGGCTGAAGGTAAATATTAGCTTTCCACATCATCTCTGCGTGCCTACCCTGTTTCCATCGAGCCTGAATCCCTCATTAGGGCAGCTGCTCGTGGCCTTTCACATCACTCCCCACGCTCTTCTTTGAGAAAGAGCTGTTAGCAATCATCCTGTGGAGCAGAGGAAAGCCAGCAGCTTGCAGTAGCCAGGCTGGATGGATATTAATGGTCTCTTGACCATTTTGTCCCCAGTCTCAGGAGTGTGCCAGATAATTACCTTTAAATCCCTGTCTTTGATGCTGTTGCTACGTGTGCTGCACAGCTCCTCTAATACCTACATAACCTTTAGCTTTTCCTGCTGTAGGAAGCAAGATTCCCAGATGTGAAGAAGGAATATATTGAAGAATTAATCATCATCAAGAACTGCTATGACTTAAATGTGTAAGTATAGAGCCAAAAACTATGGTGTGTCCTACAACTGCAGCACATTTCCATGTCCCCACTAGCCAGTGATGCTGTTCTAGAGCACATCCAGTCTGGGACTCAGCACTGCCTTGATACTGCTCAGGAGCAGAGTATTTTTGGGTTTTGCTTCTATTCATAAATCCTCCATAATTCTGATGTTGTGCTGTAACTTCTCTGCTTCTAAGATAATTTGCTTATTTTAAGATATTATATATAATTTTGTCTTATTTAATACTGGGATTCTTAAAAAGGGTGAGTATCAGGATTAAGCTGTTGTCTTCTATAAAGCATGGTATGAGGTTGGGTTGTTGAGTTTTGAGTTGGAGAAAATGGTTCCCTATCTCTTAATTTCAGTGGCTTTTGGCTTTTTCCAGGTAAAGCTGGGACTGGCTTGGACTTCATTATTTAGTGTCACGACCCCCTTTACTTGCTTAATTAGCAGTGGTGCTGTTTGAGTTCTCTCACATCATTTTTTACAGATAAAATAGAGCAAGCACCTTTAAGGGCTGATAGAATTGATTCTAGAGATCTCTCGAGGGACTAATCTTGGTCAAACTGAGCAGAAATATGAGCTAAGAAGCGAAATAAAAGGAGCGGAAAGAAAATTAGCGTGAGGACTGTTGCTTTCCAAACTGTGTTAACAGCTCAGGAATACATGTTCATCATGCTGGAGATCTCTGGGAGTCGTGTTAGAGTCAAAAGTTTAAACAAAAAGTGATTAACCTTATTGCTGAGTTGCATCAGCTCCCCTGCCCTTCTGGGTGCAGCTGGCAGAGCCGAGGAGCGAAGGATTGCGTGTGTTGGCACCAGCAGCACTGAGGGGAGAGTGGTTTGAAGTAAATCACTTGTGACTGGTGTCTGATGCTTGGTGGCCTCTCTTTCTCTCTCTGCAACTGTCACTGCTATCCCCAACGTGTTACGCAGGGATGAAGAATAGGTGTTGCTTGCCAGAGTATTCACTTGTATAGGTCCGGTGCCCTTTACAGCTAACTAGGGCACTAATTAAGCAGCATTTAAGTGCGTGAGGCTTAGAACTAGTTATTGGGCCATAAATAAGTTAACTGGCAAGGAACTAAGGATGATCCCATCTATTGGGCATAGATTTCCTATTCTGCTGCTTTGCCTATGTTGTGAAGTCCTGTCTCCAAGGCAGGGCTTGGTTAGGAAGTCATCAGACTGTAATTTCTTTCTTGTCTTTCCAAAGTGCTTTCCCTGCAGTGATGGAGCAGCTTTTGGATGCCAGCACCACAAACTGGGTGCACTCGAGGTGGATGGTTGTGATGGGGGTGTAGAAGACCAGCAGGGCCATTCCTTGGGGTGATTGGTCCATTGAAGTTCGGCATCTGGCTGAAGGACCCTCCCAGGCTGTGTGAAAAAACTCATTTCTGTGTCCTGCGGGGATTTAGCGAAGCCTGATGGAATTAAATCCCAATATCGGCTTCTGTCGGGCTTAATGTGTTCCTTCCCTTTTTGCTCCTGAAATCTCTCTGCTCCCATTGTGTGCCACAGGCCCAGTGAGATGAAAAGGTGCTTCCAGGCTTCCCTGTAGGCAGCTACAGTGTCTGCTCAGCGGTGCGTTACCCACTTACTGGATGATAAAGATTTCTTCTCCATATTTTTATTCCTTTAACCAAACTATCTTTTGAGTTGTCACTGCAGCTTTTGTATGAGAACAAATGGGTCAAAGCACTGGTCAGCCTCGCTGGCACGGTCTCTTTTGATCTCCATGGTGTGTCAAGCTGAATCAGGCTTGAAATACAATAAATAAGGGTGGCTGGGTTTGGGCAGGGATGAGGCTTTTAACCAGCTCTGTGTCCTGCGGTGCAGATATTAATGAACAGTGCCGTGAGTGTGTGTGGTTGTGCGCCGGGACCCACTTAACTAATTGTCAGACACCGAAGGTTAACATCCCCAAAAACCCTGAGCATTGAATTGGCAACATGCAAGGTAGTTCAAATGCATCCTGACCGTCTGAGCTGCGCTTTGAGCTCCTTGAAGTTTCTGTTGTTGGATTAAAACAGTTCCCTTTTACCAGAGGGATGTGGGAAGGTGGGAGCTGGGAGCTATTAAATGCCCAGTGCCGAGATATTTTGTTGTTTCCCGAAATGATCTTCTTAAAACCCAAGGGATGTGAAAGATAAGATGTGGGAGCTGCTCTTAGCAGGGTATCATCTATTCAGCTTTTGTGTGCAGGAGCATTCACACTCGGTCAAAAGCTTCTGGCTCAATATGTCAATACCCGATTAAGCAAAAAGAAATGCCCCTGCTTTGAATGTGAAAGCAGGGCTAAAGTAATCGTGCCTTGATAGTGGGCTAATACTTCCAGCCAGTTCGGATTTCTTAATTAGGGCCTGATTTCTGACATCAGGAATGTAAATTAGCTGCAATTATGTCTTTGCTGCAGCCTAGCACCTTCTCATTCCAATAGTTTTACAAATGTTAATTGCTTGTCCTGGCTGCTTTCAGAAGGATCTTATTCTACAGCTGGGGAAACTGAGGAACAGCTTCTGTTACTTGATCCAGCCAGCACAGCTGGTTGGTGAGGGCTGAGAACAAGCTGTGAGAGTTGATTCAGCCCCACAGCCTGCAGCAGGCTGCCCTTGCAAAGGGGTTTCTGGGGTGTTCGTGGTCTTCAGCAACTGGGTATTTGGAAACTGCTTGCTGAGTCTTTTCTGAGCTAAAATACTCAGTTAAACTACATTTACCTGGCAGTTATAACTGTTTGTGATAGGACGTAGGGTATGCTGCATTTACAGGCTATTATGCAATTTTGTCAGCAATTTTAGTGATTATTTTCCAAGTGCCGTTCTCACCGGACCAGTTTCTACTGGAATTTGGATAATGCTGGTGTAATTTCAAGCTTTATTACAATGAAACCTGTATTCACAGTGTGTATTGCAGGTACACACAGTTTAAACATGCTTTTGTCTCTACTTTAATCATAGAATCACAGAATGGTTTGGGTTGGAAAGGACCTCAAAGACCACCTGGTTCCAGCCCCCAGCCATGGGCAGGGACACCTTCCACTAGACCACAAAGCAACTCTGGTTGCTTTAAGGTGAAGGTAGATAGAGAATGGAGGCTTTAACTCAAATCTGTAATATTTCATTGAAAAAGACATCAACCTCTCACAGGTTTTGTAGGGTTTTTTATGCTGTTTTTTCCATAGATGATTAGTAGCTCACCCATACAAGCTTCAAGTATGTAAGTCTAGTTGTTGAAAGACAAATCTATTTGCTTTTCCTTCTGCAGCGACACACCTGATCATTTTTTACTTAATTCTCAGTCATTTACTTGCAGTTTGCTCTAGTCTAGGACCTCCCTTGGTCCTTACAGGGCAGGCTATGGCTTGCCTGTGTAACTTCATAATTATAGAATACTAAACACTGGGCAAGTGGGAAATGAACCTGAGCCCCCCCCAACCCTGAAGTAACTATATTTATCTTTTCAGGCTTTGCAACTTTCTTCTGGAAAATCCAGATTACCCAAAGAAGGAAGGCAGAGTGGTTTTGAATCCCAGCAGCAGCCTGCTTGCCAGCCAGGATGAGACAAAGGCAAGTGAGAGTATCCTCCTCTCCAGCGTGCCTCTGGGCCAGTCTGTTCAGCCTGAGTGGACCTTGGGATGTCTGGTTTGATTAGTGTGTGTTTGCAGAGTGCTTGACTGAGCTGTGCTTTCACAGAGGAGGCCTCTGGGCATGTTTAAGACAGTGTTAAATAGCAATAGTTAATAGCTTGCAAGATGATTTCCAAGACTTTGCTGTGGCATAGCTGCACAGTGTCTGCTGCTTTGCCTCCAGCGAGCCCCTCTGCCCTGCCTGTCACTGCCCCATCTGAAGTGTTCATTTTGATAACTGAGACAAGAATTCCACAGTCATTGTTAGATAAAGTAGCCTTGGCCTTCAGGTCTCTCTTGTGAAGCCTTTAGGCATTGCTTTTCAGTCTATTAACTGCAAATCTCCCTACAGCTGCTTGATTTTGTTTGTTTTTAAAAGTTCATTTGACAAAGAATTCTGTGAGCTTGTTGAAATAGCTCTCTGTGGCTTGAGAGAGAGAGAAATGTTGAATACCTCTGTCTACTCTTGGAAGCATCTCTCAACCTCGAGCCAAATAAAGCTTCACCCTTTATAGTAACCTAAGTGTTTCCTCTCCTGGCTGTCTCATGCAGCCACACACAATAGTTTTAAACTATATTTTACCTTGTGTAGGTCACCTGCACAGATGCACAGACCAGTAGGCTGCTCACCTATGCCCAGCTCTGGTTATACAGGTGACTTATATAGGTACTCAGAACTGAGTGCCATGTACCCTGAATTTTGGGTGTCCTTGCAGAAGGTCCTAATCACTGAAAGAGCAGTCTGGGGTGGTGTTGTGTGTGTTTACAGCAGCCTTTTAATCTTTCTATTTTTCTCCTCAGGTGCCTAAAGTGGACTACTTTGACTTTTCCAAACTCGCCCCCCTCGACCAGCGGTGCTTTATCCAGGCAGCTGACCTGCTCATGGCAGACTTCAAAATGCTGAGCAGCCAGGACATCAAGTGGGCACTGCACGAGCTCAAGGGACACTATGCAATCACACGAAAGGTTCTCCAGCTCCAGTCTGTTTTCTTTCCTAGGCTTATCTCCCATGTCTGCAGAGAGCACTGAGATGTCTTTTGCCTCACTGTACCATCTGCTAGTGTGTGGTTATGGGTTTTATAATAATCTTCCTTTCCTTTTAAGAAGTTTTAATCCATTTAGTAGAGATTTTCAAAATTTATTGGCCAGACAGGATGCTGCAGGAAGTTTTTACTTTCTCTAATAGGAGAGCTGGGGAAACACTGTCTAGTTGATGGTGGGTGATGCATTAAGCTGGGAAGTGTTCCCCTATGTCGCTGCTGAAGTGCAGTATAATTGCCAATAAAACCTAGACATTTAGCTAAATCTTAAAACATTTAACTACTGCTGTTAGTTAACTGACTGCATGTAATTGAAAAGAAACCCAAGCCTCAATGTCTTGTTCCTTCCTATTATGACTTGTGGAATTAGGTCTGTATTCCACATAAGAGCTTTGCTATAAATGGAGATGCAAAGACACTTGTATTAAGTATCAACAAACTGAATGTCAGTGTGGCTTAAAGTTTTTTACTTGAATTTGCTTCTTTAATACACTCCCCTTGCTGGAGCTTCTTTCTCTATTATTCCAGGAGTTAAACAAAAATTTCTGGTCTCTTCACATGACTGATTGAGCACTGAATATTTGAACCTCGCTTTTTTAAACAAAAAAACAAACTGAGCAACAAAACCTCCAAACCAGCTCTGCTTAATACAGCTGGTGTCCACTTCAATGCAAGTTAATAGATAAGATGTTGTGAAGTATCATTCAACTAATTTGTTTTTATGGAATGATTGATTTGAGTACATAAAGCAACAAGGTGAGCAAAGGAAGGATGTAAAATTGCCTCTGTGCTGGGTGTTTGGCTTTCCAGTCCTGTGCCAATGTTTGTACTATGCTTCATCTTGAAGTATGTGCTTCTGCTATCTTCCAGGCACAGAATTTAAGTCTGTATGTTGTTTTCTAGGCCTTTTCAGATGCTATCAAAAAATGGCAGGAGCTGTCTCCCGAAACCAGCGGGAAACGGAAAAGGAGGAAAGAAATGAATCAATATTCATACATAGACTTCAAATTTGAGCAAGGTAAATGCCAAGCTTGTGTGTATTGTGCTCTCTGCATCATTATTGTAAACAGAACTGGCTTGCAGCACAAAGCACTGTTCTTGAAAGGGAATGTGGTCCCAAACCAGCTGAGTTTCTGTCACTGCCTGATACCTGTTTTGGAGATCCTCTTCATTAGTGCCTCTGCTTGGTACAGTGCTGTTTGAGCTGCTGAAGTTCCACAGCTGGTGCTGTGTGGAGGAAGAAGGATTTAAGCTTCGTTCTGGCTGCTCCATCCCATTTCACTGTGCCTTTACCTCTGCCTCAGGGGATGTGAAAATTGAGAAGCGCATGTTCTTCCTGGAGAATAAGAGACGGCACTGGAGGTCCTATGACAAGCTCTCTCTTCTCCCGCCGGTGCTACTGGAGCAGGAATTCTATGAGCAGAAAGTGAAAGAGATGGCAGAGGTGAGTGATAGGAGCTGTTTGATCTTCTGGTGCAAACAACTTCAGCAGCTGTCTGGGTTTTGGCCCTAAACATGAAAATCTGTCTCTTACAGAAATTCAAACGCTGAACCAAATACTGAGTAACTATTTTTGCCCTTTCCCTACCTGTTAACACATCCATCTCTTCCCAAGTAACTCAATTTTGAAGGAAAGAAGCCAAGCACACAGTTTCATATTTACTTAAATATGCAGCTGCTACTTGTGCAAACACCATTCTGGGCCTTTTTTTGCTGTGAAGTGGTAAAAACTCTGCTAACTAATTCTTTCCTCTAATTGTTAGCAGGCTTCTCTGCTGCCTTGGGGCTTGTAATTGCAGCTCAGTGGTGGTGGTGAATGATGACCAGGCCCAAGGCAGTCTGTCCACTCACTCTGCCTTCCCCAGGCTGGCAGTCCTGTGGCTCCAGAATGGCTTGTCCTGTGCTGGAAACTGTGTTTTGAAGCAGAATCCTGCTCATGTGTTGTCTTCCCCTCACAGACTGAGGAAAGACTGAATTCACAGCTCTGCACCACGGTCCTTTCTAAAGCAGCTCCTTAAAGATCCTTGTCTCTGAGGCAGATGGATAGTGTCTCCTTTGAAACACAAAGCTCATGTTCTCTGGAGGGGCCTGTTGGGTGAGATCATCTCTGCCCATGGAAACCTGAACCAGCAGCCCTCCATAATACAGAATTTGCTTCTTTGTTCTTGCTGCCTTTGCTTCTCCCATCTGTTTTAGCTGAATCATAAATGGCTTAATGGATTGGAGGGATGGGCCGAGTGATGTTACAAGCAGACAGCGAGCCTTTTATGGTGGTTTGTAAGTCCTGAGATAATGTAAATGAGTGTAGAGTTTGGAAAATTGCTTTATCTGTTCTGTAAATACAGATGCACATGTCTCTCTTACAGCATGCAGACTTCCTCCTGGCTCTGCAGATGAATGAGGAGCAGTATCAGAAGGTCAGTATCTATAATGTGATCTGTTGAGTTCAGCTTATGCATAAACACTCTTCTGCACTTCCTACTTTACAGATTCTTTTGGCTTCTAGAATGGAGCTTTTTCTGAAGCTGTATTTGCACTGTACTGCTTTTGCTGAGCTGGCAAAACCTGTGTAGTGTGTGTTGGCTGGCTTTTAGGGAAGGCAGATGAGCTGAGGCCAGCAAGACACTATTGATGCATGTAATGATCTGTAGTAATTCAGCTTGTATCTTCACTGCTCAGAACAAACATTGCAATAGAATAGCACCAGGTTTGCTCTTGCTCCCACCATTATGGCTGTTTAAAACAGATCTGCTGCTGTTGGAGCTCGGCCAGTGGGAAGGCCTTCCTCATTTGCAGGAAGAATTCTTTAAAAACATGAAAATCAGGTCTTTCACTTAAAACCAAAAAAATTTAGAGATTTTTATGGTCTCAATGCCCATTTCTCTTCAAACTTTGGCGAACTTAGCTTTTAGTAGTGGCAAACTTCTGCACCCGTGCAGTGAGGAGGCCAAGACAAGGTCTCTCCAGGCAGATGGCAAACATTCCTTTAGAGGGTAACAGATCTGAGTCTTGGCTTTCCCATGAGTGGTGTACACTCTGCGACTGCAGCTTCTCAAACCCAAGATGCTTCTCTGCCTGTGGGCTAAGAATTATTAATCACCACGTGTTCTGCAGCTTTTTGGCACCTGTCAAGCAGGACATGTAGATATTAAATGCCTTAAAACTGAGTTTCTGGTTGTGCTTGGGGGATTTTGACGGCCAAAGAGGATCTCTGATGTGTATGTGTTGCTGTTTTTTAGGATTAATGCTGGCATTGTTTATGGCTTGCAGTTGTGTGTGTGTGTGTTGCTATAGCTGTGGATGTTTTGATGCTGATTCCTCTGGTGGCTGCAGGATGGGCAGATGATCGAGTGCCGCTGCTGCTACGGGGAGTTTGCCTTCGAGGAGCTGACTCAGTGTGCAGACGGCCACTTGTTCTGCAAGGAGTGCCTAATTAAATATGCTCAGGAGGCAGTTTTTGGCTCTGGGAAGGTAAGAATTTCGTAACTGGACAAAGGGAGAGTAGATGGATTGCTGTTGGGAGATGACACTGCTGTTTGTTTAATGTTGTTGCTTAAAACAGATGCGCTTCCCAGGAAATACTTGAATGGAATGGTGTCCTGAAATCCAAGTCAATCTCACCATCAAGTGAAGCCAGCAACTTCACAATGGGATCTTTGCACAGGATTTCAGTATTGCTAACCTCCATTTTTTTTGTGCTCTGCTTAGCAACTTGATTATTAGGAAAACTTTCTGTAACGTTCATAGTAACAACAATAGCTTGTCTGGTTTTTTTCTATTTAATAAACAGTGGTATCTGCACAAAGAACACTTCTCTGCCTTGGCCAGTCTCCTCCTTGCTAAGTGTGTTTGTCCTTCATAATATCAATATGATCCCGATTTAATTTGGGGGTTGGTTCCTCTGTGGTACTACTAACCTTCTTAGCCTCTGATTTAGGTAGCAATTATCCTGGTACTTAGCTGAGCTATAAACAAGTCATTAACTTGTTCTGAGGTGAATGTGCTCCTTTGCCTCGGGATATGATGCTCAAACTGTGGGATGCTGTTGTACTCTGGGATCTGTTTATGTAAATGTATAAACTGGCAGCTGTATTTTATGTGACTTAATTGAAAAGAATGCACCGTGCTGCTCGTGAGCAGAGTGCTGGTTCTCAGCAGAGAATGTTCAGTAATAACGGGGCAATATGTGGTCACAGTGGACTTGGAGTGAGCTGTGATCCCAGCTGTCACCAGCATCTTCATGCCCAGTGTTTGTCTGAGGCCTGATTTGTTTAACTAGTCTTGTTCTTTCTGTAGTGAACCCATTCTCTGGCAGTCACCTTGGGTAGATTTAGATTAGATATTGGGAAAGAGTTTTATTATGAGGCCCTGGCACAGATTATCCAGAAAAGCTGTGGCTGCCCCATTGCTGGACGTGTTCAAGGCCAGGTTGGACAGGGCTTGGAGCAACCTGGGCTAGTGGAAATTCTCCCTGCCCATGGCAGGGGGGTTAAAACTGGATGATTTTTAAGGTCCCGTCCAACCTAAACCATTCTGGGATCTGCAGACTTAAGCTCTTATTCTCTCTGAGCAAGGCTCTGCACTGGTTTATTTGGTAGTGTCCTGGGCACTGAGTTTTGCTTTTTGCTGGTATCATACTGAACCTGAGTTCTCTCCTTCCAACCTTAGTCAGAGCTCAGCTGCATGGAAGGCAGTTGCACGTGTTCCTTCCCCACCAGTGAGCTGGAGAAAGTGCTTCCAGAGAACATCCTCTGTAAATACTATGAGAGGAAAGCTGAGGAAGAGGTGGCTGCTGCCTGTGCAGATGAGCTCGTCAGGTGAGTGTCCTGCAGAGGATACTGCACTTGCTGCTGTGGAAAATTGTTCCCTGGAACCCTGAATGTGTGCTGGCTCTGAGATAGGCAGCTTTCAAAGAGCTGGATTGTAAATTCAGCCTTCTGCCTTCCCAGGTCTGTTTTTATTCTGCCTTTGACTAGGAGCAGATTAAAATTCAATAGACTTGTCTCCCCCAAGACTTGCTTGCCAGCTCTGTGCTGATCCTCTAAATTACACGGTCAAAAGCAGTGCTGAGCATATAATATTTTGATTGCAAACAGGAAAGTGATCGAAGAAATATGAGCAAAAAGGCAGCAGTCAGCACATCCTGGTGACAGGCATTGGGTTGGCAGCCTTAGTAACTTCCACACAGCTATTTGACTAAATCTGCTTTCAGCAAAGCTATGTTTGGCACTCTGCATTAATGGCATCTTATTTTGGGCTGCAGGTGTCCCTTCTGTAACTTCCCAGCTTTACTGGACAACGATGTGAAGCGGTTCAGCTGCCCTAATCCCCGCTGCAGAAAGGTAATTGGGGGATATATTTGCCATTTGGTCTCTTCTGGAGTGCTGGGCAGGAGAGCTGGGAGTGTATATTCATTCACTTCCTAGCAGCAGGTGAATGAATACCTCATATGGCTCCACAGGGCAGCAGCCACAGTGTTTGCTGGATCCTACTGATATTCCCTAATTGTGTGGCTGGACAGATGAATTTCAGGGCACTGTTGATAAAGAGAGCAGGATTCCTGTCTTTTCTTGACAGATGTTGGCTAAAAAAGCTTATGGATGGTGCAGGTTGTTGTCTTACATATATGGAAGTGTTTTAGGAGAACAAGGAGCTGGGTGTTTGAAAGTCAAAACCAAATGGTAATCTTGTGTCTAATGAAACTTGTGGAGAAGGAGCTAAAACAACTTTACATGCTATCCTTGAGGGAATTAGTATACCTGCATTTTAATTTTATGTGGTTGCCTGAATACATATCCATTTGGAAGTGACAAAAAACACCAGAAGAGCTGGCTGAAATGTCAGCCATTTCAAGGGCAGAAGATCTTTGTGTTCCTCTCAGTCTGCTAATGGCCATAACAGGAGAATCCTCAGGCCAAGTGGGGGGATGGAGTGGGGGAAACTTTCTGCTCGTGCACCATCTGTTCTGGGGAAAAATAGAAGGACAGAACTGTTTCCCAGCCTCGTGGATGTGTGCAGGACCCTCCTTACCTCTGGTGCCAGTGAACCGAAGCAGGGCAGGATCACTGTTTGGCACTGAAGCTACAAAGCCTCTTGTGTCACTGGAGCCACAACAATGAATTCTCGTGTGAGATTTGGGGAACTGTCTGTCCCCCAGCAGAGGTTTCTGCTAATCACTGAAATTCCTCTGGAGGGCTTAAGCCCTGTGCTTGTAGCTGCCATAGCTTTGGGTTCCCACATTCATGTGGTTTCACTGTTTGCCTGTATTGTGAAGATAATAGAAAGTTAAGTTCCATTGTCTGGAGAAGCTGAAGTTGCCAGCAGTGAACTCTGCATTCTGACATGAAAATTGAGCTTGCTGGGGGTAGAAATCTGCTTATGAAAGATGCACAATTCCCTTTTAGATCTCTGATCTCCAGATGGGTTTTGCTAAAATCTACCCCCTAACATTTGGGAAGGAAATGTAGAGCTGATGGGTTGTCCCAGTGTTGGAGCGAGGAGGTTTGTTAGGCACTAGGTGGCAATGTTGATTCACGTTTAAATCTCAGTTTTTTTCTTACTGCTTTTGCAAAAACCGGATTGTTTTTGAAATGTACACATGTCAGCACCACAGAACAGAATTTAGGCTTGAAAAACATGAATCTTGCAATGTGCAAAAAGAATTGAAGTAGCTTTTTCCCTAAAATGTGTAATGCAGCAGAGTAACTGGTAAAAGGGATCAGTGCTGAAATGTTCCTTTCCTTCTGCTTTGCTGTTTCATTTCCTTCCTAGTGTACTGCCTGTTCCCCCCCTCCCTGGGGTTACAGCATTCCAGTGGGCTGGATTTCTGGTTTCCTGGACAGCTTGTGTTGATTCATTAGCTGAAAATCTGCTGAGTAGCTTTGTGCTCTTCTTAGAAGTCTTTAACGACTTTAGGATTTGAAGTCGAGGGTGAGGAACTTGGAGAGCAGGATGTGGTGTCTCACGGCATCAGCTTCATATTCTGCTATCTCAGTCTCTCTCTAGAATGAAGAATTTCAGTTAATGCTCTTGCTTGCAGGAAACAGTTGCCCTTGGGGAGGAAAGGGCTAATCTGGGGAGCTCCACAGAGGTTGGAGAGGATGCTTTGGCTTTGCTAGCAGTGCCTCTGGCAGACTCGGTGGTAGTGATGACTGATCCTGGAAGGAGTCCCTCTCTGCTTGGAAGGGCTGCACTCGCACAGCTGAACCTAAAGTGAGGGGAAGTGTGGAAAGGGGAAGGTCAAAATGTGCCTCTCCTGAAACCTCAGGGCTCTTTGAGGGTGGGGAGAGGAGGACCAGATGGTGGGCCTGTTGTATTCCTGTGCTCCATCACCTGATCCTTTGTCTTGCTCTGGGAGTTCATGTTGATACTTTCAGGCTTTCCTTTAAATCTTGCGGGGAGGTTGATTCATATTTGGGCCAGCATGGATGTGTTGTGAAGCAAGTGATGGGAACCAGCTGGAAGCCTTCATTTTGGCCATATATCTATGTGGGCTCAACCATAAGAGCTCTACACATACCCAGGTCACTGCTTATGCATCTCACCAGTCATTTGAGCCTTGCAGGGACCAAAATGTGGCTAATTGTAACCTGGGCAACAGGCAGAGCTGCCAGTGCCCTCTGTGAGTGCCCGGCTGCACCGGGAGCATGTGGGTGAGCTGGCACCATCTGCTGGGGCCACCAAGGATCCAGCTGTGTGGCATCAAGTTTGGCATCTGGTTAGGTGGCCAGGGCTTGATACCACAAACAGCAGGTGGAGGAAAAGCTCAGTTAGCCAAGTTAAAATGTGCAAACCACCCTTTCTCTGTGTGTGCAGTCCGAGCTGGTGCTGGGGCAGAGGTATCACTCAGATCTGTCTGAGCACTGAGGTTTTGCTCTATAACAGGTTTCTGCCTGCACACAGAGCCAGGCTTCCTGGTGTCAGGAGGGTTTTCCAGCCTGCTTGGTCAGCCTCCGTCTTGGAGGGATCCCTGCATGGAGGCAGTGCTCAAATTTCTCATCTTTAATGATGCGCATTTGTCCTCCCAGCACTACAGAGGAACCCAAAGCTGGAGATCCTGGTAAAATAAGGGAAGGCACATGTTGCTCGTTGAGTTGTGCAGCCCTGGGAAGTGAACATGCACTTTTGCACGGTGGGGGAAGTGCTGTTTCCCACCAGAAAAGAAAGCCCATCCTCTCTGCTCGGCCTCCCTGCTCCCAGGACCCCACACTGTCCAAGACAGGGCTTTTGTTCCCAGCTGCTGCTGCTGTCCCTGGCGCCGTGCTGCGGGAGAGGGAGATGGTTTCCCCTCTTTGCAGTCTCAGCACAAAGCACTGCAGGGCTTTCAGCCAGCAAGAGATGGGGAGGTGAAAGCTGCCGTTGCCATAGAAATAATGCATGCATGGAGCAGTGGAGAGCTCAAAACCCCCAACACTCGTTTCATAGCCGGGCCACATTGCAGGGACTTGTGATTCCAAGACTTTTCCTTACAACTCCTTAGCACAGTGTAGGATTTTTGTTACTTTATTGTACTGACTTGTCTGTCTCAGTGCTGGCTGCGTGGTGTGGAATGGCATTGCTCTCACCCTGGGCAGCTGCCATTCCTGTGCTCATCCTTAGTGGGTTTGGGGACTGCCTTTGCCTGCTGGGTGGCTGAACTGCCACACTGGACAAATAAGCATTGATGTGCCTGTTAGTTGGATAAAATCTCTGCTCTTTCACCTTTTCATCTTCAGGCTAGGCTCTCTGACCACAGCAGTCCTTGTGTGTTTTAATTTGCAGCACTGAGACTTGGTATTTTAGGGCATGTCTTGTTAAGCGGCTAGAATGTCTCAGGATTGATTTCGAGGTGCTGGCTAGGAACAGATGCACCCAGCTGCTTTTAACCTTCATTTTCTGTTGGAAGACAGACAGGTTTAAACTTGTAGCGAGCTCTGCCTGGTGAGCTGAGCCTGAGCACAGCTGCTCTTAGCAGGGCACTAACACAGCACCGCTGCTAATGAGTGTAAGTCACACCGTATGGTTTGCAGCAGCTTTGGTGGGAGTGGTCTTGCTGAAAGAAATTGTTGCGTGGTCAACAAGACCTGAAGCTACAGAAGGAGGTGAGTGGCATGCTGTGACACCCATGATCCCTGTACCTGGTGTAGCAACGGGACATGCAGCTGCTTGTGGTCCAGAGATGGATAACAAGGCAGCCCTACCTATGATCCAGTAAGGAGTGTTTTATAAGGTGCAGGGGGAAATGTTTGTGTAATCAAACCCCCAGCAGCAGGGGGTGTGTTCAGGATGACACAGCTGTCCAAGGATGTCATCCAACACATACCACAGAGCCCATTACTTCTGTGTTAAAGGCTGGGCTGTGCTGCCCAGAGTTGCCCTGCCTGACTCCAGATGTGCTGTGGGTTTAGGCTTAAACTATATCAAGATTTGTTGCTGGCAGGGTGTGCGTGCAACATGGAAAACAAAATTGTTCTGGTCGGAGAAACTGAGCTTGTCCAAAATGCCTCAGAGTAGGATGTACATACAGAGAATTATTTAATTCTCCTTGTTTTGCAACATGTTTTCCCAGCTGTTGAAGTCTGCTGTCTCATTCAGCTTCCTGACAGCAGCGCAAACATTTTGAGAGTCCCGTGGCCCCATCTCATTCTCTGTTCAGACATTCTTATTGCTGTTATCCGTATGTTTTTCCTTGAGCTTGTTTATTTGGATTTGATTGTTACTTGGAGCTTAGCCCCACAGCTCTACTGGAGAGCAGAGCCAAAGATGGCACTCACTGTGGCAGGCCCCTCTCATTTCTTTCTGGTGGCAGTGACCTCAAGGCCTGACTCCTCTGTTTAAATTCCCACCTTCCTGTATCTTTGTGAATGCAGCTTAGGAGGATTTGTTGGGACAATGAGGCAAAGGAAATGGGGTGTGGAGAACCTTGCTATGTGTCTTGATAGAATCACCAAATGGCTTGGGTTGGAAGGGACCTTTAAAAACCCCAGCATGGGCAGGGACACCTTCCACTAGACCAGGTTGCTTCAGGCCCTATCCAGCCTGACCTGGAAACGCTTCCAGGGATGGGGCTTGGGAATGGAGCCCTTTGTGCCTGCATACACTTTGGTCCCAAGGCCTGTCTCCTGCTTGTCCGTGCTGGCAGAGCAGTAACACACCTTTCCCTGGCCCTGCTGCATTCCTGCTCAGCACCCGCATCCCGCCCTCTCTCCATGAGCCGCGCACGGGAACTCGCTCGGCCCTCCGGGTGCCAAAACCACAACAAATGGCGAGTTTCCGTCTGTCAGCTGGGGCTCAGCTCCCTGCTCGGGCTCAGCTCCCTCCTCGGGCTCTCCAGAGCTGGGCAGGCGATTTTCATTTTTCTTCCATAAAAGGACATTGGAGCTGCTCTGCAGCGGCCGTGCCGGGCGAGCGGCCGTGCTCATTCCCTGTCTCCTCCAAGGGATGGGCCGGAGGGAGGGACCAAGGTCCAAGGTGGGATCGAGGTGATTGGAGGCGGCATATAAAACCCCAGCAGGTTTTACTGCGGAGCTGTAAAGGAAGGTAGATAACAGGAGCGTGGGGCAGCCCCATGTAGGGAGAGTGCACACACGCTGAATGAACCACGTGGGCCGCCACATCGAGGTGGGGAGGGTCAAAGTTGCCTGGGGAGTGCTGAGAGTCAGGAGATCTTCTCATCTCCAGCTTTATGCTGGGAAAGATACTTATCCTGGGATGCAAGGGAAGGTCACATGCCAGGACTACTCCCGTACACGTTGATTTTTGCTTTATGCTTGGTCTGGGCAGGAGCAGTTGGAAGAATTGAGTGGTGCCAGCAGTAGCTGGATCCTGAAGTGCCCCTTTCTAGAGAAGGAGGCACAGTAAGAGCCCAAAATCACTCCTTGACTTGTCTGTCTACCTGCCACTGTTCCTTGGGACACGTAGGGAGGTGCTGTGGAAGCTCTGAGAACACCCCACCTGGAAAAGAGGGTAGGAGTGGGCTGGGCTTACTGCTCTGGTGAGGTGGAGAAACTCCCATCAGTGGGAGCTCAGGTGCTGCTGCTGTTTTAACAAGGTCAAGCCTGTTTATGCAGTGGTATGTGGAAATGCTTCACTTGATAAATGAGTCTGACAGAGGAGGAGAGGGTAAAGCAGCCTGGAAATGGACCTGAGGAAAGAGGTCAGATTAAATGGGGTATCTGTCTCTTGGAGGGGAAGAAAAAAGCTGCTGAAAGCAGGAACTCAAACTAGTTCCTTTAAAAATAGACTGTGTAAGTCAGTGCAATTTCAAACAACAAAGCTTACTCCTGTGCTTGCTTTCTGCCTTATATAGCAATATCCATTCAGTGAAAAGGCAATTGTCCTGCTGTTCACTGGCCAGTGAATACATCTGTGTCAGGTCTATACAAGGTAGCAGTGCTACCTTCCCTCCATAGGTTTGTCCTTTGTTGAGGAAAGGTCCAGGAGCAATAAACTGAGCACAGCTTCATGTGGGGATGGAAATTTAAGCCTCAGCATCTTGTCTGACCTTTCCCTGGGCACAGCCTTTGAGTGTTTAGGCAGAGGGGCTGCTGAGAGCAGCAGCACAGCTGTGGTGGTCAGTGCAGGGCTGTGATGACAGTCTTTGGAGACAAGCAGATGGACTCACTGAGGGGCTGGATAAGAGCACCCTGGCTGGGGTGTGGAAGACCCTTGGCTGTCTTGAATGTGGCAAGTTGGCAGAACAGTCCCATAGCCAAAGTCCTGGGGCTGGAAGGACCCTGAAAGCTGTAGCTGGTCTGAGGCTGAGACCCACTGCAGGCTGAGATGTGCTGGAAGCTTTGCCTTTTCCTCCTACATCCCTTTGAAAATGAAAGGGAGGAGAGGAATTACTGTAACAGGGTCACCCTAAATCGCTGTAGGGACCAGAGAGCTCAGACTGCTTCATTTGTTTGATAATTTTTTTAAACAGTGAAGCAGCTTTGCTTCTGTCACTCATCTGTCCTCCCAACAGGTACGATGCCAGTGAGCTGCCCAGGCAGTGCTGTGGAGCTCTGTACAGGTGCTCTCCTTGGCAGTTTGAGGTCAAAACTCTTCAGTGTATTTGTGTATTTGCTGAGTATTGAAGCAGGGTTGTGGTTCTGCTGCTGCAGTGGGAAATGGAGGTTGGAGAGGGTGGAAAAAGGCTGTTCCTAAGCCAAATTAAAAACATTGTTCCAACCTTACTCAAGAAGCTGTATCTTCCCTTTCTTTCCTCCCCCTCACATTCCTGTTGTAGTAATCACTGATCTCTAACCTCAGCTTCATCTGCCACAGCTAACCACTTAAAAAATGCACTTAAAAAGCTCCATACACCTCATTTTGCTGTACCTTAGTGCTTCCAGGGCAGTTATCTTTGGAGGGGCATGAGTCAGCAGCAGAGGTTTGGAATAGCATTGTGTCAGGGCAGCTGATGACTCCTCCAGTCCAGAGCCTGAGATGGCCTAACCTGGTCTGTGGAGTGCAAGGAGGTGTTTTGCTTCTCCTTTCTGTTTGCACATAAACAGATTTCAGCAGATGACACAGTCATCAGACTTCCTGAGCTAATAGGAGGCTGCTGCAGACATGGCCATTCTGGAGGCTGTCAGTAGAGTTTGTTTCCTAATTTGGTCACAGTGTGCTCAGGGCTGGCCTGCTTTCCTTTTTTTCTTTTTTTTTTTTTTTTTTCCTTTTTAAAAACACCCATTCTTTTCTCTCATTGTCATAGAGGGGAAGCTGTTTGTATCCGAGAACCTCCAGCTCCTCTCACTTCCTCTCTGCAGAGGAAGTGATACTTCAAAGGTCTCTGAAAACACCGTGCAGTTCTGAAGCTCATCCCTCCAGTTTTTTCTCCTCCTTTGCCACTTTTCCATGAGCTCATCTCAATGAGCCTGCTGGCTTTTTATCCCTTCTGGGTAATCATCTCAGCTGGAGGACTTTGGAGTAGTTCTCGTAAGTGTTACAGTGAGCTGTGCTGCAGTTAAGTAATTAGATTGATAAGCTTGATTTATTGACATATATATTTCAAGAGGGAGAGATGAGTGTGATTTCAACTCATGGAAGGAACTTGTCTGTTGAATTGTACATCACTTCACAAGAGAGGTACCATGTAGGAAACAGAATGCCAAAAATTAGGAGAAAACACCTTTCAAAGTGAGCTCACATTTCTTAGAAATCCCCAAGAAAATTCAGGACCACAAACTCCTTTAGAAGATCCCAGCTTTTTGGTGTTGGACCAGAGTCAGCCCCAAACAAGCCACCTTCCTGGTGTGCAGGAGACACTTTAGCCCTTCCACTGTCCATGAGGGTTTTCATTCAACAACAGAAACAGCTGAGAAATCAACCAAAGTTGTAGGCTCCCTTTATTGCTTTTGTTTCTATGCTGATCTTAGCAGGAAAAGAAAGAGAGAAAATCAAAGGAAAAAAACAGGAGATGCAGTTGAGGATGCACCTCTAGCTGCTTTATCCAGTGCCATGGGGAGGCTTGTGGGGGTGAAGCTGTTGCTGTCGAGGGAGCTGCTGTCAGCTGGAGAAGTCTCTTTGGCCTTGACAGCACAGGGAGGTGCTGGGTTACCTGTTCAAACCCAGCTCTATTTTAGGTTCAGAGTACATGTCATAAACAGCCTGATCAGAGCCTCAGGTTAAGGTGTGCCCGGAGCAGCTGCATTAGTGGCATTAAAGGTTTGGCTGTAGATGGGCACGTATGGGCTGGTCTTTGCTCAGGTTCTTGGGAGAGAGGAAACTTCAGTGTGTGTCATGTGTGGGATCCCAGGTTACCAGTGACCTCTGAAACATGAGTGACGGAGAAACAGGAAGGTGCAGTGGTGAGGCAGCAAGTTTAGAGGGGGAAAGGGAGGGTGAAACACTAGTTTACTTCTAATTTAGTAAAAATCACCTCTGTGTGTCATTCCTATTTGCATATTATCCTCTAATTAGCCATGACTGACTCACTCGCCACTTCCACCTGAAAGGAATTACATGTTTTGAAGTGGATGGTTTATAATCTCAGTAGGCCAATGTTTCTCCTCCTCCTTCTCCTCCCCTCCCCTTCCAGTGCCCCCCAAAACACATTCTCCTATTGCTTTTAACCTTCAAGCCTCTTTTCTTCTGCTCTCTCTGTTACTACTCTTGCATTATTAATGGCTGTAGCAATTCAGCCAGAACACTGACATTACTAATTACTACTTGTAGCAGAGGAATGGGGAGCAAGACAGAATCTGGGTCAGGAAATGTTGTCATCATAAAGTGATAACATCAGAATGGGAAGTAGAACTGTGCATGAGCACCTTTGCATTGGAAATGTCTCCCTCCCCCCTTACCACACCTATGCACAATCAATAAGTGCATCCTCCTTGCTTATTTGCTGCTTGCAGATGGGAAAACCATCTCACACACACAGAAGGGTTAATGGACCTGTAATTTCCAGGAGCAGAGGAATGGAGTGATGGGTTGTGTTCTGCCTGGCAGCGCTTCAAGCATTACAAAATTCATGTGCCCCTCACTGCTGGCGCTGTAGTAGGAAGCCCCTTCCCCTGTAGGTGTCAAAGGCTGAGGAAGCAAAGTGGCTGCGTTTATTTTTGCATTCAGCGAGAGCCCGTCACGCTCGGCGCGTTCAGATCGTCCTTGGCAGCACCAAGGGCATCCTCCAGCAGCAAACAGCTCGCTCTGCTCCGTGTTAGGGAACATGGCTGCTGTGCAACCAGAACAGGAACGTTGTTTTGGGGATGCAGCACTTAACCTGTGATTACTGGGCATAAGGAATTGCCTGTTTCTGGTTAATGGAGCTGCACTTCTTCACTCAGTGGGGCAGAGCATCCACTTGGGAGGCTGGTGTCCCTTGGAGGCCTTGTGTGAACAGCTGTACTGTCACCTTAGCTTGTCCCTTGAGAGGGGGGCACATGTGAAAGGGGAAGTGTCATTGTCTGTGAAATGTATCCACTCTTATGGTAAGTGACAGTCTGGGAAGGTAATCTCTAAATGCACACTGTTGTCTTTGAGTAGTGAAAACAGCTAAAATACATGGGTCAGCAACAAAACACAAACACAAAATGGATGGCTGTGTGCTGGCAAAGGACAAGGCCCTCGCCTTAAAAGATGCTTTAAAAGAACTAATTGAAACTTAATCTCTCCTAGAGGTATAACTTCGCTTGCAAATGATGAGGAGTGAGCGCACATCTCTGGGTGAAGTGTCTGGCTCGAGGTGTCAGGTTCCCGAGAAGGCTCTTGGAGACAGTGAAGGGTCCGTGTGTTTATTCCCTCTCTGTTTTGCTGCTCCCAGTACGTGTGACTGCCTGCCCCTGCATCAGTCGGGTGCCAGTGTTTGGGATGGATGGGGGGGGGCATCAAAGCCGTCGGCGCTCGGTCCCTGCCAGGCGGTCGCGCATCCCGATGAACTCAGGGCTGCTTCATTGATATTCCCAGGGAAGGCGGGAGCAGCGTGACTCCCTCACAAGTCAGATGGTAACTCACACAAAGCCAGTTCGATATTTAGGCTGGGCAGACTTGACAATATCCCCTTTCAAAGATTATCCTTTAAACTGTCCTAGTCACACACCGCCTTTGGCTCCTGCCTGAGCCTTTTGTAAGGATGAGCAGTATTTAAAAGAGAGGCTGGCTGCTCTAATCTCCTCTCCGTAGGCTGTAAAACCTATCCTGCTGTAGCTCGCCAACTTTATTTCTCTTACTGATCATAATAAGTGGAGGGCTCTTAAGTCCTGGCTCATGTTTTATCCATGGTGTTGGTGGGGCTGCCTGTTATCTTGAAGCGAGCCCGAAGCGGAGCTTTGCTGGTGCAGCTGAGGGCATTTGAGGGAGAGCAGACGTTCCCATGAAGTGGGAGCTGGTGATAGCAGTAATTTCTACTATATTTAATAAAGCCATTGTGGAGCTGGAGAGGTGTAGAGTTTACTACCCCAGTACCCTTTTTTTTTTTTTCCTTTCTAAAGGCAAGTACTGGTTTGCCACTAACACTGAGCATTGTCAGTAAGGCAAATGCTCTTTCTGTCCAAAATTTCGTGTGCGCGTATTTAATTAAAAGGCAACAGGGTTAATGAAGCTTTGAGTGCATAAGGTCTCATTCCCTGAATGTAATTTTCTTTAATTGCTCCAGAGATTGAAATTCCCAGCTGTGATTGTCCCCTAACATGTGAATTAAGGAACTGGAAAGGGACAATTTGATTTCTCATTCTGTGCCAGCTTCTTCCTCTTTGACTGAATTTTCATCTCTTTGGTTGAAAAGGAACTAGATAAAATCGCTTTCTTAATTCAGTATTTCACCTTTTCAGTAGAATTGGCAAAGCTGTGACCTGCTGACACTTTGGACACTGGGAATGAAGTGAAAAACAGGGAGTTCTTGTGTAGATTGTGTGACTCCTCCCTAATGTATTGCAGAAGGTTGAGAGCAAATACAGTTTTTATTCTTCTCTGTCCCCAATATCTGCCACTGAATTCAGGATCAGTGGGGTAAGCCAACTGAATTGCATGGCACAGCTCAAATAAAACCTGACTTCACTAGTGTGCAGTTTTAAAATAAATTTTAAAAAATTTAAAAGGGGTATATTGCTTGTTTACAGGGGTGTTTGGATAGTGGTCTAAGCCCTCTTGTAAGAGCCAGGGTCTTTTTGTGGTCCTCTCCTGTTAACTGTTGCGTGAGCTCGTAATGCAAGCTCTGTCAAAGGGCAAAAATCTGAAATGCAGCAAATTCATGAAACAGGGAGATGATCAGTGATGGGAACAGCAGACTATGTTCCTGACTTCATTATAATAAAAGCTGATGGCCCTTGCTGAATGCTCTGTATGTGGTGTGCTCTGTCTCTATTGTGGCAGATACTGTTGGATATTCCAAGGCTGCTGCATATTTTTGTGTCCTTATGGGCTTGTTAGCAGCTTTTGCCTTGACTAGGTGCTTAATAGTAAAGAAACCTTCCAGCAGCAACAGAAGACACAGGGGTTAATTTAATGCACACCTAACACTGGAACAATAGCAGCAAGTGTTTGGGGTTTGCCTTTTGGAGGCCTTAGCTGTCAAAAATCCTTGGGAAAATATGTAGTAACATCCCCTTGATCTGGTGGAGACTTGCCCTAAGCCTCCAGCATGTGGTACTGATAGATAAGCATCCCTTACCTGAACAAGTATTTCAGAGCTGTCAGGCTTTCCCAGTAAGAAGCTGGTCGCTGCTGATGTACATGGTGGTGCCTGGGGTGCTTTTGGGGGATTGTTTTGGATGAACTGTGCTTTGCTTTCAGGAAAGTATCCAGTCTCTTCCTGTTGCTGTGGGAAGAGTCACGCTGCAGGTACCCCTGCCCTGGCTGTGGAGCTGGAGGGGTGCAAGGGTGGGTTTGGCACCCAGCACCCTGGAGAGGTGGCACAGAGAGGCCCTCCGTGTGTGACCTCTAACCTGTGTTAACCATCCACATGCACTGAATCTCTGCCTGAATCTGTAAAACCATTGGGCTTAAAAAAATCTAATCATTTTCTGGCATTCTTTAATCCTTCCCTATTTCCAGTCAGCCTGCTCATCTTCAGCTGGGGTCAGCACAAATTCCCTTTTCAAACTTGCACTTCTAGCCTGGAGGAATTCACCTTCTTTGCCACTACCCAACACCTCTCCTGAGCCATGATGGTTTAAGTGACCTGTGCCCTGTTGAATAACTAATGGCCAGGGTGTAGTGCCGGGGGTCGGGAGGTCCAGGGCCTGGCCCGTGCGTGGCTGCTCCTCCCGTCGTGGGCTCGGGGGGCAGAGGTGATGCTTTAAGTGGTCTCTGTGCTGCTACCAGTGTAAACAGAGCAGATGTTTCCCCGAGCCGGGGGAGCATTAATGGAATGCGTCGGCCCCGGCTGATGTAAAACATCGCTGCGTGTTTTGGGGCTGAGGTCAGCAGGACTGAAAGCTGATGGGAGTTTAATGTGGAGCCTGCCTCTCCGAGCAGAGGGGTCAACTGAGAGAGCTGTGGCTAATGGAAACGCAAGTACACTCGTCATAAATCAGTGCCAAAATGCTGAGCAGGCATCGCTGTCTTTCGATCCCACGGCCAGCAGTGGTTCTATAACCACCCCTTGGCTGTTGGCTGGCTTCATTCCTCACTGGGTGCCCTTCGGGTTGCTGTTTGGCTTTAGAAGGGACAAATAGAGGCTGAAAGTGGATTGAAAAGCTTTACCTCTGTGGGCTGGGAGAGCTCTGCCTGCTTTACCCTCTTCTCCCTGGCATTTGTGGGATCCCACGGTTGCTGTGACCCATCCGTGTGTGTGGAATGGCAGGAGGGCAGCTGGGATACTGTTTTAAACAAGTTGTCCTGGTCAGAGGTGATGGATCATGTTTCTGCTGTGAGGTTGCTAGGAAGTCCTGAGGCATCCAGGAAAGCATCGAGAGGTAGGAGGCAAAACAGGCTTGGCACTACTTAGAGATCATGGGGGTTTTTTTTAAAAAACAAACAAGTCTTGTAAAAAATAAAGAGCAGCATTTTTCTAGACAATGAGAAGTTGGTTTGCTCTCTGACCAAGCAGCACATTTTCCGTAAAGCTGGACACTGTAACGTGCCGTTTGCCAATGAGATAAGATGGTTGTATTTGCTCAGTGATTTATCCCCTGTGAAGCCAATCTTAAAGAATGCTTTATTGCTCTATTTATTTTTTCAAAAGAACCTTCTTTGACCTCATTTTTGTGTTGGGAGCATGCATGCCTTCAAGCCAGATCTCAAAACCCAGTCGAAATTGGGGGCTGTCTTTGGGGTTGCAGCTTGAAACGCAGCATCCGCGGGCTGTTCGTGGCAGAGATGCCATTGAGAAGCCAAGAGGTGAGCAGCTCTCCCCGAGGCCTTTTCTGATTGAAAAGCCTCACCACGGTATCCAGCCTCATACACACCAACAAAGCCAGTCTGCAGCTGAAAGGGTTTGGGTTTTTTCCATTCTGTGTCTTCCTTAGAGGGCAGAGGTTAAAACAAAGCAGATGCTCTTGGATGGTGTCTCCGCTCTAAGAGGCGGGTGCTGTACGAGGCCTTGGCTCCTGGCACGTGAGGCAAGGATTCTCCCTCCTGTCTGTGAGCGGATGTCAGGCTTAATGAAAAACCCAGTCTGAATGGGCCAGATGATCCCCTGAGTGAGGCGTATCCGTGCTGTTACTGCATTACCTCCATCCCTCAGTTTGTGTGTGCAATTATCCATGTAAGTAAAACCTCCTTACGGCACATTCTCCCCAAACAAGGGAAAGGATTGCAGCTATCAGAGTGGGCTGCAGGCAGAGGGATGGATTTTTCAGGTAGCTGGAAGCTGTGCCAGGTTATGTGTTTGCTGGTAGCCTGCTACTATATTTAGTTTTTCTTGGCCTCCCAGAATGAGCGCATTGAACCTTTCTAGATATGGAGATAGCCAGCCCTGAGCACTTCTTGCCTGGGCTTTCTAGTTGTTGTTTGCAATTGGTCTTTGCTGTTCTGTGTCTGGAGAAGAGGATAGTGAGATGAGGTTGTGTGAACAAGAGGTGGTTTTGTAGCTGTTCTGTCTGCAGGTGAAAGCTGGAGTGTTTTATTAGAAAACTTCTTTTTTTGGATAGGGTTTTGTTATCATGTGGCCTTAACCCTTTGTAGTGTGTCTCAGGTACAAAGAACACGCACTTTGCAGGAGTCACTAGGTGCCTGTTCCACAAACGTGCAGATACTCTCAGACACAAATTTCTCTTACTCTGAGATCCCTGTCTTGAATAATTTTGACTTACCCATGTAATTAAATGAAACGTTTTTTTCTTCTTGGAACTTTATTCTGGTTGCAGCTGTTGTACAAGCTATAGATTTCTAGGTCTCTGTCAGAAAACCATGACTTCAGACCACTGGGATTTTGGTGGGTGGGTGAAAGTGCTAACAGATTAATGAGTTTTACTTAGCATCTCCATCTGCCAGACTAAACCGTGTTTTGCACAGGAGACAACACAGCTGGTTTGAGCTGGTCTCTGAAAGCAAAGCACCCTTTACCTAGTCCAGGCTGACCCCTGATCTAAAAAAACACACACTGCTCTTTCGAAAGGCAGTGCCTTGTGTATAATTATATTTGCCCAGAGAAGCTGTGGCTTCTCCATCCCTGGAAGTGTCCAATGCCAAGTTGGATGGGCCTTGGAACAGCCTGGGATAGTGGAAGGTGTCCCTGCCCATGGCAGAGGGTTGAAACTGGATGAGCTTTAAGGTCCCTTTCCAGCCCAAACCATTCAATGATGTATTTGCTTCTCCTGATCCAAGCACTGTGGTGAACTCAAGGTGTACAAATGCAGAGAAACGTAGGGGATCCTCTACGGACCAGGTAGAAGCCCTGAGTACTCACCAAACACACAGATCAGGCTCCTCATCTGCGACTTGAACTCTCACATATTGCTGTGACACTTGCAATTACTTTCCTTGTGCTCTGCCTCCATTAGGAGATAACTGGCTCCATACCACACATTCTGATTTATCTCTATCCCAGCGTGGGCGACTCGTAGCAGAGGGAAATGCCTGGCTGTGCACGGCCGTGTGTGTAGCAGTGCAGTTGGCTCCAATCTCTGTCGCTGTGAGGGGCAGCCTCACAGTCCAGCTGCGAGCAGAGCCGGGCTGAGGAATGAGATGGCCTGAGCAGGGGAGAGCTGCTGGGCATTAGCTGTAGCTGTTGGCTTTTCTGTTCCCTCCTGTGAGCTCTGAAAGTAAATGGGAGTGAAGTAGCTGCTGAATAAGAGACATGTTATGCTTTGCCTGCATCCATTTAGAGGTGGCAAGTTGCCATGGCTAAGACAGTGATCAATTATTATTCTGAAATCAGGGATTATTCTTCAGCTTTTTTTTTTGTTTTAAAAAAATGGGATATCTGTCATCACCAGTGCCCAGAAAGTATCTGCAAATGTGAGTGTTGCAGTTGGTGTGGGTGCTGTGTGTGTGCCTGCAAATACACACACTCTCCTGCCATTCCTGTACGTCTGTTCTTCAATTTTTTTATTGCCTGTGAGACTGAATAACAGCCCTGAGCCTGAGGAGCCCAAAGGCACTGGGGAGCTGCAGGGTGTGGGGGAAAGGCTGGCCTGGCTGATTTGGCTATGTAAAACCGAGAGGTATTTACTCAGTGCATTGGGTTGTTGTGTGTAATGAGTTGTGCAACTGCACAGCCCTACCAAAACAGACCGAGGCCCTCTGACAGTCCTTTGACTTGTCTCCCACATGGAATCATTACAGCTGCTTTGCAGGAAGATGCAAAATTCCCGTGATATGTTTGCATGTGTTATTCCTGATTGCTTTCTGCTTGGAGTGCCTCTCTGCAGTATCAGAGAACCTTCTTGCCTCTGTCTCCAGGCCTTATGATATGCTATCCCAAAAATTTGGGCTGGATAGTTCCTCTGAAGTACCTCACATCACTATGGAAAAGCAAAAGCAAGCAATGCCAACTACTAGGAGAGCTATTGTAGTCCTTGGACTTGACTTGCATGTTGGAGCATGTACAGTCAGAGAAAGATCATATATTCCTTATAATGGCATTAGTGACACTAAGTGTTTTGTTCTGATTCTTAGTCAAGAATGACAGAAGACCCTTAGAAAAGTTTAAAATTGTTCTCTGCAGTCTAGAAATCTGCCTTACAGTAAGATGTTAAAGCTAAGTCTTTAAGGAGAAATGTTGAGATCACTTGATGAGTCTGTCAGGGTACACCTCCAGAGTTGTGTGTAATGTTTTAAATGTAACAGATAATGATAAGTTAGTATTAAAAGGCAAAGCTGGCTGAAAACCCGTGCTTTGAGTCATCTTGGAGCTTTTGGATCAAGTTGGATGTCTTGATTGAAGGAGGAAGGGGGGGGGTACTTTGTACTTAGTTGTAAACAGAATTTTTGATAGAGGGAATAGATGTTTTTAGGAAACCCTATTTAATGGTCACTTTTGGCTCATTCTGGGCTGAAGTCTCTTGCTGTAACATGATCACACTCTAGCCCCAGGATTTCAAGCTGTGATCCAGCTAGATTGGCCAGGCTAAGCCAGCTTAGGTGTGAACAGGCATGGCTGGCTGACAGCCACGGAGCTGGAGGACTGCAGGGACTGGGAGCCTGGATTCAGTAGGTAACACCCTCCTGGGGATCCTGTGGTGTGTTAATTAGCACTGCCAGGGGAGAGACAATCTCAGAACATGTGTGATTCAAAGGCCACAGTGCAAACTCCAAGAGGAAGAATTTAGAGAGAGCTGTCAGGTAAAGCATCACTGATGGTGCAGACTGCCCCTGGCCCACAGAGAGCAGCATGAGGAGCAGCATTCCTGCTGTGTCCATAAGGTGCTTCCTAAGTGCCCTCCAAACAACACAGGGCTAGGTGGACTTAAAATGGCACCACACTGGCTCACACCAGTTATGCTGGTGGAGAAACTAAACACCATTTTGATGTTCAAGAGTAAGAGGTCTGTGTGAAAAGGGCTGTAGGTCATCACTGCACCCAAAACTCTGCAAAACAGGCTTTGTTTTGGCACAGTGGTTTGTCAAGTGTTCAGGCTGAGGGTGGCTATTTCTCTATGTGTATACTGAGAGAAAGGTCATGCTCTAAACGAGGGCTCCTGAGTTTCTTCTGCACATGGATGTGGGTGTGCAGGAAGGTCTGCTCTGGGTTGTTCTCTGCTCATTTCTGTTTGTGACTTTCCACTTAGTGTTGATTACAGATATTTATGCATATACTTAGGAAAGGCTTGTCTGGAAATAAACTTCCCTTTCTGCACTCCACCTCCTGCTTTGTATTTCAAGACTCTCTGTTCTCTCATAGTAATTTCCAAGGCATCCACATCAGTGAAATACAGCGAGGTGTTACTGTCATCTCCCAAAACACTCCAGCACTCGCCCCATTGCTTATCAACCCGCACTCCAGTAATCCTAATAGCTATGTCAGAGCAAGATTAACAGAAAATCCAGGCAAATATTTATGGTCCCCCTCAAGGTATGTATTAATTGGAGAATGTGAAGATGCTTTATGAGAAGAGCTTGGAAACCTTGCTCACGTGGACTGAGGAGGGATTCTGCCGAGCTGGGTAAGCTGCTGCTGGCTTGGGGAAGAGGTGTGGGGTAGGTGGTGCAGGGGGGAATGCAGGGGCATCCCCTGGGTGGGAATGAAGAAAGGAGCAGCTAAAGATCTAAAGAGGAGGATAAGGACCCGTGTCTTGGTTGCTCTTGGTGCTATAGCAGCATCACATGGCAGCTCAGTAGTGAGAGAAAGGAGAAGAAACACAGACAAAGCAGAGGAGGAGCAGCTTGAGGCTGGAAGAAGGAAGTGGAAGAGCCATGCCATGCAGCATGGTGGCATCTGGGAAACGCCTGGGGAGGCAGCGCTGGTTGGGAGGTGATAGTTTTAACTGTGGGGAAGGCTGGTTCCTTCTGTCTGTGGGGCTGTGCAGGTTTCTGGAGTTTATGGAGCGATATGAGAGGGCTGATGAGGTACAGCTTTCTCCTCTAGGGTACGCAGTTAGTGCCAGGAGGATTGGGTGCCTGACTCCAGCCTAGTAACAGTGAGGGTATCTTCCTAGTTTTAAAATTTCTCATAAAAATATCAAAACTAAGATTTTAATAGGGGGGGCATATCAATCCTGACCAGAACCATGTACTTGGGGGCTGCTGTGAAGGAAAACCTAGTGAGTGTGGTGGATGCTGCAGTTCAGCTACAGTCAGAGAGACACCAGTCTCCAAAGGGGAGAGCTGGAAAAGAGAAGGAAATTTTCTGGCTGTAGCTCTAATTTCTAGGAGATATCTGTACTGTCCTTAGCGTGCTATAGTCAAAGAATGCTTTGTGCCTGGCAAGGCCATAGCAATCACTAATGCTTAAAAATATTGCTTCCTCTTTTCCAGAGGGGAAAAAAAAAAAAGGCAGAATTCCTTGTAGTTTGTGTGGGTTTGGGGGTTGTTTTGTTCTGGCTCAGCTGCAGAGCTGCGACACCAGAGGGAGTAGGTGAGCCTCGAATAGTTGCTTTCAACAAAAACCAGCAGCAAATAATCACAGCCTTTGCAAGAGGTAAATTAAAACCATCTCCAGCCTGGGAAACATGCACAGCTCAGCATCTTTTCTCCATAAATATTTCCCTGCTGTTGAATCTCTGTAACCCCTTCGGGCCCAGCAGTTGTGCTTTTCCCTGCTAAAGGCAAACCAGCCTGTTCCCTGAGTGGCTGCAGGACAGATTTTGGACCTGTCCATAACTGAGCTCTGTGGCTCTGTCAGAATTTATCGACCTGGACAGGTAAAGAAAGGGTTGGAGTGAAACCAGTCTGGCCTTGCAGCATGGCACTGGGCAGCCTGACATCCCTGTGGAGCAGTTGCTGGCACTGGAGCAGTGGATTTGGTTATTTCCTTGGCTCCCCTCAGGTGTTTCTATTGCTGAAGCAGCACTGTAGCTCCAGAGGGAGGCTGGTCTCAGTTTCTTCTGTCCCCCTTTAAACACGGGGCTTGTCCAGCCCTTGCACACTCAGTAGGGCCACTCAAGAAGCTGGAAGTGTGGGTTTTTCACACTTGTCATCAAAGCTTAGTCCCAGATGGATGATCTTTCCTGCATGTACTTTTCTGCCCAGTCTCAATGGTATTGCATCCTTGTCTGCACTGAGATAATATTCTGTGAGGAATACATGGAATTCTGCTCCGAGGAAGCTGAGAGCAAGCTGCCATAAGAGGGCTCCAGAGCCCTGTTCTTGAGTGTGATCCTTTGTGGAGCGATCTTCCCCTTTTTCTTTATCAGCATGTCCAAGCTGCCTTAGCAAAATCCTCTTACACCTGCTGTAAATACTAGTTTTTGCTGCACTGCTCAGACTGGTTGTGAACCTGGTCTTTTCACTTTAATCAGTACAACAAAAATGAGCATACTACAAAGATGCCTTGAATTAAGCTTATTTCATTGAATAGAGGAAATTTTACTTAGTAAGAGTTTTTCCCTTTTCCTGTTGCAACCATAACCCTGTAGCAGGAGCTGAGTCAGTGAGGCTGCAGGGAGAGGAGGCCTTGAGACCATGTTGAGAGGTTCATCTGTATGCAGGGTGCTGTGTGCCCGTCTGGTAATGAACACAATGAGGCTGGGGATGGGTTTGGGCAGGGGAGGGAGGTGTGTTGCCATGACAATACAATTTGCAATGGATGACTCTTCAGATAAAAGCATCATGTTATCAAAGGAGGAAAAATAGTGTAAAATAACAGCAGAAAGATGGTGTGAGTTCCAGCTTTGAGATGCAGCTTGCTAGAAGAACATGGGGCTGTAGGTGCTAATCCTGGAAGTGTTCTTCCCCTGGGGGTGTTGAAGAGCATTAGGATCAGGCAGGAGCCAGTCCTCCTGTGAGTAAGCGTCCAGCAAGTTTCCCATGCAAATATTTGGATGTGTAGTAATGAGTGCCAGTAATGGCTGAGTGCTGACTGCACCCTGGGAGACACTGGGACTGTGCACTGATAGCCTGGTTACCAGTGAAGATCCAGCTGCCAGTCAGACACCATCAGGCATGGTGCAGATGGAGAACTATTTATATTTCTGTTGTGCCCCAAGCAGGTTTCTCTGTGTTACCACTGTCTGGAGGAGTCACTGTCCCCTGGAAGCCAGAGGCAGTAAGGATGTACTTACAGAGAAGAAGACGGTGAAGTCCAATAGACTAGTCCTGCTGTAGGGGGTTTTTAGCAATCTCCCTGCTGATCCTGTTTAGGTGGACTGTTTCTAATCCTACTGTGAATCCGTGTTAGAGACTGGGTTTGTTTTCAGTCATGGCCAGCATAAGATCTGTTTCTACTTAGCTCTGGTACCTTTTTAGCACAGACTCCAAAGACCACAGTAAAACAGGCTTTTTTTAACTGTCATTCTCTCAGAAGTGTTCACAAGGAGAAACTAAACTTACCCAGTTGCCTGTAATTCAAGATGTGTTATGATTCCACTGGTGTCGCAGCCAGTTGTGTCTTGTTGCGCACAAATAGACGTTCCAAGGAAGGATGGGATAATTAGAAGCAATCCAGTGACTCTTGTGACTGTATAAAAATAACAGGACTTTTTCAGGATGTGTTATTTTTAGGAGCCTCTTGCCAGAAAGGGCTTGTGGGGTTTTGCATCAGAAAACAGTAAGGTGAGGTGTCATACCTGCTTTTTTGTGATTTTTCTTTTTTCCTCTGAGTAAGATGCTGAGGGTCTTGCCTAATGAAATAAATTGGCATTGGAAGTTGTTGGGATAAGTAACACAGGCCACTGGCTTGCTGGCAAGGGAAACATGAGCATCAGGTTTAGCAGTGGGACCCACAACCAGCCAAACAGCAGGAAGTAAAGATCTGATTTAATAAGAATGTGTTTCAAATAATACACCCAAAGAAACCTTGCAGCCTGAAGCTGCGTGATGCCTTTGTGAGCTGTGTTTAATTCAGTGGTTTACTGTGTCTTGGGGAGGAGGACTTTTTCCTGTCCTATAAGGAGACCCTGCTGTAAAATAGGGTGTTTTTCACACTTCTGAAAAGCTGTTCTTCCAAGGGAGAGGTTCCAGATTGGTGGCCAAAACCAAACAGTGCAGGTTTTGTGGGTTATGTTATAGCATATCCTCTTTGTGCTCCACTGAAGTCAAGCAGTAGTGTTTGTATGCTAAAAAAGAGGGGAGAGGGTTGAGGGTCTCAGTAGCTGCTCCCTGTGGCTGCTGGCTTGCACCTAACCTACCACACCAAGCCCTTCCACAAAGGTACTTGTTGGTAGTATGTGTTACCAGAGGCTGAGCTTATGCACCTGAACATGGATAAAAGAAATTCACAATAAATACTGGAAGTGGTCTTGGGTGCTCTACTAGTGGGATTTTGCCTGGAGATCAGTGGGAGACTTTTGGGAGATGTCCAGAGTGAAGCAGCTTGTCTTAAGGGACAGAGCAGTGTTTCCTTTGGGATAAAGGGTACAGAGCCAGATCTTTAGTGTTGTTTGGTTCCCTTCTTGCTGGAACTCTTCTGGTTCAAGGGGCTGGTACTGGTGCTGGGGAGATGCACCAGTCATGCATGTGGGAACCACAGTAGGGAAGAAACCTGAAGCCACTGCAAGTAGAAAGCAGCGATTCTTTGACTTTCTTTAGCCTGATAGAGCTCCAGCTCTGTAGTTGCCTCAGTAATAGCAAACTGCCCCACAAAAAACGACAGTAAATGATGTCTGGGGACCTTAACATGCCCTGTGAGCATTACACTGACTTTTCTCCCCAAACACTGCTGTGCTGACATGATCTGCCCCAGTGAGATCTGACAAAACAGGGTTAACTTTTACTTCTGAACTCATAATCACTTTTGTGGTTTCCACCCAATGCTGCTGCATTGTTTTATGTGATTCTGAAAGTGAAACCAAAGTGAAATTGTCCTGTCAGCTTTTGCTGCTGGTGCATCTGAAATGTAAAGGGGCAGCGTGCTGATGGCAGCCCCAGTGGGTGATTTTTCAGTGCAGGGTCACCTCACCTTCCTCTTTGTGTAAGTGGTTATTGGTGTAAGGGAAAGAGAATGCTTTTTCGTTAAAGGAAAAAAAAAAAAAAAAGGCAAAGTTAATGTTCCTGATTATATAACTTCTGACTCCTCTTATTGTTGGATTGAGCATGTCTGCATTTGAGGTCAGCAATTCAGAATAATATCTGATGGAAGAAATGCAGGAGGTTTGTTAAGCAAACATAAACATGCCATAACTAAAAGGCCAAATGCATTCCTGATGTAAATGAAATTTTCAGCTTGTTAAGCACTGTTTTCCAGCAGATGTTGTCATTAAGGTTGTGTGGAAAGGAGCATGTTGGGTCACCAAGGAAAACGGTGCGTTGTGCATCTGCAGGGCCTCCTGACCGCACCGGAGCCTGGGGCTGAGCTCCCTGAACACTGCCCAGCTCTGCCTCTTTGCTGCCATCTCTTTTTTGTTTCCCCTCCCCTTTTGTCTTCCTTCAAAATGAGCGATCTGTGCTGCTCCACTGTCCGTGTCCGTGCCCACCTGTGTCCCGACGGAAGCGCGAGAAAAACCCTTTAATCCTTATAAGGGGGGACGGTGGTGGCCTCTGGTGTTTCCGGAGTTTTAAGGAAGTCCCTGAAGTTCCTTCTTGTTGACTCCTCTCCGCAGAAATGTGACAGATGGGTCTTTTCCTTTTATGGCCAATAGCCCTGGTTTCCCTTTGCAATAAAATCCTGGGTCACAAGTGGAAGCGAGAAGTGGGGCAGGAGGAAGGGGCTGGTCTGGCCAGCTCCCAGTGGGTGGGGATGGGTTTTGCGACATAGTAAATTCTAGGCTAAAACAAACCAAGTTACAACATCTACCCGGAGGTGCTGGGTTGGTTTGTTTGAGGGGTGCCATGGATTTTCAGTTTTGTTGCTTAAGACAGCAATTAGGATTCGTGATTCCCCTTAATTTCATGGGGAGAAGTTTGTCTGGTCCAAACCCAAGGTGTTTTTCGGAGTCTGATTGAGTCTAGATAGCTCTGATTGAGTCTAGATAAGCACAGGAAGACAATACACACTTCTTTTCTGCAATCACCTTCAGCCTTTCACACCAAGCAGAAAATGTCTTGGCCTGTTACAGATGTCTCAGAATAGTTTTCTTCCTGGACCCTGAAGAGCCATTTTCTACAGTAGTTAATGTGGTCTCTATGCCTGGCACTTGGCACTGGTGTCACTCATTAGCTGAGAACAGGTAATGTCCCTCTCGGTGGTAATTGCAGATGGTGTTGGGAAGCCAAAAGCTGGCTTTGTCAGCCAATAATGTCTTTTACAAATCATCCCTGGCTGCAAATGATTTGATGGATTTGAACCTTAAAAGTGCTTTTCTAATAAAGTCAATCTCCTGTTTCTTGCTACGAAGTGCTTCATCTCCTGTTTCACAAGGTTAATGCAAATGGCTCGTTTGGCACTCAATTTAACTGCTCAACTTTTGGCCAACACTTGAGTTTGGGTTCTTATGTGGCACTTGAGCTCTGAAACTAAGAGGGGGAAGAAGAGTGACTGGTTAGGGGAGTCTGTTGTGATGTCCCCGGGACTGTTTAATTCCAGCCACCCCTCACTGGGTCACTGTGTCTGGTTGCTGGTGTGTGGCTGGGACTTCTCTTCTGGAGAAAGGTGTTTCCATTCCTTGGTGGTTGGCTGTGGGAAGCACAGTGGGGTTTGCTGACATGGAAAGCCTCCCCCCTACGGTTGCCAACTGGTCAGTAGGAGGCTAAACACTTCCCCCCGTGCTGGGGAAGCACTTTGGAAGTGGTTTTCAGTAGCATCCGCATATTCTTCAGCTCTGTTTTAATGATGGTGTGTTTGCGATCACACTGTTTTATTTTTTCCTTCCTCCCCTTGTCTTTACAATAGACATCCTGGGAAAACAAGAACTGGATCTGGAAGTGGCTCTGGGGCTGGGGAAATGGCCGAAACTGGTCTGTTTCTAAATACCTCCCTTGTGCTGCCAAGATGGTTGGTTTAATCTTTTGCTGTCCCACACTCTGCATTTCTCTCTGTGGCCTGTACCTCTCTGAAGATGTCATACCCAACCCTTTCAGAGAAGCTGCATGTAGAGCATAACTTAATAATCCCCACTTTGGATAAAGTAATCCCAAAACACCAGTCTTGATCCTTATCTGCATCCAGCCATACCAAAGTGCTCCATACTCACAGTTATTGTATTCTTTCTTACTGGATGAGTGTAGGAGGAGGGAGTGTGTGCAGTACAGGTGACCAGTGGACCCCCATCCTGCAACAGGAGCTGTATTCCCTGGTGGCACAGGGTGTTAGGATGGCTTTCCTTCTGAACCAGCCAGGATTCTCCCCTCAAAGCTGAGTTGATGTCAGCAATATACTAAATACTCCGGTCTGTTTTGCTGTTGTGATTGGATCGTGGCAGAAATGACTGTTGCTACTTGGGAATGACCAACTGGGTCTCGAAATGGATCCTTGGAGATGAGGTGGGTTATGCTTTTTGAGGGGGGGTTTGGAGGGTATTTTTCTTCTTTTACAGACGGCAGGTTTTCAGTATCTCTGGTTGGTAGACAAGTCATGCCATGACTTGAACAGTGTGCTTAATTAAAGCTGTGTGCTCTGTGAAGCAGCGATGGGGGGGCAGAGGGGAACCGGTCTTTGTGATGGGTGTTTGTGTGTGTAACAGAAGGGGAACTGTTCACTTTGGGATTTCACAACCCAGAGCGTTGCAGCTCTTCCCGTCTCGCTCCTGTTGTGATGGCCCATCTCCTGCACAACTCTGGGACCTCACAAATGTTGCAGGGGTTGGTTTTGGTCTCGTTTTTGCTGCCTCTTGCCCTGTCTCTCATGGCTGTGCGGAAGTGAGCTTGTCGTGCTGCATCACCAGCTGTTGGTCGGGGCTGGTGCAGGTGGAGAGACTCCCTTTGGGGCTGCTAACTCAGCTTAGCTTCAAAGTCTGAATCTCTGAGATGGTTTTTCTCTTATTCCAGAGTGTTTCTGAGCCCCACGTTTAAAAAGAAAAGTGAATTGAAAGGGATTATATGACTTAACTGAAAATTAAATTACAGATTAAGCAGTTCTTCAGTTTAGAAGACAAATGTGCCCTGAATTAGCCTCATTTGGCAGGACATTGCAGCACTGCTGTATTAACCTGCCTGTCCTCCTGCAGGAGTTAAGGCAGCTGATCAGCTTTGGTCAAGATTAGGCTGGGCTGGGGGTCAGCAGGCACTTTGCTCAATGGTCTTGGATCTCTGTATCCCCTCTGCCCTGTCCCTGCCAGGACTGGTGGGTCCTCCCCAGTGTCCCTAGGTAAGGCACATTGCATCGTGCAGGGCCAAACAGCCTTAGCAGGGCTTGACAAACCACCCATAAATTGCAGTTTTGATGTTGTTTTTTGCCACTTCTACACCAAATAGAAACCCAGGCCCAGCTGATGGGTGCTTTAGGTACAGGAAGGAATGGAAACATCATCTGAGGGCTCTGAAAGATGAATCAGTGAGTTGCCAGCACAGCTATTTCCCTGATTAGTTTTCAGCACTTTGTTTTTTGTTTTGATGTATACTCATTTGCTTGATATCTTTTATTTTTGTTATTATTGTTGTTGTCACTATTTTGAGCAGGCACCTGAACAGTTTTTGAGGTGCAGGAGGAAATCCACTTCATGTCTGCAGTGGAGCTTTGGGGTGAGCTCTTCCATCACGCTGCACTTTTCAGTGATTTTGCCTTTGTAGAAGTTTCAGCAGCTGCTGGACAGGCCAGGGGCTCTGGTTTCACCAGGGCCTTATTTTAGCGTGGGGAATGAGCTGCAGATGACTCAGTGTCACGCTGGGGAACGTGGAAGATGGAGGTTAGCAGTTCACAGGGCCGTTCTCGCTGCTCTGCCATAAATACTGTCGCTATAAATACCGTCCTTGCAGGGCTGGCTGCTGGGTGGCTCAGCTCAGGGGTGCAAACCTGTCCTGTCTGCACAGAGCTCTTGTGGGGAGCAGCAGGTTAGAGGTAACACTGTGCCACACAGGCATTAAAACAATAAATCATCTGAACGTTGAGATTTCAAAGAGGCCAAATACCAGTTTGCCTTCTGTTTTCTTCATCCTTGCTCATTCCCCAACTTTTTTTTAATTTATTTTTGTTTGCTCTGGACAGTTAGGAACACCTTACTTTGGGGTTTACCCCTTGTTTGGGTTTAATTTCCCTGGCAAGGCAAGCTGTGCTTGCCCAGTTCCTGAGGGTGGATTTGTACCTGAACCAAAGCTATTTACCAGCATTGCTCTCTTCAGTTCACATTTCCCCATCCCTTGCTGGTGTTGTGATGGCCTGGAGTCTGAACTTGTGCTGTAGGTAGAGAGTACAGTTAAAGAGGCTCTTAATTGAAAGTGAAGTGTGTTAATGCTGCTAAATTACCATCAAAATTGCCATATTGCAGAGACTCCTTAAAAGTGGTTGTAGGTGTGTTACATAAACCTGAGTCTCCACGCAACTGTTGATGGAGGAGAGGACATCTGTAATGGAGCTCCTTGTGCTGATCCTTTTGTAATACAACAAAATCTGGGAGACAGTGTAGGGGGAGAGAGAACCACAAAAAAAGGACGGATCTGGAGGCGGCTCTCTCCACTTCCTGTTACCCAAAGCCCTGGGTAGGGATTTGTGTCTGGGGCGGGGCGATGGAGAGATTTGTTTATCATGTGGTGGTGCAAGAGGGAAGTTTCAAAATTAACTTCAGTAATTGTTCCTTCTCTTAGTCTCACAATGCATTGTTAGCAGGTACCCCTGCAAATAAGATACCTTGCTTTTGTTAGCCTTAACCTTATTGGCATCCTTGGGTGCAACCCCTGGAGTGACCCTCCGGGAGATATCCTTTAAAAATCAAGTCTCGTCTTGAAATCTAAATCTGTTCCTCTCCCAAGGTCTCTATTGTTTCCAGCAGCTCCACAGTTACTTAGCCCTGCTAGATTTCATCATTTAGAGTTCCAGCTATTGGAAGCAGCATCTCCTTTTGGTGTGAGATTGTGCAGAGGATTACCTGGATAACCTCCTGGATCTCTGCTGAATGGGGTGCGGGAATCTGCGCTGGGGGAGGGCAGGAGGGGCAGCTGCTGAGGCTTTGAACTCCTCTGCTGGTATTTAATTATTTACCTTGGCTGGGAAGGCAGTAACTGTTATCTGTAATCAGTCCAACAGATCTCAAAGCTGTGCTTGACAGCTACAGATGTGTTTCCAGTAGCATGTGCTGAGTTTCTCTTAATTTTTTTCCCTGGGAAGGAGCAATATGACCTCAGATACAGTGATTTAGCCAACATCTTCTGTGTGAGGTCCCAGGCTAGATTTTAACCTGCCTTTATAAAGTAGCCAAGCAGTGGTTTCCTCTACCTGCAGTGCAGGTGGGCTCAGGTTGGTGGGTCACCCACCACCTCTGGGTAGGTCGCAAAGCCATCCACCCTGGCCATACCCAAACTTCCCGGTGTGCTGAGCTGGAGAGAGGCTGTGTGTGATACCAACCTGCTCAGGGCAGGGGACTAGCTTCTGAAAAAATGTAATTCTGGGGGGAGAGCTTATCCTTGTGAGAAACACATGTTCCTCAGCTCAGGAGAAGGGATCCTGGTGCAATGGATGTGTGATGCAAACACATTTTAATGTATTCTTCACACCCTTGGAGCTTGAGAGAAAGTAGCTTTGAAACAAACATACTTCTTTATAAACAACCCAGGTAAGGAAAAAACAAGTTCAAATTAATAAATCATGATCTTGCTCAGTGAAAGAGCTGTTTCATATTACTGTATGAGTGTGAGATGAACAAGCAATTGCTTGTTAGCACCATTTCCACCTCTGTGACCAGCCACAGGGTCATACTGATGCTAAGCAGCATTTCTTGCATGAAGCTGCAGATACTTTTACTCTATAGTTCTCTAACCACTGCACCCAAACCAGCAGCTGATCTGACCTTTTAAAGTCAAGCTCTGGGGAGGGGAAATGATGGCTTTGGTTTGGTCTGTGTGTTTCAGGAACTTCTTAATTACAGATACAAGATAGTCCTACTGACTTAGGCAAGAGGTGAGAGTTACCACATGTTTCTGGTTCTCTGATTCTAACAGATGATCCAAACCTTTGTGGGAACCAGCCTGCAAGCACATTTCTGAAAGGAAAAGGGCACTGACCATCTCCAGTGTCTTAGAGATGGGGCGGGAGTACAGTATGCTCAGTTTAACAAGAGTAGGCAAAGCAGGAGACCCTGCTTGGGGCCATAACTTGTTGGTTTTAATATATGGCCATAAAAGCTTTAACCAGCCTTCTTAAAGGTAGAACTCCATGATCTTGGAGGTCTTTTCCAACCTTAATGATTCTATTCTGTAGTTCTTGGTGGGCGATGGATATAAGTGCATATTTTCTTTATCAAGCTTTTAATTTTCAGTTGCTCTTAGGTCTTTGTTTTTACACCTTCTCACAGCCTAGTCCAAGCTTGTACCTCTGTTATTTCTCCCTGCGACTTCTCCTCTCACAGAACAAACTGTGGCCATGCTCAGGAGAGGAAAGCTCAGTTTTTCCTGGGTTTCTCTTGGCTGCTGCCTCTCCCTCCCCCTCCTCCTCCTCCCCATCCCTGTGGTGTGAGCAGCCGCCGCTGAGCGGCAGCGCTGCCCGGGGAACAGCCCTGCTCAGGGACCCTGCTCGGCTCCCGGGGGAGCAGCAAACCCACCCCCCGGCACCCAGCCGTGCCCTCCCAGCCCCTTGCTTTGCATCCAGGCACAGCGTTCACTCCTCCACAATGCCTGGATTTTGTGTGTTTGGGGTTGGTACCTGCCAGCAGCTCCAGGACCGGAGTATTCCTACAGGAGTTGGTGCCGGGCAGTGGAATTGGGGTCCCACCTCCCTGTGCTCGGTGTTTGTACATCTCTAAAGAGGGGTCTCTCACCCAAACGGATTGTCTTGGTCTGGATTACAGCCCTTTGATCCCAGCTTAACATGTAGGAAATCCCAGAAACAGCCCTGAAGGAGCGTGTTCATGAGAGCTTATCCATGCTTAAAGGTTGTATTCATTTAGCTACTTTTGCATCCATTTTTAGTTAAGGTCTGTGCAGCTTTGTGGACAGCAAGACTCTGCGGGGAGGAAGGCTGTGTGGTTCTTTGTTTTCCCATTAACTCATCTGGTTGGGAATTGCAGCTCTTTAATTAAACCAGCTCAGTACAGACTGGCCCTGAGGTGCTATTCTAAGACACTTGCACTCACATCTGCTTTTGGGTAAAACTCAGCCTGTCTGAGGTTGGCCTGTGCTATTATGTGTCCGAGAGCAGGAGGAAGCAGAGAATCCATCACAGGGTGTTTCACCTCCCTCCCAGCGAACGTCCCAGCGTGTGCAATCGTCAGAGACCACTGGAGTGTGCACCTCACCCTTCCTGGGGGATGCAGGGAATCGCAGCAGCACAAGGATTTAATTAACCAGCATATGGAGGGCTGAGGGAAGCGCTGGACCCGGCTCAGAGCCACCACTGGGAGCGGAGGGCGGTGCCGACAGCCGGGTCCGTCGCCTGTTGTTGTTTAAGTTGAGCTTCCCCCACCCACTTTGCGTTCTGCTCGGTCAGTAAATGGCTCCGTGTGAACTCCTACGGCACAAGCGGGAATGCCGTGGGCAGCCAGGCGGGATCCGTGTGTATCATCTGATGGTTTTGTCCATGTGGCATTTGTTTGGGTTGCAGTGGGGAAAGCTGCTGCATCTACACTGCCAGCGGTGCATCCAACAGCCTGACGTGGCCAAGAGGACTGGCAGGGAGAAGTTGATTCCTTGGAGTTTAGGATTTCCTCCCCCCTCACCCCAATACGTGGGCTGGACCTTGGAGAGTTATTTTTAGTTGATGATAGATGGGGAAAAAAGTTTAGGCTGTGCTTAAAACCGTGGCATCCATTGGAAGTACCAGCAGAAGTGCTGAGGAAAGCTCTAGGTTTGCATAAAGCACTTCCTGGTACCTTCATTAAGGTGCTGGGACAACTAACAAGGGTGTTGAAGGGTTGTGGTGCAAAAAGCTGAGTGGCCACCCTTAGCCAGGCTGGCCCTGAGCACAGAAAGCTGCTGGCCCTGGGAACAAAGGATCCTCCTGAACCCAAACATGTTTGTGTTAATCCTAGCTGCTTCCTGGCGGCCGGCGAGAGGAAGCGGAGCCGCTGCCTCCAACAGATGTACAGTGAGGAGATTACAGGGTGCGATTAAACACCCTCTCCATCACGTCCTCCCCTCCTCAGCCCGCAGCATTAATGGACTGTCCCAGGCTGCCTGCCAAGCTCGGGCAGATGTAACAGGCAGCAAACACTTAATGTCCCGTGTCCGTGCCTGGTTTGGAGCCGTTTCCTGATGCCAAGGCTTCTGTAAAAATACACCGTCCCTCGCACCGAAAGCGTGAGCTGGGTTGGCTGTACCTGCCTGTGAGGAGTGGGATGGAGAAAGGCAGGAGAGCACGTGGAACTCACACCATCCAGAAATGATGCATTTAGCTGAAGTACTGTTAAAACTAAAACACAGGTGCCCCTACATGAGTACAGCAGGATTTGCTAAGGGACCCAGTGCTGAAGAAGTTGGGAAGGATCTTTATTTTGGTGGACTGACCTGCTTTTTGTCCGCTACACTTGCAGTAGAAGTTTCAGGGCTGGGAAGGACTTGTTCCTTCTTTGTGTGGATTTAAGTGGTGGCTGATATTGCTGTAGCCAGTCTTTGTGCCAAGTGCTGTTCTTCCCATGGAAGTAATCTAGGCTGATTGCAAAAAATCAGCTATTCTACTGGGAGTTTAGGTTAATTAATGTGGTAATGGCAGAGCATGTTCCATTATCAAACAGAAAGCTGGTTCCAAAATAAAAGAACCCATTGTGGAAATTGTAGAGTTTGGAATTGTCCTTGTGTGAGATGTGCAAAACTCTCATCAGTCAAGTGGATTGGATTTGACTCAGTAAAAATTAAAAAAAGTCACTTTTCTTGGATGAGGGCTGTAGCCTCAGTTATGGCACCATTGTCTGAACCATGGGCAACTCTGTGCAGAGAGGTCCAGCATGAGTTTCTGTAACCACCAACAATGTGCCTTTGTTTTGGGAAAAGCTGCATCAAGTTCTGCTAATTACATGTGTATGGCCCATATTCCCCTGCCTGTGCTCCGGAGAGGATGTGGCTCAGTCAGAGGCAGCACCAGGTGACACTCAGGAGTCAGGGAGCCAGGGGAGCATCCCCTTCGTGGGGTGCACTGGCACAGGCAGAGCTGCCTGCGGGTTTGCAGCTCCTCGAGGTCAGCACAGCTTGGGAGGGATCCCAGAAATGCACACAGCTGTGACAGACCCGCTGTGCTGCAGGCACAGGGAGAGCCGGATACCTCCTGTCACACCATCCCAGGAATCTACATGGCTGTGCCTCTTCCCTTTCTCCTTGCCTGCAAAGAAATCCCTTTTCCTGAGTGCAGGAGACAACTGTTTGGCAAACAACAGCAGCCTCAGCTCCAGGGAGAGCATTTTTCCCAGTGGCTGCCAGGCTGGGGGCAGTAGCAAGGTAAAGGGAATGACTTGGGACGAAGGTCTAAGTGGCACCATCTGCTTCAGAAGGGCATAATTTCTAATTCGGCAGCAGAGGAGGCTCCTGGAGTTAAGTAATTGGGAATAGCAGGCTCCTGGCTGGAAAGTGTGCCAACCCTCCTGGCAAAAAGCTGTTAAATCTCTGTTGCTGACGTGTGAAAGCGGTTCTGTGTAACAGGGCTCCAAAGGCTGGTTTTAACCCTTGCTGTACGTAAAAAAAACAACAGAAGGCGCTTTTGATCTTGGAATGGCATGTGGCCAGGTGTTGGGAATAAAGGGGGAAGGTGGGTCTTTATCAAGGTATGTGAATAGTCTGATCTCCCGTGCTCCCAACAGCCAGATGTGGGCTGCCAAAAATGCATACAAAATGGTGCCTGTTTTAACAGCTTCAGCAGGAAAACACAGGGCGTGATGAATGATTCATGAGGATCAGTAGGACCAAGGTATTTACTGCCCCTTAAAACCAGTGTCTGCCTGCCAAGGGGTGCATTTGCAAGGTGAGTGATCACAAAATCCTCTGCTGAGCTTTGGGGACCGAGTCGCACACTTGGCTCTGCGCTTGCTCCAGCCTGGTCTGCAAACACATCCAGCTCAGCAGCCAGGACGAGGAGCCTTTCATTCTCCAGATGAAAGCACGAGCTGTTGGGCATCTCCCAGCGAGCACAGATACAAACAAGTCCACATTTCACACTCCCCCCTCCTGGGGTGGCTTCCTTGGAAGCTTTGGCCTCCATCCTGTTTGTCTGATTCGCGATCAAAAGAGTGTTGCTGCCTACGTGTGTCTTGGAGCAGTTTCTTCTATCCTGTCTCATATAGACCGTCCAATTTCTTCATTAAAATAAAATGAAGGTCATGCATTCAAATAAGATCTGTCTCTGCAGTCGTTGTCCTTTGCTGATAGTGAGACCAGGGCTGGGCAAAGTTCTTCTGGAACCTTCTTTGGTGAGCAGGGGAAGAGAACACTGCACGGCCATATGGGTTTTCCTGCCAGAGGGAAAGTTGGATCTAAGAGCCTGAGCCTCAGCCATCCTGAAGATAAAACAGTTGGATTGTGAAATGTGTACTTTTTTCAAGTTTGGTCTGGATGTTTTTTAATCTTCCTCAAATTAAAGGAAAAACCTCGTTTGACCCAAAACAAACTTAAGTTCTTTAGGCAGCCAACCAGAAAATCAGCTCTGTCCCAGTGTTGGTCCCTTGCCTGTTGTGCCTCCACAGCATTCCTGCTCCATGCAGCTTTACCAGTCCCAGAGCAGAGAGCCTTGTTGCTGGAGAGTTTGCAAGAGCAAGAGAGTTCACTCACTTACTCTGAAGTTTAGTTCCGCTATTCTGGTTAAATTCATAAATATTTGTTCATGTCTCACCTGTGTTTTATGGATGTTTGTCTGTATTCTGCCTTTTTAGGCTGTTAATCATATAAACTGCTTCAGCTTTATTTTATGAGGTTTTACAAAACATTTTATTTATATATATATATTTGCTGTATGCCTGGTGAAGCAGAATTTTTGATGCAGCTACAAGGTTTCCATTGCCTGTGGAACTAGAAGCCCTTTATATGAAGGAGGTTTCTGGTCAGGAAACAGACGAACTTGATGTCCTTTAGCACCACATTTTCACCTCTGCAGTCTCCTCTGGGTTGTAACCAGTGAACCTGGTAGCTGTCCCATGAGTTTTAGGTGAGATAGGATTTATGGATTCATTTTGTATCCATTTTCTTGCTCCTTGAAAAGACCCTTGACTCCAATTATTTATGGACTTACTCTGATCTCCTGCACAGGACCTCTGGTCTCCTGCAGACCTCTGTACCATACTCAGCCCCGTCTTTAACTGAGAACCTGCAGCTTGAAAAGGGAAGAGATGGGATTTTTCCCAATTCCTGATGCCGTTAGTGGTGTGTTGGGTCTTTTCTTCCTTTAATGTTTGTTATCCTCCTCAGGAAACATGTCGGAAGTGCCAGGGGCTGTGGAAGGAGCACATGAACCTCACCTGCGAGCAGCTGGCTGAAAAGGATGACATCAAATACAGGACATCCATGTAAGTGAACTCCACAACCAGGGAAAAACAGGGCTGTGGGTGGACTGGTAATCAGAGTACACTGGGCAGTGGTGTAGAGAGGGTGAGACAGCCCACAGGCGCTCAACTTCTGCTGGGTGTCACCACCTTCTAGCAGAGAGGTCCTAGGGGTGTCAGAGCCGAGGGGTCAGACAGCTCCCAGGATGGGATTTCTGTCTGAAAAACACTTGGCAGCAGATCCAGCAGGTAATTTGAGAATGTGGGAAAGTTGTCACCAGCCCAGCCTGCTCCTCTGGCTGTCCCGGTGTCTCCAGGCTGGCTCCTGGTCCTGCTCAGAGGTGAGAAACCCCCATTAGCATTGCTGGGGGGAGAAGGGAGGTGTTGCACAGAGGCAGAGAAGTGCATTGAGTCACAGTGAGTTGTTATTACCCTTTGAAAATCTGGAGTGGAGACCTGCATGGTTTACTCAGCTGCTGCTTTGTGGGAGAGGATGTGTTTCCTTACAGAAACTTGTCCCTGTTTCTAACCAGTTCGTAGGAATTGTTACAGACTGGAATCATGTTTGGAAATACACAGGTGTAAATCCAGGGTGTTTCCCTAAAATCTTTCGCAGTTTAATTTCTCTTGTTGCTACAGTAAATGACAAAATCTTTTGCCTTTAGGAAACATGGGAAGGTTCATCTGTGGAGTGACATGTCTGGTGCAGCCAAGTGGGACTTGCCCACATTGCCCAATCCCTTCCTCTGATTTAGAGTGTCTGGCATGTGCTGAAGTTTTGAATGGGATTTGAATGACTGTTGTTTGCTGATCTCTCAGTCCCTAATTCAGAACAAAATCTTTACAGATTTGATACTTCTTTTCTCTGCTACTCCTTTCCCTGTAGGAAAGAGGGGTGAGAGGGAGGAAGAACGAGTTGTCATGTCCCTAATAAGGAAAAAAAATACCAGTTTCAAAACCTTCAGCAGAATGTTGCTGTGCACAGATGAGCCTAACTGCCTGATACAATAAAAACTTCCTTTTAGAAGCCCAGCATAAGGAAAGGGAAGCGCAGCTGGGGTTCAGGCCAAACTTCCTGCCTTGCTCAAAGTTTCCAAAAAAAAATCTGCATTGACAGCATCCTGTTGAGTAGAGGAGGGAAGAGCAGCTGCAGCTCAGAGGAAAGTCAGTCTCAATTTGGGGGTTTTGTCTCTATTCTTAGCAGGTCATGCTGGGTATAACTGCATGGGAGCTTTGGGTGGCTGCAAGGCAGGGAAGTTCCCACCTCACCGTTCCCTGCTCCTCTGCTTGTGCTGCTGGAGTAATTTGTGGGGCTGTGATCCTCAAAAATTCCTCCCTGCTGTCTCCCAAACGTATGTTGACTTTGCAGGTCCACTGAAGTAGCAGGGTGGAGATGCCTGGCTGAGGATGATCCTTCCCCACTGCCAGGCCAGCCAGAGAATGGTGCTTCCCCCCATGAAAACACACTGTCTTTGCTCTTCTGTCATCAAATTTCACTTCTAGGTTGTGAATTAAAGTGTAACATGATCTCCAGCGGTCAGGAAATTGGCCCTCAGGATGATAATTTATATTCCTACGTCTTTTAATTAAATGACCGAGGCTTTCTTCCATTTCTGTGCCAAAATATTATTGCTGCGAGCTGAGCCTGTGCGGGAGCGCGTGTCTGTGCCAGGATGTCCCTTGGGAACAGGGATTGTGCTTTGTCCTGGATTCCCACTCATGCTCTGCTACAGTAAACCCATCTCTTAAACCCAAAGCAGCAATTTTCCAGTTTTCTGGAAAATTTTAGGAGAGGAGGGAAAGCCCAGTCTCTGTGGGGAAAGATGTGACTTATTTTTCACTTACTGATTTAAATTTAACAAAACCCAAATAAATCCAGAGCGGAGCAGCCAGGCTTGGAAAAGAATATATGGTCGTGGCAACTTGTAGCCAGAGCAACAGGCAAACATAAAACTAGCTAGAGGTGACAGCCAGGGGTTTGCTTTTCCTGAACTTTATCTCCCTGGCTGTATTTCACCACAGCCAAGTCAAGCATTCACGTGCCCTTTGGCCCTTGAACTTGCGGCTCAAATTCCTCCCAAGCCAGAGCCTGGTGCTTCGGCTCTCATGGAAATCAGGATTGGGGCTGCAGCCAGGATTGACTTTCTTACACTTATTTTGTACTTGAGTTGTCGTGGGCTGGCTCCAAGTGGAGCTGAGCCCAGACCCCTTTGGAACAGCGCTGGACTGTGGGGATGGTGTAGGAAGAAACAGGAGGGGGTTAAAGCATCGCTGGGACGGTGTAACTAATTTTGCCACAGGCTGGCGAGTCAGAAACCCCTTTGGTAACTCTTCTCCCCCTCCTGCAGAGAAGAGAAGATGACAGCTGCCCGGATTAGGAAATGCCACAAGTGTGGGACCGGCCTGATCAAGTCCGAGGGCTGCAACCGCATGTCGTGCCGGTGCGGCGCCCAGATGTGCTACCTCTGCAGGGCTGCCATCAACGGCTACGACCACTTCTGCCAGCACCCCCGCTCCCCTGGGGCACCCTGCCAGGACTGTGCCAAGTGCTCTCTCTGGACAGATCCCACAGTGAGTAACAAAGGGCTTTTGTCAATGATTCTCACCCCAATTTCAATCGCTGTTCCAACATCACATGCTGAAATATGCGCCTTCCACCAGAGGAAAATGGCTGGGTTTAGCCAGCACAACTTTTTTCCCTTCCCGAGGCAGCTAAAAAACACACTGGTGCATCAGCACAGTCACATCTGACCACAGCCTGGAAGGAGCTGGTGTTGCTTTAGGGAAAACCAGCTCCTGTCAGACACGGGCTTTGGCTGGAAGTGCTCTGAGTGCTGTTCTGGGGAGCGAGGCTTGTGGAAAGAGCTGGTGCTGCTGGCACCAGGCACAGTAGTTGGCGTTGGGATTATTGGGACTCATGCAGCTGAGACAGTGTTGGCATGGCTTGCCATGTGGAGGGAAGGGGAACTGTGTTTTTGGTGCCGTATCATCTGACTGCTGGTTCTGAGTCCCGTCACAGAGATGGATGCATTGGAAAATTGTCTGTGAGACTGGAATTGTAGTGGGGTCCGTTCTCAGGGCTGTTGTCAACAGCTGCAAAGGGAGAGCTGAGGCATGGAGTGAGCTGTGAGGGAAGCTGTAGTAACTTAATACAGCTTGTAGCTGTGACAGGCATGGGAAAAATTGCTGCAGTGTCTCTGTAAATAGAGGTCTACAATACCAGAAGTCTAGAAGGAATGTTGGTAGGAGCAGGAGTTGAATTTCCTGATTTCAGCAAAGCTGTAGAGCAACAATGTGGATCTGCCTTCCCAGGGCTTGTCTGAGCTTCCTTTTTGCTAATGTTTCTTTGTCTCGGGCCTCTGCAGTTTTCCAGGCTGCTCCCAGCCCCCTTCTCTGCAGGGGATGTGCACAGTCCCGTGCCTGCACGGAGCCAAGGAAAAGGCACTCTAAATCTCTGCCTTCTACCTGCAGGCTCTTGGGGATCTCCCAGCATGTTGCAACCAGCGTAAACTTCTAGTCCTCTGCTTGCCTGCTTTTATTCCCTGCATTATCCTGTCAAAGTGAGCTGTTAAACTGCACACAGACAGCTCCTTCCAGGCACCCCTGTAGCACTTCCAACACCTGGCTACGTGTGTCTCAGATTCCTGTCCCGCTCCTCCCTGTTTTCCACCAGGATGTGATCCAGGGTTGGCATCCTTTGTTCCCGTCAGGCTGCTGATTGTGCTGGGTGATGGGGGTTGTGCAGAGCCAGAGAAAACATGAGGCCTCTCAAAAAGCTTATACTGTACTTTCAAATAAATAAATAAATAAGCGGCACAAAGAGGCCACTGTCACCGGGCCCTTTCCAGCTCTCTAATTAACCAATGTTGTGGCAAAGAAAAATTTCCCACTGTCAGCACAGAGCTGGCACTGCCTGCTCTTGTAGTTTTTTATTATTTTTTGGATGACAGAGCACTGGTGGGCTGGGGAGGTGAAGTTGGGTGACTGTCCTTGCTGAGGTGCAAAGAGTAACATGAAACTCAGCTGTTGGCTTGGAGCTGAAACAATGGGGGGTACCTGAGTGTATTGTCCTCCTTCATAAGGGGCTTGGTGACACCGTCCCAACCCCTCCTGGGTGATCTGTGCTCTCATATGGGACATGAAAACAGGAGTTATCCTGGTAGGTGTGAAGAGGGGAAAGGAATTTGAGTCGTAACATGAGGATTTGAAAGAGCAAAGGACTGTTGCATCAGGAGTGTCCTGTCCAATGTCAGGGATGATGTCCACCCAGGGGGTGACCTCTGAAGGATCTGGTTTGGGTCTTGCTGCCTATTATTTACAGCAAAATTCAAGTCTCTTTAAAATAGGAAACCTTTGTTCTTTTCCAAATGTTTAATGTTATCCGAGTCTGAAATGATTCTTGTGAAAGTATAAGTAAAACCTATTCATTAGCTTGGGTTAAAAACAAATTAAAGACAGTCCTCTAGGAACAGCAGCATCTGTTAGTCTTTGTCTCAAATGATCTTGAGAGAGTAAAGCAAAAGCTTCAAAATTTCCCATAATTAAAGGTTAGTTAAAATCTTGTCCCTACGCTGTAATCAGGCTGGAGTCTGATTTAAAAGTATCGGTGCAATATTCGCTGGCTCTGAGACAAGCTGCACTTGGGCTGTGGGCAGCAGCTTCCAGGGGGCAGGCAGGAATTGCTTAATCACTGCATTTCTTCTGGAGCTAATAGGTGCCCTGCACCCCTGTAGATGAACACGTTCCAGGAGCTTTTCCTGGGAAGTAGCTTGGCCAAAACTCCTCGTGTGCCTGTCCTGCAGTCCGTGTGGGCTCTGGCTCTCCTTGCTGGGAGCTGCAGGAGGGGCTGATGCAATATCGCCAGAGACAAAGCTCAGGAAGGAGAAGTGGAAATAAAGCTATTAGAAAGCATCCAAAGGAGAGCTACAGAAATGGGGAAGGGCCACACAAGGAGCAGGTGAGGTCACTTAGTCTGTTCAGCTGGAGAAGAGGGGGCTGAGGTCAGACCTCATTGGGGTCTTCAGCTTCTTCACAAGAGGCAGCTCCAGTCTCTGCTCTCTGGTTACCCAAGGGAAGAGTGTGAAGCTGTGTCAGGGAATGGGTAGGTTGGATATCAGGGGAAAGGTTCTTCACTCAGTGGGTGGTTGAGCACTGGAACAGGCTCCCCAGGGCAGTGATCATGGCCCCAAGCCTGACAGAGCACAAGAAGTGTTTGGACAACACCGTCAGGCACATGGTGGGATTGTTGGGATGTCCTGTGCATGGCCGGGAGTTGGACTGGATGATCCTTGTGGGTCCCTTCCAACTTGAAATGTTCTGTGTTTGCATAAATTGGCTCTGGGATGCAGGGCCTGTGTTTGCCCTGATTTCTAAATATCTGTAGCAAACCTGAAGCTGCTGTGTGCATTTTAACCAGTTTTTACCAATCCCGTGATGCAATTTGATTAATGCATTGTGGCTGTTTTGGTAAACCAGGTTCAGCTCTCGAATGTATATTTTGAATTTAACTCTCAGTAATATTGCACAGCGGCATTTTTTTGGCTTTAAAGTTTAAGATGTTTTCAGTAAACTCTTAAAACCCTCCCAAAGGCCCATCGTTAAAGTTCAAAGCAGAAGACTAATCATCATGAGGTGTTTGCAATTATCCCTCCTTCTGGTGTTATAAAAAGATGATGTTGAGCAAAGATTGTGTAAAACTTCAAATGCATTAAGGAAATGCATGAAGTGCACGGGGCTGCCTTTAGGATTTGAAAGGGGGGGAAGCTCCCCTAAATTTAGGATGTGGGGTTTGTGGTGGGCTTGGGGGGTGGGGTTTAACTGCTGCAAAATGCCTCAATCATAAGCATATGGTTAATCCAGGGAATTCACAGAAAGCCATCGATACGGAGTGCCTGTTGCTAAAATAACTCTGCATTTCTTAAACGCCAGCGTGTGCTCCATCCCCATGGCGGCCCCCCTTTTCCTGCAGCACTGTGGATGCCCTGTTCCAGTTACAACACAGCCTGCTTTTATCCCTGCTTCCTGCTGCATGGAGGAACACGCCGGAGACAGCCGATGCCTGTTCTTGCTCAGGCTCTCCGCAGCTGATCTGGGAATGATTTGAAACAAAACCCCTTAGTCTTTTGGAAGCCTCTGTCGTGAAAAATCATTTCGAGTTTATTAGTAACGGCTGCGGCCACACGTACGTGGAAAAAGAAAGCAGTAAAAGAGGCAGAAAGGGGGAGGCAGCCGTGGTGAGGCACTTTCTAAAGTAGGGGAGGGGTTGATCAGCCCAGAAATAGTCACCAAGTCTCTTGTTTTCCCTCTTTCAGGAGGCGGCAGCCGCTTTCCTGTGACACTTAATAATTAAAGATAACGAGAAGCACAGGAGATAAAAACAGAGCTTTCAAAAGCTCCCTGGCTGGCACTTTTGTTCTGGGCAGAGGAGGTTTTATTTGGGGGGAGGTTGTCTCTGTGTGACTTGCAGAGCTTTTATCTCCTTTGCTGCTGTATTTTCTCATTCCCAAGGGCAGTTTGTTTCTCTTTAGGCTCTTTCTGCATGTGGCAGGACCCTGTGTGGGTGCTGGATGAGGCTCCACTGCACCAGCATTGTTGTAACAGGCCTCCCTGCCATGAAAAGGTGCCTCTCTTAGCAACCCAGCCCGGCTCCTCAGCTAATCCATCCACAGAGCCAGCCATCCCTTCTGCTGTGATTGGCTCCGTGCTCGCTGCATTCCCTGGATTCAATGGGAGAGGGCTGAAAGGAGAGGCCTCCTCCATGCCGAGATCCTTTCCCAGGTGGGGGATCCAAGGGCGGGCTCCCACACTGACCAGGGGATGAGTGTTTATTGTTTTTGGCTTCAGCACTGGGGATGGCTCCTGCACGGAACATCCTGCCGGCGGCTCTGGGGCAAAGCTCACTCCTGTTTTGCCACTTGAAAACGCAGCTGCTGTTAAATAAGCACGTTTGCTTTTTGCAGTGTTTGCAGATAAAAAAAGGGTGAATACAGCTCAGAGATCCTTTGCATTTTCCTCTTGGCCACCTCCCTTCTCCCGTGATGCAGCGCAGCGTGGGGAAGGGCCGTGCTGTAGCATTGCCCTGCATTTCTTCCCTCACAGAAGAGCCAAATTACATCCTTGCTCCAAAACCACATGGGCTGGCCAGTGCTGAGATGCCCTCAGGGTTTGGGGGGTTGTTCTTTTCTTTTTCTTCTTTATTTCTTTTTTTTTTTTTCCTGACTGTAGGCAAGGCAGCTGACAGGAAGATGACTGTTAACTTGACAAGATAAATCCCCTCGATCCACACAGCCTGTGAACAGGCTATTAAAATTATAATCTAATCCTTTATTAAGGGACTTGAACCCGCTCAGGAAAACGGACACAAGGAGCTTTTGAAATGGTTCTGCAGCCTCCACCCCATGTGATGTTAAATGGTTTCTCACCACAAAACCAGCCATAAGTGTGCTAATGAAATCTTAATTTTTGGTGTGGGTGCTTCACCCCTCGATGAATCTGTCATCTCTCTAATTACTGTGGAATCATAAAACAACCTTTGCTTCCAAAGAATTAGAGGTGTTTTGTAAAATTCACTAAAATAGCACTGGGGCTTGTTTTTTTAAAATTCTGACCTGCACAATATGTATTAAGCAGAACTTGTGGCATCAGCTTTCTTTCAGGAACATCCTAAAATTATCTTGCTGTTTACGTATCATCAATTCTTTTGTTCCCTCTGGGATGTGGATCTTTCTTAAATACTGCAGGTATTGAACTGTGCTGTGTATTCATCACTTGCCAAATTTAATGTCAGCCTCTAAGTAGGAGGGTGCATATTGTGCTGTGTGTTTTTGTTCTTTTGATATTAATGGATACCAGTTTTTCAGAAATACTGATGCAAAAAAAAATTCCAGGCCAAGGCTTGGCATGTGGGATTAAGCGTAAGCACTTCTAAACCTTCCAATGGGAAAATGCACTTTTATCAGCAGAGGAGCAACAGAGCTGATAAGTTCTGTTCTTGGAGATGTGGTTTGTTGCGCCTCTGCTGCAATTTGCAGTTGCAGAACTAGTCAGGAACTCATCATCCTGATCCAGGTCTGTTCCTGGCAGGATTTTTGCGTCCAGGGTGTTCTGTGAGCTGTGCCCTCTGAAACCCAAGAGGGGCTGAGTGGGGACCTCTGGCCGCTGCATTTAGGGGATGTGTTTTATGTTGTCCTTGGGAGTTAGGAGGCATTTTGGAGGTCTGGCAGATGGGGTTTGCTGTTGTTCCATGTTTCCCCTGGTGCTGTGGGAGCTGCAGTAATTGAAGCAGTATCACCCAGGGTGAGGGTGCAGCTGGCTCTGGCCCCGGGGCAGATGGATGTGTCCAGCCCCATCAGGGGGAGGTCAGCTGGTCAGCTGCAGTTTAAACTGGGAGGATCCTGTGCAGTTGTGCTGTTGGTGTGTCCAATTCTCCAGGTTTGTGCAGGACTGACAGGAACTGCAGGGTCATGGGTGGTGGCAGGATGGAGGTGTCCTTGGAAAGCTCCATTTCAAGGGATTAGTCACAGATTTTTGTCGGGAAAGACCTTTAAAGATTATCTCATTCCACCCCCATGCCATGGGCAGGGACACCTTGCACCAGCCCAGGTTGCTCCAAGCCCCATCCAACCTGGCTTTGGACACTCCCAGGGATGGGGCAGCCACAGCTTCTCTGGGCAGCCTGTGCCAGGGCCTCCCACAGGGAAAAATTCCTTCCATAGTCACAGATTAAAGTAACAGTCTTTTTCTTTTTTTTTTTTAAAAGTCAAAAGGCACTTCTGCACGTTTTTAGGCTTCAAGGTGAGGTTTATACCTTGTGTGAGGAAAGGAGATAGGGCGATCTTGCTCAGCTGAGCTTAAAATACATTTCCTGTCCTATAACTAAAAAGAAAAACCACCTTTGAGTACATCTTTTCCAGTAAGTAACAATAAAGTGTGCGTGGTGGTTATGTACATTTTCAATAGCATTGCAAAAAGATGGTGTCAGAAGAAAAGAAATGAAGTCTTAAAACTTTGGTGCCACGCTTTGAGAGCTCTGCTGGGGCAGCAAAGGAGCAGGGGGTGTTTGGTTGCCTGTGGAACATGCCCAGGTGGTTTTCCAGCCAAGGAACATCACAGTCTGAATACTTGAGGGGTACTTAGACATTCCATATAGGCTCAGAAGAGCCATTCTTCAGCAGTTTTTATGGAGATAGAGAGGCTGTAATTAACAGTCCATGGAAGCATCCTGCTTGGAAAAGAAAGAGACATGTCCTGGAAAGTCTTAATTTTAACCATTGATTCACAGAATAATAAAAGGGAGGGGGAAGTATTGAGTTTTTTGCTTTCTGCACATTAAGATAACTTCAGTCTCCCAGGGAAACCTTATCTGGCAGAGGAGGAGGGCTCTTCTCCCCAAGCTTCCCAGGCATTGCTGCTGGACATGTGCAGGACTGTGAGATGGGGACTGGGAAGCTTAAAATAATTTCAGTGTAGCTGCACACATGAAGCACGTTTTGAATTTAATTCCAGAGCACTCTTAAAAATACAGGATATTTTCCATGTTAAGAGCGTTCAGGAAGAAATTTATGTGTTTTGGCAGTGCTGGGATTAGGATGAATAAAACAAAGCAGAGTCTTGTGCCCTGTGGGGTACTTGGGGCTCCGTGTTTCCCTCCTGCTCCACCATGAGCACATGCAGGAGAGCAGCTGGAGCAAACCACCTTTGGGTGCAGGAGAGCAGAGTGCCTGATGTTGTGTGTCATCCAGCAGCTCCTGTTCTCGGCCTTCCTCCCTTGTAACCAACACCAGGGGTGTCCACACACATTCCGGGAGCTTTGGCTGCTCTCTCTGAAAGCACCGGGTAGGGTTTTGTCCCGACAGACACGAAGCTGCAGCAGCTCAGCCCTGCAGGGACTGGCAGGACCTTGGTGCCATCACTGCACATATGGCAGTGCCTGGCACTGAGAGGGAGTTCTCTCCTCACTGCTGACCCTGAGAGCTGTTTTCTCTGTGGTGCAGTACAGAAACTCACCTGAGGCCTCGCTGCGTTATCTGATCTCACTGATGCTCCTTTGAGTTGAGAGAACAGAAGCTGATGAGAGGCAGAAGGACAATCTCAGTTTCTGCCTTGTCCTTGTGTTCTCAGTGAGCAGCAGCTCTGAATATTCTTGCTATAACCTCTAGACAGACATTAAAGAAACATATTGCGATTTATGCCCTTCTCAGAGTTACAGATAAGATCTAAATGGCACCATTTAGCTACTAGAGCCAGGATTTAAGTTGTGTTAATTCCAGCTGTTGGGCCAAAAACTCTACAAGTGCTAGTATAATGTAAATATTTAATAGACTATTGCCATTTAAAAGATTAACAGCTCTTCAGAGGGGTGGAGCTGGATCGCAGTTCTCTGGTTTCCATCAAGTCAATGAATTTTAGTGCTGATCTCCCTGGATAGCTGATCCAAGCCTCTTGGTCCTACTCCACGGAGTGCAGGTTATTTGTGCTGCAGTTCCCCCATCACAGCCTTGCTTTTGGCTAAACCTGGGCCAGCCCCAAATGAGGACAATTCAGCCAAATTCACCTTTTTTTTTGTTTTCTCTGTGCTGAAAAGAAAAACAGCGTTGAGAGAACAGAAAGCTGCTGCAGCAGGAATTATCTTGCTGACTCTTGGTATTCCTGTGATTTCCAGGAAGATGATGAGAAGATAATCCAGGAGATTCAGAAGGAGGCTGAAGAGGAGCAAAGGAAGAAGAATGGGGGTAAGTCCCAGTCTGTAGTTGTGCTTTGGGATCAGACAGGATAGTGGGACCAGCATAGGGTTCCCACCTACTAACAAGTATTTGGATCTGTTCTTCCTGGGAACCCATCTAGCTTTAAAGTGCTGTTGCTGCAGCCTTTTGCTGGGACCGTGGGCAGGCACAGGGCTTGTGTCCAGCTCCTGTGTGGCACCAGTTGTTGTGCATGCACACACCTGTCTCCTCCCCACTTGGTAAAGTAGTTGAAGGGCAGCAAAACCTCTATGCTGTGTTGTGGGGGCCACAGGGGCTGCCCCACATCCCTGGAGAAGGGAATGTTGCCCATCTGTGGGGTGGCAATGATGAAAGGAGCCAGCCTGGAAAGCTCGTGCTGTGCTCTGTGGCACTGGGAGCAAGGGAAGGGCATGCAGGGGTGCTGTGGTGAGCAGCAGGCTCTGGAATGTGCTGGGGGTGGAGGAGGCCGATGGCAAAAGTCAGACCACGGAGCTTGGGGAGTTCTGTTTGTGGGGTGACAGGTTCTTTCTCTCCTCCCTCTGCAGAGAACAGCTTCAAGCGCATTGGCCCTCCCGTGGAAAAGCCCGCGGAGAAGATCCAGAGAATTGAAGTCATCCCCAGACCTGTTCCTCAGAACTTCCACCAACCCCGGATGGCCCCGTACCCCTTTGTGCCCCCCCCCCCCTTCCCACTGCCCCCTGTCCGGCCCATGTACAACAACATCCCCCTCAACATCGGCCCCATCCCCGCTCCCTACGTGCCCCCCTTGCCCAACATGAGGGTGAACTTTGACTTTCCCCAGATCAATGTGCAGCTGGAGCCCAACTTGCCTATGCACTTTGGTCCTCAGCCCCGGCACCGGTTCTGACCTGGTTCCAACAGCACTTAGAGAGTCACTTGCAGGGCAAAGCCACTCCATAACATCGCCCTCTTCCTGCTCCAGCCCCTCTGCATTTGTCCAGCAGCCAGAGGACTCGGTGTCCCTGCACTGCACCCTCTCTGGGGCTTCCCCAAACCTTTGCAATCCAACATTTCAACCTGTGCTGCAACAGGGCTTGGTGCTGCATTTCCAAGGGGTGGAATTCCACCCTGTGTTGGGCATCCAGATGTTTTGTTTTGACAAAGTCTGTTCAGGCAGCTGTTGGGAGGGAAAGTGAGCCTTTGTGGAGCACTGGGATACAGCTGCTCCTCGGGGACTTTCCAGAACTCCTGCCTTCCTGCTGACCAGAGCAGCTGCTGCACAGTCAAGTGAGTCTTTGGAGAAGGGAGGAGAGGCTTGGCATCTGAGTCAGACCTTCAGGAACAAGGTAACAGGAGGTGGCTGCCCTGGCCTTCTGCCTCTGGAGAGGCACAGGGTTGGGGTTCCCATGTTCTCCAGCATCCCTGGACCCTGCTGGCACCTCCCAGCAGAAATAAATTGTTCAAAACCAAGTCAATCTTACGTTTTTAGCATTCCTCACTCTGCAAATGGAGTGAGGGGCTGCAGCAGCCATGCCATTGCTGAGATCTCAGTGGGAAGCCCAGAGCCATCTTCTGTTTGGGGGTGTTAGCAAAAGGCAGAAGATTTGGGCACCCTTATCCTTGGCTGGACTGAACTTTCCCCCTTTGAAGGGCTCAGTTTTTTCCCCCCAGAAGTGGGTGCTCCTCAGCTTCCAAAACGTGGCCTTTGCTTTGCTGTTCTGTGGCATCCCAAACCTCCTCCAGCTTCTGGCTGCAGGGCTCAGGCAGCTGCTGGAACCACCTGGAGCTGAAGCTGTGCCCTTTATTGCAAGAACTGCCTGGGAAACACCCAGATAGAAGTGTAGGCATCAATGTGTGCTGCAGCAGGAAAATTGGGAATGACTCCCATAGCTGTGCACGCAAACACAGTGACCCGGGAGCCCCTGTACCTGAACCCCCACAACCCCACAGGCAGCTGTAGCCTCCTGCTGCAGGAAGCTGGCTGCTTCCACAGCACTAAATAACTTCTGAAAGTGTGTGTGTCAGCTTAATTGGCTTTGGAAAAGCATGTTAAAAGTTAAACCTGAGTATTGCTGGGCTTAGGAAGTGAGGGAAAAGTAAAACTTCCTTGTGAGAAGCAGGGGTTGCAGTGCTGAGCTGTGGGAGGAGAGTGGCACAAAGCCTTTTCCCCACAGCCCTTGGCTGTGCTGTCTGGTACAGGCCCCTTCTAGAAAAGAAAATGGTTGGAGTGGAAAAAAAATCCCTCTTCCCAGGAATGTTGGGCTGGCTTTTAGCAGCCCAGTTGTGCTGTTGTTTTGCAAAGGGTTTGTCCTGGGCTTCATCCTGGGAACCCTCTGGGTGCATTTCTCCTCCTGTTATTCCCCCCCTGTGAGCATCCAGGTGTTTTGTGGGTTTAATGGTTTTTTTCAGGTAATATTCCTTGTCTCCATCTCACAGCTCCTGCCAACCCCCCCCTCCCCATGCTGCTCTCTGTACCCCTGGCATCCCCCTGGGTGTACAGGGAGCGCTGGGCACAGGGTGTTGTTGGGACACTCCTGACAGGAGCCTGGGACAGCATCTGGGGACTGTTGTCCCCATGGGAAGTCTCCAGAAGGGATTTCCATGCCTTTTAGAGTTCAGTTTTTCCCGTTGCCTGTGGGTCAAATGTACCCTGTGGCTGCTCCGCTCGGCTCATCCACATCGTGGTCTCTCTGGCATTAACAACCAGCTGCTATTCCCTTTGCTGCTGGAATTTTTTTTTAAGTTAATTTATTTCTGGGGGATGCAGGAGCTTTCTCACTTGCTGCTCAGCTGGGTTTTAGCCAGGTTTAAGTGCTGCCTTGCACGGAGTGATTCCTGTGGCAGCCAGGAGCAGGGTGTCCTTCTGGATTTGGGGAGGGAGGGAGGGCTGTCACAGCATCAGCAGAGGGTAAGACAGAGCCAGGTCAGAAGAAGCAGGGGTGGCTTCCCCCGATTGAAAGGTAAGCCTGTTTGTGTAATAGCTGAGGTTCTCTGGGCTCAGGGGCTGGTTTGGGTGAGCCCTCCAGGCTCCCTGAGGCGTTTCCCCTTCCCCAGAGGTGTGTGAGGGAGGGGAGTGTGGCAGCAGCTGGGGCACAGCTCAGCTGCCGAATCCATAGCCCAAGCCTAAGGAAATACGATGGTGATCCAGCAAAAAATGGTGGCCTGTTTTTTAGGGATGTGTGGGCATGGAGATCTGAAGCTTGGCAGGGGGGAGTGCAGAGGTGGAGCAGGGGCGGATGGAGAAGCATCAGGCAGAGGCAGCAAGGGGAGGTTGGAGGCTGATCCATCAGGGTCACAGTCCTGGAGGAGCCTGGAGCATGTAGGGGAAGAGAGGACTGCGATTCCCATGTCCCCTGCCAAAGCCAAGGGCTTATTTGTGTCCATGAGAACAAACCAGTGCCTGGGCTGTGCTGTGCAGGTGCACCGTGCAATGGGCTCCCAGCACTGCTCCTCTCCCCGAGCAAACACCCACTGCACCAAAACATCTGCAGCCAAAGCTCAGGGCTGCTCCTCCCCTCTAACCCAGAGACCTCCAGCTGTGGTTTCTGAATCTCTCTTGAATTATTTAAAAAAGAAAAAAGCCCAAAACTTACTGCACAACTACCAGATCCAGCTGTGACCTGGTCTCTAAATCCTGCATCCCATTTCCCTTCCCACAGTCCTTGGAAACACTTGTTAAAAGGTTTTAGAGGTCAAAAGGCAGTGAGGAGGTTGCTGTGCCCAGGCTGATCCCATAACAGGTACTTCTTATGGCTAATTGCAGTGTCCCATTTACTTGCCTTAAAGGTGGAGAGAGAAACTTAGTATTTGCACTTAGCAAAACGTTATATTAAAAGAAAAAAAAAACCCACACCTGTAAAGATGTGCATGTTCTGCAACTTTGTATAACAATAGCTGAAAATAAATAGGTGGTTTATTAAAAAAAAAAAAAAAAGGAAAAAAATCCCAAAAATATTTTTCTTTACATTCTGGTAGTAAACAGTTCTAATATTATGTGTGTAAAAAGTTCCTGTATTATATTGTAATTTGAATTTTTGTAAATAAATTTGTGCACTCTGGCTTTCACCTCTGTGCTTTTGTTGCAGCTGAACCATCGTCCTCCCGTCCTGCCTGTGCCAGCCTGGTGCTGGGATAATGCCAGGGAGTGGGGCCAGATCCCAGCCTGTGCCAGTGAAAACTCCACAGGTCGCAAGGCAAAGCCCATTTGACGCTCCTGGAAGAGCTTAATACGTTCCACGTGCTCCTGAGAAAAGACTGGATGGGGTAGAAAATGGTTTCCAGTCACTCCTGTAAATGGCAACCAGAATGGGGGGAAAGGATAGGGGATTTCCCCTCCTGCAGGAGTGATGGCAAATGTTGGTAAATGCAGAATCCAGCCTTAAGGGGGGAAAAGGAAAGGTGTTGGCAGCTGGGGGAGAGGGGAAGGGTGAGGGTCCTTCCTGCAGCTCCAGAGCCCCTTCCCTGTGCAGGCACCCGCTGCCAGAGCTGGCAAGGCTGCCGTGTGCCCAGGCTGGGTGTCACAGTGAGGGCAGTTGGAGCTGCTCAGCTTTTCCTGTGCTTCCCTGATTTCTCCCTGTTTATAGTCAGGAATGAACTTCCTTCCTTCCTTTGGCCTTTGCAGTGCTCAAACCCCCATCTGATGGCGAAGGTCCCCCCACAGTGTGGGTTTGGGAGGAGCTGGGCAGCCCCCACTTTCCCAAACTTTGCTTTTTCCAAACCAGCTTTACGTTTCTAAAGCCACACAGGAGCTGCAGTGCAGGCTGTGCTGGTGAAGGGTGGCTGCTCTCAGTGCAAGGGCTGGAGTTGGCCCCAGTCCCCCTGTAAGCACGTGCTGCACCTTCTCCTCACAGCCCAAACTGGGGTTGGCCCCACCACCATCACACCTGAGCGGGTTGGGTGAGTTTCATGGCTGGTTTCTGCTGTCTCTGGAGGGCTGGGGGCACATCCCTGGCATCCAGACTCCTCTGGCAGGGCATGTGGGCTGGGCTGGGCTTCCCACCTCCTCCCCTCCTTGGGTCTTTATCTTCCCCTTTGTATTACCGAGCACAGGGGGCTGTTTGCTGTCCTAAACCAGCATCCCATTGCTCTTCCCTCCTGGCTGGGCCATCATATGGAGGTGAAACACTTGAGTCAGGGGGAGAAAAAGCTCCTTGGGGATGTGGTTTTGTTCCTGGCTGGGAGGGCAGGAGAGCTGGTTGGCTGGTGCTTCCCCCTCTCCATCCCTGTGTGACCCATCCCCAAACATGCCCATGGGCTCAGTGGCTTCAGGCTGTTCTGAGCATCTCCAGAGGTGACCCAGCCTCCAGCTGGCTCTGGCTTTCCACCTGCCCCATGGAGATTAACCTGTTGGGCACCATTCCCTTCCCACCAACAACTCAGCCCTCTAGAACCAGCCCCATTTTTGTAAGGCAATTTGGCCCCCAAAGGCTCCACCACCCAAATCTCCGTGGACTCATGCCTCTCATTTAAAGGCCATTGCAGCCCTGACAGACCACACACCAGTTGGAATCCGAATGCAGGTTTTATTTTTTAATTTCATCTTTCTCCATTTGAAGCTATTTTTTTTTTAAGTTATACAAATGGCACTTACAAAAAAATAATAATAATTGGAAAAAAAAAATAATGAACAAACCCAAAACTTAAATTTTCAGAGTGAGATGTTTTCAGAGAGTCACGACACCCGATAAGAGGAAACAGGAGAGATGTTGACCTAGTGTCACACGGGAGAAGCCGGAGCAGGGATTACATGGTTCAAACTGCAACAGGGACGGGGAGGAGGCGACACGGCGTGGGGGTGAAGGCCAGCGAAGGTGTGTGTGAAGTCACAGGGTCACGCAGGGCTTCATCAAGACACTTGGTCCTTCGAGGGGCAGCGTGGTGCCCGGGGGGACACGTGGTGCCAGGGGGGCACGGGCAGCCCCTGGATGTGAGCGCAGAGCCGAGGTAGAGTCCCAGCCGGGATCCCCTGCGCCGGCGAGGGATCCCAGCTCGGAGTGGTCCCCCTGGCAGGGGACAATCGCTCGCTCTCCCAGCTGAGTTTAGCACCAAGCTCCTACGGAGGGAGTCCCTCCTCATGGCTTTAAGGCTGACGAGCCCCTGCCTGGCCTCCGGCAGAGGGACCGGCCCTGGTTTGGCACGGCAGCGATGCCGCGAGCACCCTTGGCGTGGGCTGGGACCAGCACTCCCCCCCTGGAGGGGGCCCACGCAGGAAAAGGCTCCTTGGTGTGTTTGCAGGGAGCAGATACTGGCCCTGGGAAGGCCCCAAAGGATAAAGTGCCTTTCAACACCCTAAGGAACACGCAGCATCACCCGTTACAGACAGCGTTAAACTCTAATGCAGACCTAGTACAGACAACAGCTGGTCACACAGTGCCATGGAGAGCATATATAAATAGAGACTAACAAAAATACTGTTTTGGTCTTTTTTTCTTTTTTTTTCCTTTTCCAGTAGGGTTGCAATTCATGAGAGCCCAGCCCAGGTGCCCTGGGGGTGGCGGGACCAGGAGCTGCCCCCTCGGGGAGCCCGCAGGGAGGAGCGGGCGCTTCCTAATTCAGCATTAGGTGTTCAGTGATTTCGCTTCACTGTTCCAGTATTTTACGAGAGAGAAGAAAAACAACAACAAAAGGTACTGAGCAAATACCACTGTGCAAAGTTTGCTAAGGAACTTTTCTATTCTGTAAACCAAAATCTGCAGTTTATGCTTCCAGCCACCGCCCCAGGGAGGTCGCGTCGGCCAGCCGGGCTCCTGCCGGGACCGAGGCCCACGGGAGGTGGGCTGGATGAAACCCCCACCCCGGCACGGGCTGGCTCTGCGTCCCCCCACGCCCTCCCCTCCAGGCACAGCAGCAGGACCAGCCTCAGGCCAGGCTGGACCCACCATCAGGGTCTGGGATGCTCCTCCAGAGCCAGAAGCACGAGGAGGGGCAGAGGGACACGAGGAGCGCAGGGCTCTATGAGATGAAAGGCTGAGGCTTTCCAGACGGGATCACCCTAAGGAATCATTTCCAGGTGTATGGGGAGGGGGCACCTTGCTGGCCCTTCTGCAGGGATGTGTGCCAGCACACGCCAGCCCCGTCCCCAGGGATGCTGTGATATGTAAGGTCACCTCTTACGGCTCATCTGGGGATGGACCTGCCCCGAAAACCAGGAGGGGAGAGAAAGCTGCTGAGCCCAGCACTGTCACTCTGCCCCTGGTTGGAGCTGGGCAGGATGGGAGGGATGCTCCAGGGGACACTGAGCACAGACTGAGGCAGTGCCAGTGCTGATATGGCAGAAGTGAGCTCAGAGGTGATCTTATTCCCTTTTTTCAATCAAGGAGAGGATAATCCACTACCTAAGGTGATGCTCAGGGCCAGGAGGGGGATACGGCGGTTTCCAAGCCCAGGGAGACAGGGATGGGAGGGATAGAGACAGACCCTTCTACAAAGCTATAGGCAGGCTGCCCCACCACTTTTCCAGTTCTTACAGGGATTTACGGAGACCCACCTCCCACACAACGCACCAACTCTACGGCAGGAGGGAAGGGCAAGCCAGTCTGAAAATCCTGTTACAGAGAGGAGAATTAGAACCCAAAGGAAAAGAGGACGGAGGAAGGGAAAGAAAAGTTGGCAACAGGAGGTACCCTAAAGTGCATTAATATTCCCAGAGGGTGGAGGCGTCAATGGCGTCAGCTGATGCCTTGAGGACCCCGGCATGGTCCCCCTTCAGGTATTTGCCATTGATTTTGATGGCAACTTTGTTATAGTCGCAGAACTCAAAAAAGAAGTCCACGGGGGTGTCGCTGCTGCTGGTGACGGACGACTCGTTCCCCACCATCCAGTACTTCCCAGTGGTATCTGCAGGAGAGGGGACAAGGCGGCCTCGTGAGCCACCACGGGGACCCCAGTGGCCATCACCCCAGCCCACGGCCACCCCCAGGGACTCACCCTTGATGTTGTAGGCGCCGTCGTTGAACTCCAGCTGGAAGACGTCGTAGGAGGAGCGGTTGGAGTCCAGGGTGCCGGTCACCTTCCGGCAGCCGATGAAGCCGTGCTCGCCACGCAGGACGATGATGGGCCTGTTGATCAGCTTCATCACGAAATGCTCCGTCTCACCTGTGCCAGGAGGAGAGGGGCTGTGAGAGCAGCCGAGACCCCGCGGCTGGCAGGCAGCAGTGAGGAGGACGGGCTGTGCCCCCCACCCATTTCTCACCCGCCCTGTGCCCATCACACTTCACATGGAACAGCCACCAAGAAAACTTAGTGCCCGCATCCCTGAGCATCACCTGGAAGAAGAGCCTGGCTCAGGGAGGGGACTTTTTTCACCCCCTGCTGCCCCAGTGCGGGGTGGGGGTCCCCAAGGGGGTCCCTTACCCGCTGTCTCCATGGAGGCTGCCAGCTGCCCGTTCTTCTTTGCCGTCACGTACTTGCCATTGGCGGCTTTCAGGGTGATGCGCTTGTCGCACCACTCGATGTCGAAGTAGCAGCTCGCGTTCCTGCAGGGCAGAGGGGGCAGTCAGGGGGCTGTGACAGATGGGGACCCTGCCAGTGCCACCCTGCTGGCTTGGAAAGGGCCACGGCTCCATCAGGAGTCCCCGATTCGATCTGTTTTTGCAGGATGAACCACACTGTGGTGGCCGTCCCGCTGGGAAGCCCTTGGCCCGCAGGCAGGAGGCAGGCAGGCAGCCAAATATGCTTTTGGGGTTTCCGCCTGGCTCTCAGGGTTGAGCTGCAGGGAAAAGCATTTCGACAGCCCCAGCCAGCCGGGAAGGATTGCGTGACCCCGGGGACTTCCCGAGCATCGTGGGCGGCAAGCCCCAACCTGTCCCTGCTTTCTGGGGAATGCACTGCCTCTGCTGGGAAGCGTTTTGGGGTGAGCACCGAGGCCAGAAAATCCCCCTTGGGAGATGCAGAGGGTTCCCTGCGGCCCAGGCATGGCCCTGCTGGGGACAAGGGACTCACTTTGTGGAGGCGGTGGACTGGATGCCCCCGTTGGAGGTGAGGGTCCAGTACTTCCCAGTGTAGGTCCGGAAGGCGCATTTCTTGGTGTCCTTGTTGATTTCCAGCTGGTAGGTCTCCTGGTCACCCTCCTCGTCCTGGTTGGCCGAGAGGTCCATCCCTACAGGGCAGAGGCAGATGAAGGTGGGGGTGCCAGGCTGGGGGGGACCACAACCCATCTCCAGAAGTTTCAGGTTGGGGGCAAGCCAGGAAACCCAGCTGAGAGGGGCTCCTGCTCCCTGGGTGAGCTTTGGTGACTCCAAGACCCCTCACACCGATCTCCCCTTTGGCATTTTGGGTTCAAATCCCAGTTTTCATTCGGCTGCTTGGTGTCGTGGCCTTAAGAAAGGGCTGGGCTGAGCTGAGGCAGCCGTGAGCTTCCACTCCTGACTCTCCAGCTCCATTATGATGAAGCAAAGACAAATGTAGATATTTCATATGGAAAAGGGTCGTAGTTTTTCCCAAAGGTGACAGCCAAGTTATTCAACCCATTAGCAGAGGCCACTGCAGCACCCATGAATCCCAGCTTGTGGCGTGTTAAAGGACCGTGACACCATTTTTCATCCACGAGTTGTCACAGCCCGCTGGGGCAGTGAGGTGTGCAAGGACAGGAGGCTTGGGAAAGCCCTGGGGCAGCCAAGCCTTTCCCTGACTGCCCAAAACCATTGGCACCAGCCTGTTCCCCAGCTCTGCCAGGCAGGATGACCCATCCCTGCCCCGAAGGGGTCGCAGACAGCATTTCCTTGGCAGAGGTGGATGTGGCCAGTCCTGGGGCCACCACCAGACCCACGTGCCACGTGCACATCCAACCCAGGCACTGAGCCCAAGGAAACCTGCTTAGTCAGGGCTTGTGGGGCCAAATGTACTCCAGAGCTCTCCAACTTGGTGGCTTTCTGCCTAAAACCATTTTGGGCATGTGAATCACAAGCCTAAGCTGGAGCCAAGCCAAGAGGCTGAGTGGCATGCTGGATTTTGGGCAGGGAGCTGGGGTGGAGAGCTGAGCCTTGCTGCTCCCTGCCTATCCACAGCCGGGATGAGGGGACATGGGTCCAGTACCACCAGTACTGGTCTGTAATCTGTGAGAGGAGCCCAGGGATGGCAATACAGATTGTGCCCTAATGGAACCAGGAATTTTCCAGAGCAGAAGCACGCAGCAGGTGCTGACCCCCCTGGGGAGGGACCATCTACCTCCACACACCAACCACAGAGGTGCCTTCCGCCAGGTCTTCCAGACACAGCAACCTGGGGCTCCCCATTGCCCATCCGCATCTCCAATCAGGTATCCCCATCCAGGCACCCAGGAGCATCCTCTGCTCTGCACATCAGTCTCCCACCTTTCCCAAAGGGATCAGACTTTGTTCCCAAAGGAATCAGGCTTTGAAGGCTTTGCTTTGTTAGCTGTAATCTTATGTCCCACATCCAAACCAGCCTATGGCTGCCACCCTGTTCTCAGCATCCCCTCTCTCGCCAGGCATCCTCCATCACCTTCCACAGCTCCTATTCCTGGAAGTGTTCCAGGTCAGGTTGGACATGGCTTGGACTAACCTGGTCTACTGGAAGGTGTCCCTGCCCACAGTCGCTTCCCTACCCAACCGTTCTGTGATTCCAGGATTCTCCTGATGGACACAGAGCCACGCTGGTGCTTCACTCCCTGGGGTATTTGGGCAGCACAGGGGGCAGTGGGTGCTGCATGGCCACCAGCCCCAGCCCCACTGACCCTGTCCTTGACTCACACAGCCATCTCACACTCACCACCTCCCGGAGCTGCCGGGGGCTGAGCTGGTGGTTGTGGAAACATTTGGTTTTGATTTTGCATCCCGGCGTCAGGCAGCTCCAGCCCCAATCCAGAGCCATGAAACAGAGAGAGGGGCTCTGCTGAGGCTCATGGGGTGATTGGGCTGGAGGAGGGAACACTCAAGGCTGGCAGCACCCCTGAACCCCCCAGAGCTGTCCATGTGTTTGTGGGGGAGGAGTGGGTGGTGGTGCTCCACATCACTGCACATTTTGGGGAAGAACTCACTGCCCTGCAGGGATCATGCTGGGGAGAGCCAGGGGGCTGCTGTGTGCCACAGAGCAGGATCAGATGGGCTGGAGACAGGACAGGGAGTGCCAGGAGCCTCCAGACAGTGTCCCCTCTCCCCAGAGACCCCCCCACCACAAAGCACAGAGCACCCACCACCTTCCCCCACCCCACTCTTGTGCCATTGCCAGTGTTCTCCTGCCATTTCCCACACTCATTGCTGTGAGGAGGTTTGGCTTTCCCTGTTTCCTGGATGGGCCCAGCAGCAGGAGGGTCTCCCACCGCCCCCTCCCCAAAAGCAGCACAGGGTTGGGTTACACCAGCTCAGCAGAAAGGAATGCAGCCACGGCTGGGGCAGGAGGAGGCTTCAAAGGGCTGGAACTGAGCTGGAGCGGGACGGCTGGGGACTCAGAGCCGGGTGGGATGGGGGAAACTGGAGGAGGCACAGCAGGACCCACAGAGATGTCCCCGTGGTGGAGGACAGGCTGTCCCCCCAGCCACCCCCCTGCTGTGGCAGCCCAGGGCTGTGGCAGGGAGCCGTGTCCCATCCGCTCTCCCGCAGCGCCCGGCCCAGCCGCTCCCACCGCAATCATGGATTAATTAACGCTCCTGGTAAATTTACAGTCTGGAGCTGGCACCGCTCTGCCTGACCTTGACGAAGCTGCTAATTACAGCTGGAGGCGGGAGGGGGGTGAGCACACGGCGGTTCTTTGGGAGGTAAGTCTGCACTCCCCAAAATTCCTGGCATGGGACGTCCTCCAGCTCCGTCTGCAACATGGGTTTGCTACGGGGATCCTGGGGAGGATGCCGGAGGTTGGAGGTGGGAGGGCTGAAGAATGTGTCTCCCCATGGCTCTCTAGTGCCAAGTCCCTGGGCTCAAGGTCCTTGGAGAGACAGAGAAGGGCAATGGGGTGAGCCAGCAATGGGGCAGGAATGGGCTCCCCAAGTCCTCAGCTGCCAAGGTTTCCAGGTGCTGCCAACCCTGTGGTTTTGAAGGATTGATGCTGGAGCCCTCACTGCTCTCCAGCCCAGGACTGTGGATGTACACAGAGTTCAGAGCACACAAACACACCCTCCCATACCTCCCAGACATGTGGTCTTCTCCAGCTACAGGAGCAGCGTTTGCTGTAGCTGTGTCAACCTCCACACCATGCAGGGCTGCACACCCAGTGTGGGGGCATTTATGGCATGTAGAAAACTTTCCCTCTACACTCAACTCACACAGGTCTCCTATGAGCCATCCTGGGATGTTAGTGAGGCTCAGTAGGATGCATTCCATGGAGAGAAGCACTCTTCCCATTCTCCAACACCCCTTTGGTTGTGTCTGAAAAAACCCAAGCCTGCCACTGGCAGCATCCCACAGAGTTCCCAGTCCCTCAGGACAGCAGGGCAGGATTTTGGGTCCTCATGTCCCAGCAGTCTGGATTGGGATGCTGCACCCAGTGCTGCTGGCACAGGTTGGGCCTGAGCTCCCTGTGGGGTTCTGGCACCCTTCACCCAACATGTGTGCTCTGAGACTCATCCTGCCCCCTCCCTGCCCTTGGGCTGGGCTTACACTGCACCCCTACAGAAATCCAAACAGGTTTTTGTTTAAAAGCAACAGCCTGGAGCGACAGGGATTGGCAGTTCCTCTGCTGGGGGTGCAGCTCTGCAAGGGGGGTCACGGGTGGAGGTGAAACATGAATTTCCTGAAAATCCCACCCCTCTTTCCCTGTGGATTTCCTGTGGCTTTGTGGTATCCCCCAAGTGTCAACAGGCCACCTGGTATCTCCTGATGGAAATCTGCATCTGAGGCTGCATGTCCCCTGCCCTGCAGCCACATCTCCCTGCCTTGCCATGGCACCGAGATGAACTGGGGGGTAAACCCAGCCCACCCCATGCTGGGAGGGCTCCTGGCCCTGGAGCAGAGCTTCCCATTGCCAACACAGCATGCCCAGGCATACTCCCATCACCTCTCCGCTCATTCACTGCCTTCCCCAGACCCCATTTTCCTGGAATTCCTCGCTCCCAAGCCAGCCCACCCTCTTCCCCCTGCAGGTGGGGGGCAGGGGCACACCTCAGCCGGGTGGGGGGCTGGCAGGGTCCCAGCAGGGAGGACACCAGCTCTCTGCCCCTGGGACCCTCGCGCCCACAAAGGGCCCTTTGTTGCCGCAGCCGGGCTAGAAAGGAGCCATTGAGCAGGGAGGAGGCTGCTCGCTGCCTGAGCTCATCTGAGAGGCTGTGGGGAGATGGGGGCTCTCATGGAGCCCAGGGATCACATCCTTCTGGGGCTGGAGGCAGGAGGAAGGTGCCAGGGACACCCCCAGCCCCAGGGCTGGAGGAGAGGCAGGGGTGGCACCTATCCCTTCTTTCCCAGGACTGTTTGTGTCGTGGTCCCCAATGCCCTGTGTGCAGGGGATGGTGACACCAGCCATCCCCAGAACAAGGAGGAGACTCCAAGCCAGGCGCTGACTTGGCACTGGTGGGATAACACTGTCCCAAAGCTGGATCCCAGCCAAGGGAGACACAGAAGGTCCATGGCTTCATTCCTGCTTCTCCCACGGGGTGGCGGGGGCAGCCACTGCCATCCCTGTTCCCTCCCTAACTCCAGGCAGGAACAAGGAGCCTTTTCCCACGAGGCTGTGCTGAGCTGTAGTCGCTTCCTTCCCGCATCCCACATCCCACCTCCCCCATCCCCGGTGGCCATGGGCGCATCTGCCAACAGCACGGCAGCTTATCAGCTCGGCGGGGGAAAGGGCTGTCTGGAACCGCTTCCCCCGACGGCTGTGTTTCGGCTGCTTTCTTGGTAACCTTGGGACAAGGCTCTTTCCCAACGGGAGAAGGGAGGGCGAGCCCCAGAAAGCAGCAGCTCCCCGCCCTTCGCTGCCATCGGGAAGGATAAACCGGGTGGAAGCGGCGTCTCTGGCCAAAACGGACTCGAGCGAGGATGTGCAGCCCTTCCCGCTGTATTTTGCTTGGAAAGGGGCCGGGCACAGCCCAGAGCCCCCTGTTGCTGGGGAGATTTGTGGGCCCCCCCCTTCCTGCTCTCGCCATCCTTTCCAAATCACACAAAGCCGGCGGGCCGGCCAGCAGCATTCCCACCCGCTCCACGGGCTCCCCCACCACCACGGGGTCCCCCANCATCTGGTTTCCCCATCTCTGGTGACAAAGGGCTGCAGCTGCCCTTCCCCCACGGCGCTGCGGCAGCCTCCCGCCATCCTCCCGCCATTGCCATCCTCCTCCTCTCCCCCAAATCCCTGTGCCTGGCAAAACAATCCCCACTGCCCATCTCGGCAGATTTCATTATTTACTTTTGAGAGGCGTGCTTTGCAGCGCGGGATTTTTGCCCCCGGACGGGAGAAAGGCAGGGAGAGCTCCCGCACAGAGCTGCCCCGGCACGGAGCAGCGTTGAGCTGTTAGCCTCGAAATATTACATATACACAAGGGGAGAAAAAGAAATCCCCCGCTGTTCCTCCAGGCTTTGCTACAGCGAGACATGCTCGCACCCATCCCGCGCCCGGCGTGTGCCGGCCTGACCTGGCGCGCCGGGGATGTGCCCCGGGGGTCCCACAGCCCCCGGTACTGCAGAGTGGGACCCCCAGCACGGACCCCTGGGAGGGAGGGTGGGCTGCTCGGTGGGCACTCAAGGGGGCAAGGTGGCCATGTGCCCGGGGAGCTTTGCCATGGCGGGTGGCCCGGTGGCCTCTCGGGGACAGGGATGGGTGATGCAGCTGCCTTTGTGCAGGCGGATGTAGGATGCGGGAGTTTTGGCAAAGCCCTTTATGTAACGCTGCCACCCAGCCCCCCACCCGTGGGGAACTCCAGCCCCTTGCGGGGATCCGCAGCCCCACGGAGGACCCACAGCCCCACAAGACCCCGCAGCCCCACAGGGCACATGGCTCAGCGGTGCTTGGGGAAGGGGGAGGTTGGCGGAGGCTTTGTTGGGCGAACAATGAGCTCCATAGGAAGGAAGGCGATGGATACAGCCCTGCCTCCTTCACGGCGAGGGAAGACCCCATCCACCCCCTCCCAGCCCCCTTCCCTGACCATCCCTGCACCCCAAAGCAGGCCCCTCGCCATTCCTCCCCCCCGGGGCACCCTGCGGAGGAGATGCTGCAGGGATGGGGGCCCCAGGCAGGCGGATGCTGGAGGGATGCTGGAGGGATGCAGGAGGGCAAAGGGAGAGGGATGTGGGAGTGGTGCGGGGGGATCATGATGAGGGACTGGGGGAGGGACAGTGGCCAGCCATGCTGAGGGGTGCAGGAGGGTATCCAGAGAGAGATGGTGGCTTCAGGGGAGGGGTGTGATAAGGGGTTTGAGCGGGGATGAGCCTAAGGCGATGGCGGAGGGATGCAGGGGGTGGCTGCAGCAGGAAGGCAGGGGGTGGACCTGGACACGGACCACAGGGGTCAGGGATGCGGGGGGCCACTTCGAGGTGGCAATTCTGAGGTGATACAGGGGAGGTGATGCCGGGGGGATGAAGGGGAGCAGCTCAGGGCAGGCGATGCCCGACGGATGCCAATCTCTGAGGGATGCAGGGGGCTGCTCGGGGCAGGCGATGCCCGGGGAAAGCCGATACCCGAGGGATGCAGGGGCGCACGGCGACACCCCAGGGACTCCGGGGCGGCCGGGGTGTCCCGTTCCTCCCACTCCCTGCCCCCGTCCCCTCGTACCTTGCCGGGTGGAGACATTCCTATCATTGCCGGCTCGCAGCACGACCTGCGGGCAGCTCTGCTCCAGGGCGAAGAGCTCGTCCTTGCCCACCTTGGCGCTCTTGCCCGCCTTGAGGGTGCCGCTGGGCCCCGAGGGGGCCAGGTAGCGACCCTCCCCGTCGCGAAAGGCCACCTTCCCGCAGCGGAACTCCAGCGTGAAGGCGGTGCCGGGCTCGGCGGCGGGGACCAGGCGGCCGTCGCTGCGGAGCAGGCGGTGGTCGCAGCTCTGCAGGCTGTACCGCTGCTCCACGAACAGCAGGGTGATCAGCGCATCCACACCCCACGGCACGTCGCGGTCCACGGCCAGCTCGTCGCGGCGGGGCCCCAGGTGCGCGTAGCGCTTGCGGGCCAGGCTGTACAGGTTGGCCTGGGGGTGCATGGCCAGGTGGACGCTCCACTTCTCGGCGGCCGAGACGGCGGGGGCGAAGCAGGAGAGGCGATCCTCGGTGCCGCCGAAGAAGCGGCGGTGGGGCTCGGACTGCAGCGACCACCGCCCGTCGCCGTGGGCCAGCACCAGGAACCGGCAGTCGGGGCCCGGCTCCTCGCTGTCGCAGCTCACCCGCCCGTCCTTGTCGGCCGCCAGGTACCGGCCCAGGTGGCTCTTGAGCAGGACGGCGCTGGAGTCCTCCCCGTCCTGCTCCAGCGTCCAGATCTGCTTCTTCTTCATGCTGGCGGCCGAGGCGTTCACCTTGAACCCGAACGCCTCCGCTGTCAGGTACCGGTTGCTGCAGTTGATCAGCCCGAACTGGATCTGNATGGCAAGAGTCCCTTTGAATTTCAGGAATACCCTCCCACTGAAAGATGCCCACTCCATGGTAAGACCCTTCCCTGCATTACAAAAGCCCCCATGAATTGCAGGATTCCCCCCACTGCAAGACCCCCACTGCATAACAAGATCCCTCCATGCATTTCAGGACCCCCCTTGAATTGCAAGACAACCCCCCCACCAACACAAGCCCCTGCTGAATGGCAAGACCCCTCCCGACATTTCAGGACCCACACAGTGCAAGTCCCCACCTCGCTGCAAAACTCCTCCAGGCACAGCAAGAGCTTGAAATGTGAGACCCCTCCGTACACTGGAAGACCCTTGGCATGGCAAGACCTCTCCCTGCATTTTAGGAGCATCCACGAATTTCAGGACCCCCTCCCCCAACACAAGTCCTCACTGCACTGCAAGACCCCTTCAGGCACAGTAAGAGCTCCCTTGAATTGCAGGACCCCTAAACACATATTGCAAGCCCCCCACTGTGTAACAAGACCCCTCCTTGCATAGAAAGAGCTCCCTTGAATTACAGGACCCCCCCCAAATTATGACACCACCCCTTGCACTGCAAGACACCTCCTTGAACTGCAAGTCCCCCTCCTGCACTGCAAGTATCCCTCTGATTGCACATCCCTATCCTGCTCTAAGACACTGCCCTGAACCCCTTTGTCCCTCCTGGGCCATGCCACAGGGCTGTGGGACAGATGTGGGTGATGGATGCCGTGGCCTCCTGCCATCTCTGAGCCATCCCAGCACCCTGTGCCAGGCACCAGCGAGTCTGGAGCATTCAGGGCCTTTAGAACAGAATTCCCATAGCATATCCAGAATCAAAATGGGGACACTCCTGCATGAGGGGATATTCTGAGGCCCTTTCTCAGAAGGTAAATGGGAAGTGTTGTTGTGCATGCAAGGACATGGCACATACAGCAGGACTAACCCCGAGATGGGAAGGGTCCAGCCCAGAGAGAGCCCCTTGTGCTGCCCACGGGTGCTGCCCACTGCTCCTTGGGGACAGGGACACTTCTTGTGTCTATAACATGGACACAAACACCAACCAATAGGAGCACAGCTGTGGTGGCCAGTTTGAAGGTGGCTCAAGCACAGCCCTGTGCTTACAGAGGGGAGCTGGCTGGGGGGAATGTGCAGAACCAGAAAACTGGAGAAAGGGGGATGATGGGAGGGACAGATGGGATGGTTTTCAGCTGGATCAGGGAGCTGAACCGCCTGTCCCAGCTGAAGCAGGACAAGTGAAGAGCTGAGCGTGGGTGAGGGTGGGAGGGTGTGACAGTGTGTGCTCAGGGCTGGCACAGAGAATTCCCCCCCAGCTCATCCAACCCAGGCAGGATGGCATCCTGCCCCCACCTCCCAAGGCCCTTCAGGCTCCACTGGTTCTGCACTGGCCGTACTGGTTAGAGCCACCGCTCCACCCCCGGGCAGCACCACAGCCACCCACCCCTGCCCGAGGGTCACTGCCACAACCACTCCAGGGCAAACCCGCCAGGTTGGGATGGGGTTTGTTTTCCTGGATGCCTCAGCCAGACCTGCTCTGTGCTCATCCTTGCCACCCAGCCCTGCAAATCCAGACAGACCATTTCCAACCATTTCCAACCCACAGCCTCTTGTCTGGGTTAGAAACAGGTCTCCCACTCCGGCTCCAGTGAGGCAGATCCATGTTTGTCCCACAAGCCCTGTTTTCTGCTCTGGCTCAAAGCCCTCCTGCATTAGGGCCTGGCCATGAGGCTGAGCAGCTGCCCAGACCCACAGCTGCAGGGCTCTGCCTTCCGCAGCCACCACAGGCAGATGGTGGTGAGGCCGGGAAAGAAACAGCTTTTCTCCTCAACAAAAAAAAAAAGCAATTATGCAGGGGGGAAAAAAACTCCACCCTGTTTTCTCCCCATCACCCAGCAGCGTGGCATGGCTGGGTGACACTGGTGGATGGTGGCACTGTGTGGATGGTGGCACTGCCTGGCTCAGCAGATCTTGTCCCTCTGGAGCAAGCAGCCTGCCTGCACCCACCCTGCCTGCACCCGCTGCTCGAGGGGGATGGGAGAGCCCCACGCACCATCTGAGACCTCCTCACACATCACTGTGGTGGCAAAGGGGGACCAGTGCCCCCCCGACTTGGGGGTGCAGCAGCCAAAGCCTGTCTCCCGGGCGCATCCGTGCGTGCCGGTGCACTGGAGCAGGAGGAAAAGCGCTGGGTTTCCCTCTATATATTGCATTTCCTGTCATCTTTGCAAGTCGCTGTGACTAAACACTTCTGAGGTCAACCCCCACAGCCCTCCCCTGCAGGAGACCCAATCCCTGGCACACCGTATCCATGACAAGGGCTTTCCGGAGTGTCCCCTTGGAGGGGCGGAGTGACCCACCCGCTGGGACTTCAAACAGATCACAGCTCTGAAAGAGAAAAGCCAAGAGAAAAAGAGCCCTGGTCATGGAGTGACCCCTTGTCTTGCCTGCCTCGGGCACAGAAACGCCCTCGGATTTTCATGCTTGCCTGGACACTTTTTGTGGCAGCCCAGCTTCGTTTGCAAGCAGTCCCAGGGGTTTCAGTCAAGCTCATGAAATTGGGATGGAAGGCAGAGCCGGACACTGCAGGGAGGGTGGGATGCAGGGCATGCTGTGTCACAGGGTGTCCAAAGCCAGTGCCACTGGGTCACCCCTCAGAGCATGGCTGTCCTCTGGCTTCAGGCCACATCTCAGCCCCCAGCCTGGCCTGAGCCCTCCTTATCCCTGATGGAGCAATTCTGGGGGCTCACTGTGAGGGGGCTGCTGGCAGGTTTTCACCCCCAGCACAGTGGACATCAGCCACCGGTTTCCCCCAGGACTCCCCCATGCTGCAAATCCCACTTTGGTGTCCGTGGCACATGTGGACAGATGTCTCAAGGGTACCTATGTTCCCCATGGTGTCTGTGATAGGTGGGAAGGCTCCCCAGTGTGGGTACCCCCTCACCCCACAGAGGAGAGGTAACCATTTCTCCAGTCACCTCCATCCCCACATGGGACAGGGCTTGGTGACAACAGGAGTCCTTGTGCAGGATGAGGTGACCTCGTGCAGCCATCCAACTGTCCTCCAGTGGGATAAAGGGCCTTCCCAAAACCACCCAGTGATTGGGGACCGCTGGATCAGGGCTGGGAACAAGCCCCAGGCACAGACCCAACACCCCAGCTGGGGACTGGATCTCCCCAGGTCCCCGATGTATTCCTGGCTGCTGCTGGGGGCCACGGGGACACCCTGGGGTGCCTGGCTGCCCTGGCCCCACTGCCATATGCCACCAGGCAGCTCAGCAGAGGTTCTCCGAGGGCTCTCCCGACAGTTGGCAAGCGCCCCGGCCTCATTAAAATTGTATTAGGCAGTATTTAAAAAAAAAAAAAAAGCAGCAGCACCAGGGAAAACAAAGAGCAGCCTTAAGAGAGGGGCTTAGAGACTCAGATAGAGCTCCAGGGGTGTTTTCCCATAGGAGCTGCCCCAAGGGTGTTTGCTCAGCCCCACAGCCCAGGAACAGAGGAGCAGTGGTGGAGTATCATCAGGGCTCAGCCATGCTCCATGTCTCACGGCCATCAGGAGGGGACATGGCACCAGTCATGGTACTTGCTCAGCTCCATTAGCTGGATTTATCCCATTAGGCTAATTTAATTGCATCCAAAGCGCGGGGATGACAATGCTTGAAGGGCCTTGTTTCAAGCAGTTTGGGTGTTGGGCACAGGCAAATGAAGGAAGGAAGTGGATGAGAGCACATGTACGGTCTGTGTTGGAACGTTGTCCCTCTCTTCCCACCCCATCTTGTTTTCTGGTGTGGTTTTTACATTATCAGAAGCTAAAGCGAAAACCTGCCCCTTCCTCTGTCTCCCCCAGGGACCCTGCGGAGGTGGGACTGAGGCCAGAGCCTGGTTCATCCAGCAGAAGAAGGAATTTTATTAGGAAAGCTTAAAAGACCTTTTGTGTAGCAATGATGAACCTCTGCAGCAGGGACAGTGCTCTTTGTCCTGGACCCAGTGCCCTGCCTGGTCTCATGGGGCACGAGGCTCCTGGAACCCCATGGCGGGACACAAGGGACAGCAGGGCATTTTGCAGGACAGAACATGAGGTGACAGGGGATGTTTTCCAGCCTTTCAAAAAAAGACCAAAAAAATCCCAAACCAAAACAAAACAAAGACAACAGGAAAAAAATTAAAGTCAAGACATGTCCATTCTTTGCCTCCCATTCTGTGAGCAGAGGGTGTGAGAGCCCTGGGGGCTTTTGTAGCCACAACCCCAGCCAAGAGGTCAGGGAAGACTTCAGTGCCAGCCCCATCTCAGGTCCCCACTTTTAATTCCCTGCTGTAGCGCGGAGTCAGCACAGAAGAGTTTGCAGGGAAGGAGAAAGTGTGTTATCAGCATCTGCCCACACAGCTCCAAAATAGCCCGGCCCAGGCAGCGCCGGGCGGAGCAGGTGACTCAGCGTGCGACAGCAGCTCCTTTCTGCTCTGATTTCCTCCCTCCATCATGCCAGATCCATGTTTCCCACTGCAGCCCATGCACTATGTCTGATGCCAGTCCTGCTCATGGCCTCATCCAGGGCTGCCAAGGGGCTTGGTGGGCAGAGGAAGGAAGGGCAGGAAAGATTCAGGCATTCACTGCCTGAATTGCCGGGGCATGGCTGCTCTCTCTGGGCCCGCAGCATCCCAACAAGCTGCTCTGAGCGTGGCTGGGATGGTGATGGTTGGGTCACACCACTGTGATCCAACACAACACAGTGGCTCCACCCTCACCTTTGGATAGAGCATGGTGCCTCCCAAAGAGAACATCAGAGGGATGGAGAAGCCTTGGAGCAGACGGAAATTAGTCAGAGGGCAGCAGGGGGGATGTCAGGAACAGGGGACAAGCATGCTGAGATGAAGCCACTGAGGACAGGAGACAAGGAGGAGATGACAGCTCATGTTTCCATGTTTGCCATCTCCCCATCTTTTCGCTGCAGGATTTGGAGTGCACATGGACACCCTTTGCAGGATGTTGTTGCTGGGAACTGCTGCCAAGACCCCCATCCCCCCAGGGGCTGCACCCATGGGTGCACAAGTCCCCTCTGGTGGGGTGAGTGAGCTGGGGCTCAGCCCAGAGAGAAACCAAGGCCAAGCCCTAGCAGGACCAGGGGGTTCCCCCCAGACACCCCCAGGGCAGGGGGACAATCTCTTTAAGGATGGGGTTAGGGTTATAGGAGCAGTAATAGGAGCCAGCTGGGATGCCCCAGGGGATCCCTATAAAGGGTTGAGAGGGGCAGGAGGTCCTTTATAGCCTATGGCTCAGAGAGGGGGTTATTTAACTCTTTGGTGGAGATACAGGGGTATCCTGGTGTGGAATGCAGGGCAGCAGCAGAGTGTGCACCCTCACCTGCGGGGGGGGGAGGTGGCATTTCGGCCCAGGGAAGGTGCTGGAAGCAGTGGTTTGAGACTGGGGGAGGGATGTCAAACTCCCCTGCCCAGCTTTGGCCCCACCAGCTGTGCCTTCCTGGGCCCAGAGATCCCCTTCCAGATGGATAATTCCATTATCCATGGTGAAAAGAGTCCATTAGTCAGGATTAGGAACGGGCCTTTGGGGATTAGCCCTGCACCTTCCACCCGGCCCTCCCCACTTCCCTGCAGTGCTGCACCAGGGGGGCCTATCCCTACCTCCTTGGGGCACTGTAACTCCTCTGGGTTTTTTGGATGCAGAAGGGAATGGGACTCTGGTTGAACCACAGGGCTGAGAAATGTGGGAGAATGGTGGAAAGAGGTAAACTGAGTCTCCAAGTGACTCAATATCCTGCTCCCCATTGTGTTTCCTCTTGGGATCACAAGCTCCCCCAGCAGCATCCCTTGGATAGGGGGAGTGCCGGTGACACAAGCTGATCTGCTGGTGTGAAATCACTGCTGGAAGGTAAAAGGGAAGGGAGGTGTTGCTCCAGACCAGGATGCTGGCCCTTGCACAGCCCAGGAGCCCTCACAACCCCTCATTTATCCCCTTGTGCACATCCATACCCATCTCCCTTCAGTGTCTGGGTTTCCTGTGCATCCTTTTAGGGAGGCTGGAGGGAGTTTTCACATGGGGAAACTGAGGCATGGGGAGTTCAGCTGTTTTCACTGTTTGGCATCTGGAAAACCACAAGTGGGATGAAAGTTGAGTCTGTTCTTCCTGTGGAATCTGCAAGGAGGGGTTGCTGGGGTGAGGGGAACACCCAAAATCTGGAGCCCCTCATTGAGTGTGACTGGCCACGTGCTCTGCAAAGAGAGGCAAGATCCAACCTGTGGCTTGGCAAACCCAGGGGCTGCTGCTGTGAAACCAGGGACACTGAGAGTTGGGGGGCTTTTGACTTCCCCACATCCCCATCCCACAGTTCCCTTTGCTCCCCATTGCTGACAGCCCAGCTTTGTCCACGGGCAAATGGCTGCAGGGAGGNGGGGGGGCTGCCCTGAAACCCAAAACCTCGGCACAGGGGCCTGGGTCTGGGCATATGGCCGGCGGCTGTGGGCAGGAGGCCCTGGGCTGCAGGCAGCCAGGGATGGGGATGCGGGGTATGGGAGATGGCCTTTGCAGCCCCCTCTTTAGCAGAGGTACTGGTAGGACCCTCCCCAGCCCCTCCTGCCGTCCCCCAGGTGGAGTTAATTCCAGCCATTCCCAGCTGGAAATGGAGGGTGAAGGAGAACAGATCCCAGTGATACGGGGCTGGGGGAACAGAGCAGCCCCTGGATCTGGGAGTGCACCCCAAAACAGGGCTGGAGATGGTTTCCTGGAGAAGGCACTGTGACCCCTGTGCAGAGCCACCCTGAGGGTCCCTGGAGGGGACAGGGATGGCTGTCACTCCGCAGGATGAAGCGAAGGCCTTTGGTGGGGAGCAGGGAGAACGTGTTGGGGGGCTGGAGCTGGATGGGGCCCTTGGTCAGTGGGCAGTCCACTGGGGCCTGTGACTCCTTATGCCATGTGTGTGTTGGTATGAGGACTCCATGTGCAATGTACACCTTGGTGCGTGTCATGTCGTGTGCAGGGTGTGTGCACTCCCATGCCCAGTGTGCAATGTGTGTGTGTGTGTGCACTCCCGTGTTCATGCACTTCATTGTGCAACATGCATGTTGTGTTGCTGTGTACATTGTGCTCCTTGGTACACGTGATCCCATGTGCACCATGGCATGCATGTTCCTATATGATGTGTGCATGAGTGCAATCACACATGCCATGTATGTGTTGGTGTGTGCAGTCCCTGTGTCATTCATGCAATTCCTTGTGCAACATGCATGTTGGTGTGTGCAATTCTGTGTGCACCTTGGGATCCTGTGTGCTGTATGCAGCATGTGCAACTCCTGTGTGCAATCCCACGTGTGTGCCACACACTGGTACATGAGTCCATGTGTGCTGGGGTCACACCAAAGCCTGTGTATGCGGTCTGTGGCTCAGTGTGCATCTCAGTGAAGCAAATACATCTCAGCAATCATGATCCCACCACCTCAGTGCACATCTTGACACGCATGATCCCATGTGCAGGATGCATGACCCTGTGTGCAGTGTGCACCTTGGCATGCATGACTCCATGTGCAGAGTGTGCTTTGCTGTGCATGATCCCACACGTCATGTGCATGTTCCAGTGTGCAGCGTGCATGATCCCATGTGCAGTGTGCACCTTGGTGTGCATGATCCCGTGTGCAGCGTGTGCGATCCCATGTGCAGACTGTGTTTTGGTGTGCACGATCCCACGTGTGTGCATGTTCTGGTGTGCAGCGTGCACGATCCCATGTGCACTGTGCCTCTCGGCATGAACAATCACACGTGCAGCATGGATGATCACAAATGCAGTATGAACGATCCCATGTGCGCTGTGCCTCTTGGCGTGCACAGTCCCATGTGCAGCATGGACAATCCCCTGTGCACTGTGCATCCTGGCGTTCTGGGAGCGCGCATCCCGGAGCGCGCATCCCGGAGCGCGCATCCCGCCCCGCCCGCCCGCGCAGTGCGCATCCCAACC